>OZ025196.1:150313-200313 GCA_964019065.1 Catostylus mosaicus | reverse complement strand
ATTTTCTTTAATAAAAACCATTCTTAGAATATGCTTTAGTTTGTATATATGTTATGGTTTTTGGTTTTAAATGTAGAATTAAAACTTTTCAATTTGTATTTTTTATTAGAATTTTATCACATCAGTGATCGAAATCAGTTGATGTGGAATATGTTTGAAAATTTCATAACAGCTTGTAAAAAAATGCTTGAATCCTTTAAAAACAAAAAATATGAAACACTCCAAAATTATGTGAATATAATTTATGGGGTCAATATTTTCATTTAGTTTGATGAATTTTCATGTGCTTATTGTGATCCTATTTTCATCACTTAATTGACGTCATTTGCTGTAAAAACTGATTGTGTAAAGCATAAAGGAAATAGATGCCGTGACCATTCGGAAAAGGAGGAAAATTTCATTAGATGTTGTGTGAATATAGAAATTACTATTTTAGAAAAATTGAGAGCAGATCTGAAAAACTCCAGTTTATATTTGAAAAGGAATCGTCAAGTGAAGAGAGTATATATTCTACACCACCCGAATCACCAAAGGGAAGGTAATAATTAAATATGGTGTTTGGCGTGTGATCTATCTAAAAGCATGAAATAATATAAGTATAAATTCAAATTAACATCTTTAAACTTCAGACATATTATTAACGATATGGAATAAACTTTGAGAAATTTGAAAGTTTTGCAATCTTCTCACCAAGGCTTTGAAAAAATATAAAATAGGAACATAAAATCATAAACTTGCTTAAATTGAAATTATTAGAGAAAAATGTTTTTTAACAGTAATTTGTTCAATAATTTATCCATTTTAAACCTGATCTGTTTTTATCTTAAATTGCACATTGCATCTGAAAAATGTTCTTAGTTTCGAAATGTTTTGATAAAGTGCACCATCTAAAAATAAAATCCAAACCTCTAAATTCCAACAAATATATCCTCCATACATGGGCATTGCAAATATAAAGCTTGTACGTAAAGCTAACTAAATATAAACATCGTTTTGCTCATTTTCTAATTGATTACTTTCATGTGTTATTTTTTTAAACCGTAGTTCGGGTCCTGTTTTCAGCGAGAACATTGCAAATCAAGTGAAATTAGATCTTGACTTTAAAATAAAAACATTAAAATTGGACATTGGTCGAATGGATCCAGTGCAAGGAGTAATCCAATGCTTAAATTTTCAAATTCATGACATCGAAAGCCGAATCAAGTTTTGCAGATGGGATATGGTTGTTGTTGCGGCTATTCGTAGACTCGTGTTATCAGAAATGAGCCAGGGACCAAATGGTGCTCCAATTGCATTGTTAAGCACACCAGAAGATATTCAACTTCTCAAAGTAACATACAGACAGGTACAATCATTTTGTTTAAACCATTTTCGATAAGTGTTGTAAATACAGAAAAAGGTTAAGAATCCTTGTTGAAGCCCTTCTTATGTCATTGTCACAACTATCACGTGAATATGTCACGTGGTTATGTATCTTTGTATCTAACAATAAGAATCGAACGCTATATTTACATTTCGCAAATTGAAGTGGCTTAAATCTACTTGAACATTTTTAGTGTTTCTTCAATGGAATGATCGCACTTGGCCCTCAATGGATTCTAAGCGATGAGGTGAATTTACACAATTTTCGTTTAATTCTTTAATCTTTTTCTACTTTTTAATTCTACTTCAAAATAGCTCGCGAATATAGTACTTATCGACAAGTAGTGTGTTCAAGGCACGTGACCTTATTACATTCCCAAAAGGGGAAAGATTCAAATTTGGCAATCCAAAGGCCTTCTCCCAACACATTCCTTCTTATTTGTTCGTAATGGTGCATTTTGTAGCCTTGGGTTCTCTGTTTGTTTGTTTGTTTGTTTGTTTGTTTGTCTGTTTGTTTGATCTAAGACTATGATCATTTTTTAAACACGCTGAACCCCATTCATTTAGGCCCACAGAGCCATGTTATTGTACCGTGATGAGTTTGAATCAACTGAACAAATCATTGATGTCAATTTTGCAATGGTATATGTCATACTACACCAGGAGGCCCTTCTCAAAGCCTTGGATTTATTCAACATAATTTCATCATCTTTTCAGTTAGTATTATCAATTTATTGTTTTACAATTCTACTATTTCTAATTCCACTGAAAACTTTGAATACAATTTTACACAAAATGCAAACCAATTAACGTGATATTAACTGTACAGACCATCAGAACTTGCAAATCAAAAGGCATTTATGCGATTATTGCTAATGTTTGCTGTTTTGGTTTTTATTTAATCATAAATATAGATCTTATTAGTGAAATCTTGTCTCAAATGCGGTTTACTTTATCAGAATTCTGAATTTTTCAATCCATGATTTTCTCTTGTTTAGATCATCAGAACTTGCAACTCAAATGGAATCGAAAACGTCTCTCACTGATGCGACAAAAGATGAAAGTAGCAAAGATGCAACTGAAACACAGAAGTCAACAACAACAACACCAAAAGCAACTGCGGCTGAAGTCAAAGAAGCCGACGGTTATTTAAATTCTGATCTTTTTATTATATTATGATGTTCTTTATTCATTGACTATATATTGTGTTATTCAATCATTTCATTCACCACCATTTATAGTGGGAACATGCGAAAGAGCAAAATTAAAAAAGGTTTAGAATCGGTGTTAGAAATTATCTTTAATAATTCACGTGAATACTGCAACAATTTGTTTACCTTAGCAAAGAGTTTCAATGTTTATATCTCATGTAAATACATGTTTATTTATCTAGGTGAAAAAGAGTTTTTATTTCATTTTATGCAAATTGATGTTTGTTTTAGCTTTGAAGGAAAGGATGGGCGTTACTAATGAGCTGCTGATACGAATAACTGCACAAATGGAAGGTGTAGATTTGCAAATTTGCTCATCAAAAACAAATCTTGCCAAAGCTTATTTCAAAGGTATGTCTTGTTATTTTATGATATTTCAGTTGATTGTAAGCCTGAAAGAAACAATTATATTTAATTTGAGGGAAAATTGCTATTAAACCCTATTTACTAAGTTGATAATGTTTTCATGATTTCTATAATGTTTATTTTTTTATAGGAATGTCATCTCAAGTGGAAGTTACGAACGAGAAAACACAAGTTCATGCAAAGTTAGCAATCTATTCATTCACAATATTTTTTAACAGCTGCCAACTAAACAATGAATAGCCAATATTTCTGCATTAATCGTTTCTTCCACTTTGATTCCCGTTTTTCACGATTTTATAGAGTTTTGATAATTTCTGTAAAATTAAATGTTTCGAATTTTTGTTTTGCAGAATGAAAGACTTGAAAGTCATTGATTGCTCTGAAGATACATTTTACAATCAAGTAATCTTTTGTTATTATTTCATTCTAAATTGTTTGTTTAATACAAATATTCATTTTATCAGTAAAATATAAGTTCATAAATTTGTTGATATTTATTTAGAATATTTGAATAATTATAATATTTTTTGAGCTGATCAAAGTTTATTAATTTCAAAACTTTTTGAACGTTATTGATTTTTCCCATTTCTTTCGTACGCAGATAATTTTCATGGACAACGAAGAAGTTTTTGATTTAGAAGTTGTTTTATTTAATGACGCGACTGGAGGAGAGAATGTTACAAATATGAATGCTGTTGATATGTCATTAAAATTAATGGTTGGAAGAATGAAAGCTGTTTATTTACATAAATTCATCATGGAATTACTTGTATGTATTTTAACTATTCTATTTTTTATTTTGTTAATAATGCAAATCAAATCATCATTAATTCCACTATTAAAACATTCTAATTAAACCATAGTATGATTTCACTATATTCTGTTTACCTTGTAAATTAAAAAACCTCTTTCACCCTGTGAAATTCTTCTTCTACTTCTTTTGCTTAACCTTTTTTAATTTTTTAATATTTATTTTTAGATATTTGTGGATAATTTCCAAATATCTAAAGAAGCTGCGGAGAAAGCCCGTCAGGTGGCAATGGAATCAACTGTTGCTGCTGTCAGTTATTTTACCAACAATTACATATATTTCCAACCATCTTTTCATCCTTCATTTACATATTTTCAATTCTCTGATTTCTGGAGCCGGTTTACGGGCAAAACATTATTGATTGCGTACAAAGGTTTTCAATTATAGAAAGATATGGACATTTAGTGTATCATCTTGCATATTTTTCATTTACGAGTGCAATGTTTTGATCTTATTCGAATATCTTCTAATTTTCTAAGACATCAAGAAAACCTTTTTTTACGTTTTTTCTTCTTCTTTCTTTTTTCAATTTTGCAAATCAATAATATTTCAGATATTTTACATTCATGCATTTAACTGGAATGATTATTTTTTTAAGGTGCAAAGCATTCGAGAGTACAGTTCAAGAAACAAAATGAACATTACAATCCAAGCACCGCTGATCATAGTTCCCGTCGATTCACTTTCTAATTTATGCCTTGTTGTTGATCTTGGCCAGTTGAAAATATACAACAAATTCTGCCTTATAAAAATGCGAGCAAATGCTGCGGGGGAGCATGCGCAGCCCGCCATCACGGACAATATGGCAATCAACTTAACTTCGTTGAAATTATCAAAGTAAGACTCGAATTGAATATTGGACATATTATATTACATTATGACTGTGGTAGTCATCATCAATCATCATCATAATCATGATCATCATCATAGTCATCATCATCATCATTATCATCAACATCACCACCACCATCATCATCATAGTCATCATCATCATCATCATCATCATCATCATCATCATCATCATCATCATCATCATCATCATCATCATCATCATCATCATCATCATCATCATCATCATCATCATCATCATCATCATCATCATCATCATCATCATCATCATCATCATCATCATCATCATCATCATCATCATCATTTTAATCTCGATTTAAGACATGAATTGGATTTATTATTTTTAAGGGCGTTGGTGAAAGACGGCACAAATGTAAATGCACAGCGGTTACTTGTTGATCCTGTTACTCTTAGCCTCGGATTGATTAGGAGTCTGAGTACTTGGAACCATGAAATACCGGATATTGAAGTGCAAGGAACCCTGAAATCAGTCAAAGTATGAAATGTTGAAATGCAATCTTTGATGATTTGAAGTGATTTGTGATTAGCTGATGATTAGTTTCATGAATGATTACATTATCAACGTATTCATTTGATTACAAATGATAGACATTGATTTATCTTGATTCGCTTCATTTAATTAGCATTGATCTCTGCGTGAAGGTGTTAATAAACATTCAAACAAATATACTAATAGTTGATTTCTTTAAATTGCATAAATATTAATTGACAAATGAAGAAATTTATGAGTTGGAAATAAAGCGAATTTAATAGTCGCATAATTTAATTACAGTTATCAGCAAGTGAAGATGATTTAAGGGCAGTTATGGAAGTTTTGGATAGAAATATGAAAGAAGGATTTGAAGTTTGGGAACATGGTAATTTCAACTGATCAATTATGAATTGTTTTTTATATTTGTTTGTTTATGATCTTTTAAAATATTTCTCATGTTTAAAGTAATATAGACATGTTGCATGTATGTAGCGGGATAGTTTTAGCGCAACCTCTTGTGTTAAGAAATATTTTGTGATACTAACTGATAATATTTTTATTTTAAGATCAAAAGCAGAAAGGGAAATTATATGAAATTAAAGATGATGAATCTGATTCAGACTTGGTGGTTAAAGAAAGCAAAACGAGCACAACAACGCCAGGTATTATTTGTTTTGTTTTTAATTTGTTCAACAGTTATTGGACCACTCTTTCAATAATTTCATTAAATTGTTTGAATATTAATCAATAGATAGATAAACCTAAACCAAGAAGGAATTATGAATGAATAGGTTAAAGAAGATATGATTGATAATTAGTTATAAAGTATCATTTTCATTGCATTTCAGATGGTGAAACTGATGGTGTCAAACAGCCCAATGAAGTATGGCTTCAGACAAAATTCACATTCGAAATCGAAAATGTTATTGCTGAAATTTACTCAAAGCCAGAAGATATGGTACGCTTGAATGATTCTTATCTTTACCCTTTAATCTTGATTCGTAATTATTAAGTATGTAGAAGGTATTTGAATATTTATCATACAACCCTCTACTATTATCAATGGCAGTTATCATTAATGATGCATCGCGGCTCATGCAGAAGTTGATACCTCTTGGCATCCAATGCAAGACGCATCATTATTTTGTCCAAGAAGCATTCGCCATGTGATCGGTTTTTTGGGTCTTCAAATGCTAAAGAAGAACAAATTCATCCGTTCACTTTGCATTATTACCACCACACCAAACACACTTCTTTTTCATCTGATTTCTAGTTGGATGGTGAAGAATTTCTGGATCGAGATCCGGCTCATTGTTTAGGGACATTTGTGATTGGACATTTGGGACTTGTTGGTAATATGTTATCTGATGGTGCAATGGTACTTTCTGTTGTACTTGATACATTGACTTTGGATGATAAAAGGCCTGCAAGAGATGGTGTCACAAGGTTCTTTTCAAATGTCTTTTTTTCTTATTTTTGCATCTTTCTTTAATGATCCTGCCCTCTTATTTTTTGCTTTTTTGGATTTCGTTCTCTTTCATCACATTTGAATGAATTGTTTTGAAATTTATTTAAAAATTTCGTTATTGAAAATCGCTGCAGTTATTTAGCTCATGTTAGCCCGTCATTTTTCCGATAGAATGAACTCTGTTTTCAAACAGCATCTGAATACAAATTTTTTTTTCTCCTTTTTGTCATCAATTCTCAATCTGTACTCTTGGGAATAAGAGTCTTCCACCATCTCATTGATCTTCTCATCTAAATAGGGGCAAACTGTTTCATTTTGATTTTATTATTTTAAGTTTAATGATTGTGTTTTTATGATTTTAAGCTTACACCTTCTTATTTTCTTTAGAATGATCGAATACCATAAACCAAGCACTTCAACTTCGAGTTTAAAACGTGAAAAAGCTGTGGAATCGAAAGGCGCAATGGTTGATTTTCAATATGAAGTAAATGAACACTTAGACACAACCATCGCAATCAAAGTCCAAAACTTGCTGATAATTCTAAATGTCGAATACATTATGGTATTGACTAACGTCTTCTTGAATGCCATGCCTCAGCCTTCAACCGAAGAAGAGGCTGAAAGACCGTCACTCCCACCAACTCCAACGCATTCTGTTGCTATGGACGACCAAACTGCAAAATCTGCACTAATAACAGGGGCTCAGGTTGCTATAGCAACAGAAAACGCGCCCCTTGAGCACGTGCCTGAGATGAAAGTAACAATCAATGTACAAAATCCACAAATCGTAATTCTTGCTGATGCTCAGGATAAAAATACAAATGCACTTTTTCTTTATGTAAGTTCGTTTTTTCGATTCATAGCTTCTCATTTAGTCTATTAATCTCAAAGTTTTGTTTTGCAATGAAAATAATTACGACGGAAATAATCCACTGTCTGCAGGCTTGCCTGAAATTTATACGTTGATGTAAAAATCTGTGAAAATGTGGTAATTGATATGATATGATATGCAAATGTATGAATGAATAAATGAGGGAATGAATAAATGAATGGTAAAGTGAATTGAATGGAAGAAGTATTAATGGAATGAATAAATAAAAGATTTGATATCATGAACTTACCTTTTTTATCTATGATGTTTTTAATTCTTTGTGACAAAATGTGAGCAATAAATGATTTTTTTTAAGACTCTTCTGAATTTGACATATGTTGAAAAAACTGGACAGCAACAGATATATGGGGCAATTTCGGACACAAAACTAATTTCAGCTGCTTTCCAAAAAGAAAAACGCAAAGAAACATCATCACAGGTAACAATAAAATCACCAAAACTTTTTGGTATCAAGTAATATTTGTATTTTTGTCTTTTCAAAATGTATCGGTCAATGCATTTTCAATAATCCTTCTCCCTTTTGATATGAAGAAGATTTTTATTCTTGATTCTTAACTAAATTCTTTATTGTAATTTATATGTATTGTTGACTTCAACTTATATATCTTGAACATTTCAAGTTTCTCTCCTTTTCTTTCCATTCAGGTTTTATTTCTATCAAGTATTAGTTTATACAGCGCTGCTCCAATTGGTGGAAAACCTCATGTGAATATAAGTACAACTATTCTTCATACAAGTTTATCTCCAGCTACAATTCGAACTGTTATGGCCTGCTTAAAAGTAGTTGCAGAACAACAGGTGACTTAAATGCCTATAAAATCTCAATTTATTCAATCTTTTATTTACCCCTTTATCTTTATTCGTTTGTGGTATGTTTATTACGTGAATTTTCAATGCTTCTGTGAATTAAACTTCGGTTTCTCTTTTTTGATATAATTTTTTATTTAAATCGCTGTTTCTGATCTTGCAGAAAGACAAAGATGGCGATGATTTTCGTCAAGATTTTTCGAGAATGTGGGACATGGAAGACATAAGAAATTCAAAAAAATGGTATTTAGAAACAAGTAAGATGAAACTTTGATTTTTTATATTTTATCTCTAAAATAGAATCATACAGCATTAATAGAACTTGCTGTGGCATGTGTTTTTTAACGGTAATGTTATGATATTTTGGAAGCAAAATTGTTCGCTTCATGGAAGCAAAGTTTTAGCCTCTTGTCAATTCAATACACAAGATTGATGCAAATTATTACGTGGAAGCATAAAAAACTATATCACAAAATTACAAATTATTTACTGAGAAATTGTTATTTCCAGCTGATGCCAACAAGTTGACCCCAGGCAGCATGGTTTGGGCCAGAACGAGAAGTGGACATTATGAACACGGATTTTTGTCTCAAAAGGACACTCATTTCAATGTGTATTTTTATCCTGAGGGAGAACTGAAGCATTCTGTTAAAGATAATACATCTGTAATCCTTGATAAAAAACCAGAGGATAAAAAGATCCGCATTGGTTTGAATGTTTTAGTTGCAAACGCAGAAAAAGGGAAATTTGAGCCAGGGAGGGTGAAACAATTATGGGAAAAGAAGAATGGAGAAAAAGTAATCGAAAGTGGCTGGGAGGATGTTGGGAGAAGTCCTGATGTGACAAAATATCTTGTAAAATCATATTTGGATGGAAAAGAGCATTGGAAATCTGCTGCTGCCATAAGATTGATGCCGAAACCTAACATTGATGGTAAACATTATTAGTTTTAAAATGCAATCTTTTTAGCAGTTTTGATAAATCATCCTTTGTAACCTGGTAGATTTGTGGAATCACTTGTCGTTAAGCAAATAATGACAATGGATTGTTGGAAGGGATTTGTGAAATCGAAAGTAAGTTGCAAATTTGGCAAGAGGGTGGATACATCTACATTGGAAGGAAGTTTAAAGAATAAAGTCGAATAAATGCGATGATGTGTTTGAATCTAGTTAGCTGAATTGCTACTTTGTTGAGTTGGATTGAATTGAATTGAATTTGATTTTATTAACAGCCACTCCTGGGGTCGGTGCTTTGGTTTACGTTCGAATGAAAAATGGCTCATATTGCCAAGGTAGAGTGACGTCATTACGTGATTTTCGATGTCGCGTGTACGTATTTGATGTTCAAGAAACCATTCTTTATGATGCCGATGATTCGACAGCAGTGGTATTAGCATTGCATCCAAGGCATTCTCATGTGCAGCGTGGAAGTAGAGTCATTTGTTTCAGGTTGAAAGGAAAGCAGTAAGTTCACATTTTATCAACAATCAAATTTTATCTCATACTTGTTTCATTTATGTCTTATTCTGTTTCTTTGATATCACCTTACGTAATTTTTGACTTTTATTTTTAACTTGCTTTTACGACATTTTATCCAATTATAATGCTTTTATTGTTATGCACTTGTATATCTAAGTATCTTTTTATATATTAAGTTTAATTTTGATGTTGATACGACATTCTTTGCATCTCATTTCTATTTAAATACACAGTATTAAATTCCAAACTGATTGAATTCTCTGCCACTGTCCATTTAACTCTTACTGTCATCAATGGATTTCTCTTATTAATCTAATTGATAACTTTATTGTGACTATAAAACACATTTTTCCCCCAAAGATATCATCCTGGTCGTGTTCAATTGGTACAACGAAACATTGAAGAACCAGTTTACGTCGTTAAATTCGATGATGGTGAATCCAGTGGTGTTTTAATCGAACAAATGGTTCTTTTGCCAAAACCAAATACAGACAGTACGTTTCAAAAAGCTTTTTGCAGTATAATAATGATTTATTTTTGGGATAAACTCAGATTATCCTTGCTAGCGCTTCCATAGTATGATTTTTATTAGTTTGCAATGCCGTGCTTTTATTTAAAAACAAGGCCATCCTAAGCTATGAACTATTGAACAAGATTGTGGAAAAAAGCTCTTTGATTTGAGGTTAATGTAGACTTTTTTGTCATTGTTTTTACCTAATTGTTTTTTATTTTAGTGGTACCTGGAGTTGGTTGTTTTGTCTATGCAAAAAGTTTAACAGCTGATGGTGAATATGAAAAGGCAGTGGTTTGTGACAAAAGTCTTAAGAAACTGACAGTGAAATATTTGAGTGGGCAAAAACAGTCCTTTAACATTCGTAAATTTGAGTGTGTTGTTTGGAATGTTGAACCAAATCCAGCAGATTTGAGGGTTGGAACATTGGTGATTGCCTCAGAAGAAGAGCATGGACGAGAGCAGAAAATGATGACGGGCAGAATTCGTGAAATAAAAACGAATTTAAGAAAGAAAACAACATATTTGATTGATAGATTTGATGGCAAATCAGTTATTGTGAATCTTTCAAAATTGAGAGCTATTCCTGAAGGTGATCAAACTGGTAAATATTATCCCTTATTATTTTCAATTTCTTCTTTGTCTCTGTTCTATATTTCATAAAAATCTTCCTCAATTTTTAATGAATTTATTCCTACAGACCGAACGTGACATTGCTATAGATTTAATTTCCCGTTTATTAAGTTTTCACCGACCGTGGTGATATTTATTTCGAAGTTTTATTTCGATCAAGTAACTTTTTTTTTCTATTCTTAGATGGTACAACAAATGAGGGTGTTGAAACTGTTAGGATTGAACAGGTGAAAAATTACAACTTTTTTCCGATTCTAGATGGTGTAGGTAGTGGAAAATAGACAAAGAATAGTTTCATCGGGTAAATGAAGGCAGTCGAAAGAAAGAAAAGATCTTATCTTTCATAAAATTTTCACTTTCATATTTTAAAGGATTGTGATTGGAATAAACATAAAAATATTTTCTCACAATTCAGGCAAGTTCTTGTACCACGAAATTGTAAAACAGTTGATCAATTGTTTGAAGTTAAATTTTTTTTAATTTGTTGGTTTTTGAAATTTTAGCTCATCATTGAAATTGAAGGGATCAATTTCAGAATTGAAGGTTACCTAGGAGGCCAGCTAACGCCATTGTTATGCTTGGATTCAAAATTGCAAGCAAATGTCAGAAATTGGTCTTCAAATGTAAGTCTTGATAATTGGTCGTCGCTACTCGCGTGATTTTAAATTCATATTTGAATCATCACATGTCTCTTGTGGATCAAGTTTATTCTCTTGGTATTGCTTATTCTTATATTTAATTTCAATTTTTTTGTCTAGATTTGCATGAATGTTTCATTGAGTTTGGAAGCTTCGTATTTTAATGAGAAAGTTGCTGAATGGGAACCTTTGATTGAGCCAGTCACTGCTGATAATTCACAACGACCCATGGGATTTGATATTTCTGTAAGTTGTATTCTTTCATTGCCTTTTATATCCCATTTGTTTGCCCCTTAGTTTTTCAATGATTATCAAATCCTTTTCTTTCTTTCTTTTAGTATCTTACTTATGATGACATTACGCACAATGGAAATGAACTTGAAAATGAAAATCAAAAAGAAGATGAAGAGGATGAATGTGTTGATATTCAAGTTCCAATGACAGCCTTGAAAATCGATTCCAAGGATCCACTTGAAATGACTTTTACCAAAACCAGTTTAGGTATCCTGCAAAACCTAGGCCAGGTATCTTTTTATCTATTACATTTTCATATTGACATTTTGAAGTAAAAGGCAACCACGTCTTTGCAATTTTTTTCTTTTTTTTTGAAATCTCTTCATGCCTGTTTTCTCATATCTCTTTCATCATATCTTGGTGGTACAACTTTGCCCATAGATACACAACCATTGGTTAAGTTAGTACATGAAATTTGTATTACATTTGCTGCAGCATTTTCTCCATTATTCGTTAAATCTTGTCTGAAAGTTAAATTTTTAGAAAAACTGTATTTTTTGGATATTCACTGGAAAAAGCATTGTACATAAACTGTTAATGTATCATCAATCTTATTCATCATTTATTTAATTCAGGTCTTCAGCCAAGCAGTTTATTCGGAAGAAATTTCTACTGATGATTTATCTGATAAGTCTTTATTCGTCGTTTATAACAGGGTAAGACTGTAAACTTCGATTCATTCAATTAATAATACCTTATTAACATTCACATCAAATTCCATCCTATAACATCCCTTATTTCAAATTTTGTTTTTGAAATCAATTTGCAGCATTCCCTTGATAATCTCATCCTGTAAGTCATCTTTATTTTTCAGCTTGGCAAAGATGTTCGAATTCAGCCTGGTGAAGTTCTTCTGGTGAGTATTGTTATCGTGTTTGTTTTGCAAAAGGTTAAACTTTTCTTTTAAACTGTTTCCGTAAATAAAAAGCATCATCAAATCATTATGAAAGAAACTTTTTTGCAGAGGATTAATTTACAGATTCGTAGTCCGAGCAGATCTGAGCTAAAATCTAGATTTTGAGGTGATGCATTTCTTAGTAAGATCTTTTTCGCTATTTTATTAAGTTTGCATTAACTGCAACAAAGAATTTATGATCATTATTATTATTCGATTTGAAATGGAAAATGTTTTTTGCAGTGTGATAATAAAGAAGATCATGTGACATTGGAGCATGCGCAATCAATCAGTTTATCATTAAAAGAGAAAGGTTCAACTGACTTTGGTACATCCGGTCGAATCTCAAAATATGCGAAGATGCCAGTGCCGACCATTTCAATCAAGGTAGCTAATCATTTGAATCAAGTTTGCTAATCATTTGAATCAAGTTTGCTAATCATTTGAATCAAGTTTGCTAATCATTTGAATCAAGTTTGCTAATCATTTGAATCAAGTTTGCTAATCATTTGAATCGAGTTTGCTAATCATTTGAATCGAGTTTGCTAATCATTTGAATCAAGTTTGCTTATCATTTGAATCAAATTTGCTAATCATTTGAATCAAGTTTGCTAATCATTTGAATCAAGTTTGCTAATCATTTGAATCAAGTTTGCTAATCATTTGAATCGAGTTTGCTAATCATTTGAATCAAGTTTGCTAATCATTTGAATCAAGTTTGCTAATCATTTGATCAGAGTAGCTTGTGATTTCAGTCAACTTACCGTTGTTGTACATCTTGTTTAAGTTTCCCTGCTATCATGAAATGTTTTCGAATTGCAGTTTTATTATTTCAATATGTACTCTTTTCAGGTTGAAGGTTATCATGAAATTTCAGACATTCCTGTCAAAAGACATCGATCTGTCATGTATGACATTGTTCCCTCCAATGTGAGTTTCACAAATTTTTTTCTCCTCACAACAATTCTTCGTTCTAATGTATTCTTGTATTCTACACCAGCTGTTGCTCCAATGTATTGTCTTCTTGCGATTGTTAAATTATATTTACTGCATTATATTGTTTTCATTCTTTTGTTTGCTGCATAATATTGTTGCACTATATTATTTTCATTCTATTTTCTTTATTAACGTTTTACATTTTATTGTTTTCTTTTTGTTTTAGCTTCTTGCTGGTGCTGGGACGAACTATTCAATTGTTGTTGATGTCGATGCTTCAGAAGGCCAGAAAATCGTCACAATTCGATCTCCATTACAAGTAATTTTACTTTCTTTTTCTTATTTTTGCAGATTTTGTTAGTATTTTTATTTAATATCGTGGTAGTCCTAACTTTTGGGTTTTTATTGCTTAGCACTCATAATTAATTTTACCTATTATTATTATTGAATAATTTTTGGTTAGTTCGAACCTTTTGCCTCACTTATGAGGCCCTATCAGCAACAAACAACCTGGCAATATTGACTGTCTTTTTTATTTGAAATTATTTAGATGTATGTATTGAACAGTTGTCAAAACGTTTTCTAATGAATCTATTCGTCATTTTTAACAGGTGCATAATCATTTTCCAATGCCAATGGATATTTCATATGAAAATAAAAACAAACAAATCAAATTCATGTCAACAATTCAAGGAAAAGATATTTTTTCAGTTCCACTTGCTGTTGCATATCACACTCAATTATTTGTTAAACCTGCTGGATTTGGGTATGACAATTGCTTCTAATTGTTATTCTTCTAATGTTTATTTAAGTTTTAGTTTATTTCAGTGTACTTACGTAAACATTTTAAGAGTCCAAAAGAAAATTTGATTTCTGAGTAATAAATGAAGATTTAATGTATTTATAATAATATATAATAATATATATATAATAATAATAATAATATAACGAATCTTTTAACAGGATATACATTTCAACATAGACATGCTGTTATCAATATGTGTCCTGTAAAGGAATAAAAAGAAAATAAAGCCTATAACAACTCTGATAAAACCTAGCAGTAATTACAATGATCGATTTAAAAGTTCCATACATATATCACAATTTTCAACTAAAATGTTTCTTTAATAGTTCTTCGTATTGCTTAAAAGATTCAGTTTTTCTAAGATCGATTGGTAGATCGTTGTACAGTTTTGCACCCATAAAATGAAACGACTTCCTAGCATATTCTGTTTTGATGCCTGGAAGCCTTATCAAGCATTCGCTGTTCCTTGTTTGTGTCTTGTGCTGCTGTAACTCAAAATAGCCCTGAAAGTTCTCGCAAATATCATTGTCTAAACATTTACGCACAAGTTTACATGCCCTGGTCCATTTGGCATTGGCAATTGATTGAATTGCTGTGGGATTTTTCGAGTTTCCGTTAATGGTTTTTCTTGTAGTAATATATATATATATTACCTAAAACTCTAATATCTTTCAACCAATCGTCCTTCTTCCACGCTCATATTCCAATCTTCTTAGTCAAACCTTCAGAAATTTATTTTCTTCCACTCTTTCTGATTTGTCCATTTTGCTGTTGCATTGCCTTATTTTCCGGAATCATTGATCATAAATTCACTGCCTCACGTGACAAATATTTTCAATCAAACCGATGTTACTTTTATTCTAAAGATATGATCAGATAACTGAGGGGATATCGTGGAATGAATTTGGTGATGGAAAAATGCACAAATTGTTTATATGCAAAAGTGAATCAAGCCAACCATTTTATATTCAGGTAGAAAAACATGTTTATTTTCTAGCAATGTTTATAAAAACCAGATGCACAAGTATTGCTTTTAATATTTCTATTCAACTATGTTTTGGAACTAATAAATCACCATGGCACTTAAGAACGTTTATTTAAAGTGTCTTCACAATGTCTTTAAAAAGTAGAAAAGACTCCTTTATCATTTTTCATTCCACAGAAGAAAACGGCATTGCCTGTGAATTTGTATTGGTAGCAAATTAAATCGATTGATGCACGTTTTAAGATTCCAATGATTGCAAAACATTTTATTTTCAGGTTGTAAGTGAAGAGCAAATATACACATCATCAACATCCGCTTTGGAAAGATTCGCACCCAAATTCACGCTGCATTGCCATCCAACCGTTGTTTTGCATAACTACCTTCCATCTGATGCACTTTATCGGGCAATGGTAAATTATTTTTTATTATGTTTTCTTACTTGATTTGGGACACTGCTTTTATCATTACCACTCTTAAGCATTTCCCGTTGAATTGGTTTTGAAATAAATGGGCATTGAATCCAGTCTACAATCGATGAAGAAGTAGCTAATATATTAAACCGCAGTTTTATATTTCTCTTTCTATGGGCTTCGGTTTTGTCAAGTAAGTATAGAATCGTTTTTTCATGTTTTTATAATTCCTTTCAACCTTTTTAATTCTAATTTTTTAGAATTAAAATGAGAGTCTTTTGAATTATGCATATTTAAAATTGCAGTTTATTTTTAATTATTTATTGCAAAAATTCTTAATCACTCTATTTTTCTTTCTAAAGGGAATGTTCAACTTCGAGCCTTTGAAAGGTGGTGAAAATTGGCCATTGTTCAGTGCTAATCTTTCTGAAAGGCCATCAATTGAATTACAAGTAAGTTTACTGAATTTTAAAAGGAACTGTTGGATTTAAAATTAATTTGAGCAATTTGATAATGATAACTTCTCAATGCATTAGCATTTCATTCAGCCTTTAGTTTATTTAATTGCTGACAAATTTGTTCTAATAAGTCCTTGGTAAGGTGCTGTTCTTTCAACATAGATCTGATTTGATTTAATTTGATTTGATTTGATTTGATTTGATTGAAATTGATTCCTTTAGATCAATGATTATTTGGATAAAGATTGGGTAGGAAGTTTTACTCTTCAAAAAGAAGAAGACAGTGAAGATTCAACACAAAGAATTAAATTGATTCAGAAAGATGGCAATGATGTTCTTTGGGTTTGTTCTTTGATTTCGTTTCTAACCTTTTAGTTATATAAATCTTTGTTTAAGATATTTTATAGATTAAGGATATAGTTTGTTTGCATGTTCTTCTATTGTTGATGCTGAATTTTATGTGTGTTTTTTTTAGAGCAATTTGATATTTTCTAGGGTCACATAGACTGAGATGTTTGAATATTTTAAAAATTTTTATTATTGTCCGTGTTTAATATCAGAATATGAATGTTTGTCTAAAAATATATCGTCTTTTTGCGACAAAAGTAACATTGGGTTTTATTGATTTACTTATTTTTCTTATCAACATTCTCCTAGTTTAAAAAATTTCAATGCTTTCTTCTGCAAATAGATTGGCTCTTATGTGAAGGACATGGGAAGCCATCACGTGACTCTATACAGCCCATACTGGATTGTAAATAAAACAGGACTATCTCTTAGTTATCAGGTTCGTTGAAGATCTCCAAATTCATGATTCAAAACTCGTAATTTAAAGGATTGTCCTCTCTATAACATTTTAACTGATTGGAATAGTTAATTGCATTTATATGTTATAGTTAATTGCTTAATTAATTATGATGTATTGACCTTTTGAATGAAATTACTTCGCAGGCATGTGGTGATAGTAGAACATATGAACATGATGGTAAATCACCACAAGCATTCATGATGATGGTACAAGGAAGCAACAAAAAGGTAATACCACCTCATTTGTATTTTAAGTAACAATATGCAATAGATCGATCAGTTAGCGGACTTTGCTAGCCACCAGTGATGCATTTGTTACTCAAGATTGGGGGTTTCTTATAAACAGATTTGCTTTTTTTTAGATGAAGCTTGGTGTCAATAATTGTGAATGGTCAAGTGAATTTTCAGTTGACACGATTGGAAGCGACGGTTCTGTTAAATCTGTTGGTAAACATGGAAAAACATATGAGGTATTTCATATTTCTTGTATTTTTTATTTGTTGTTATATGCTTATGCAACCTTCTCTTTCTTTTATTTTCATTTTACATTCAAGCAACGTATCTTATTCCATCGATTCTGTCTCGTAGAATTTCGTGAATTTTTCATTTCGCTCTGCTTCTTCTCATCTTTTCCATTTTGTGGAATTTTGTTTATCGTTTATACTTTTTGATATATGAAATACAAAATCGAATACTTTTAAAAGAGTTTTATACATAACACTGATTTAATGGAGATTCAATTCATATTTTGAATTAATCTTCTTTTCAATTCCAGATTGGTGTCGGTATCAGTTTGTCATATTTCAGTTTAACAAAAATTGTAACATTAACTCCGCTGCATATGCTTACAAATCACACTCAGGTTGGTCCAAAATTTTGCTATTTTATTCTACTCACTGCCAATTATCCTTTAAAAGATTCATTTAAAAAGGAATTGAAAGAAACTTTATGAGGAGAATGTTTTAAAATTTTTATAATCTTTTTAGCATTTGATAAGCTTGGCAGAAGCAGAAGCAAAAGTTGCTGAATTTCATCACATCAAACCCGGCGAAGTAAGTTTCTCATTTTATTTATTTTTAGCAATTATTCTTGTTCTTAATGCACAATGTTTCGCATCATTTTATAACCTTTATTCTCAATCAATTGTTTTTTTGAGTTTTTATTTTCTGTCATTGGTCTTTTCTATTTCATAATTGCTATTCTAACATTATTCATTTTTCAGTCAATCCCATTTTGGCCGTCCGTCCTTCCACCAAGAAATCTTTACATCAACATCAATGGACGTGAATCAATCAAATTCAACCCTGTACCTGTTGCAACCCTCCTTTTAAAATTAGCAAACGAGGTAACATTCAATTCCTCATTTGTCATTTTCAAATGATATCTCCTTTTGTCAGCATTATAATTTTATAATATTTCATCATCACTTGCCTTCCTTATTCTTTACATAATGTTTTTATTCATATTTCTATCTTGATTTTAATATTTATATTTATTCTTGATTTAGATTGGAGGTGTTTGTGTGAGTTATCAACAAAAAGATTCTGCATCGATTTTGTCATTCAATCCATATTTTGATGGTGCTGCACCCGTTCGAATTGAAAATTATTGCCCAAATATCAGCATGGTTAGCTATAAACAAAGGTAAATAATTGAATGATCTTTTACTCAGCAATGTCTTTATTGTATCATTAATTCAATCTATTAATAATAGAATTTAAATAGAAAGTTTTCCAGTTTTACTTTTTGCATAATATTATAAAGTTTTCATCGTTACTAGTTTGAACGTACATCAACGTCAATATTTAAGTTATTCATTTATTTTTAGCGATGCCCTAAAGACGTACGTTCTTTGTTATGGACAATCATTGCTTTATACTTGGGATGAGCCAATGAAAAATCACGAATTAACCTGCAGTTTCATCGAACCAAAAAGCACAACAAAAACCATTGCACTTGAAAAGGTTTTGTAGCCACATTTTATTAATCACATTTTATCTAAGTTTTATTAGAAGAAACACTTTTTGCCAAACCTTTATGGTCTTTACAACAATTGGCAAAATACGTTGATGGGCAAAAGCTTGTTGCGACATCGAGAATTGTGAAATGAACCAATTATATGTCATCATTGTTTAAAATCGATATTTTATTTGAGTTGCGATCATCAATTTTTTTTTAAATGATGATAATAAATTATTTTGCAGAATGGTTTTGGTAGAATGTCAGCAGATGATAAACCTGTTTATTGGGTCAGTTTCCTTGATGGATTGCAAAGGGTTCTTCTTTTCACTGAAGATTTCAAATTGGCATATAAAGCTAGTCAAGTAAGTTGCAATTTGCCAGAAATATTAAAAGGTTCTTGTCCACTAAGTTTCTCTTTTCCGATTAAGGTTTAAATATGATTGTTTACATGAATGAAGGAATGAGTGAATGAATGAATGTATGAATGAATAAGTGAGTGAATGAATGAATGAATGAACGAATGAATGAATGCTCTAATGACAAAGTTAAATGTAGAATTACTCAATTAACAGAGGAATGTCTCTTGCTTCTTATTGAATTGATAGACTGATGGGCCCTGAAGCTAGTTTTATTTTTGATAATTTTTGAAATATAATTCTCTTTTTTTTTCGATTGCTGAAAATTTTCTTTTGAAAGGAACAAACTCTTCGTCCAACGCAAGACATTTCCGTGAATTTGCGCAGCATTGGCCTTTCATTGGTCGATGTAAACAAGAAACTTGATATTGCTTACATCGGTATTCGAAAGTAAGTCAACCTTGTTCAAATTAACGATTTTTTTTCATGCGCCCTTCTTCTCAAAGCATTCTTTGCAACTGAATTTTTATATTTTATTCAACCCTTTTTGCAGGGCGATGCTTTTTCTATCTTGTACTCTTGCTTCTCAAATAGGCTTTCTGTCTCGTAATCATGCCTTAAGCAGAAATACTGTTTCATATGGGTGTTTCTCTTGTTGAGCATCAGTGTTGTTGTGGTTTGAAAAACTGATGTTGAAGTTGATTTTGTTGAAGGAGTGACGTACATTGGGAAGAGCAAAGACAAAAAAGATGGAAATCGATGAGCACTCGTTTGAGTTGTGCCCTTGAAGAAGGATATCAGAAGATTAAGAATCAAAAATCAATGTCACCCGATGCAAGTGGAAAAATAACAATCAGTGATCTTGAGGTATTTGATTGTAATGATTCAATGATTGCTGATTTGATTGGATGTGATTATTCTTGATTAGAGTGATTATGTAACTGACTAAAGTGAATGAATGAGACAGATATTGGTAATGCTTATTTCTGATTTGGAAAAGGAATAAATTTATGGTTATGGTTTTATTATATTTTTACATCTATATGAAGATATAAATATTTTCAAATTATCACATGTCATAGGTTGATTTTGACAAGATGATGATCACGAAACCAACAAAAATTCGAATAAGAAGGACGTACCATAGTGGACTATCTTTGCAATATATTGTGTCACCAAATCTGATGCAAGTTCATGCTAAGATCAATTCAATTCAGGTATGAATGTATTTACTCTTAACTATTTGTCACGTGCTGTGCTTTATTTCAATTATTATTCTTCCATGGACTTAAATCCAGCCTGATTAACGTGATTGCTGCTGATTCATTTGCTGGTTTATTCCCCTGTTGATTAATGATGCTGCTGATGCAATACAATTGGACACTGCATGAACAGCTATTTGAAAACTTGGTTTGCAGCAAAAAGAGTTTTATGAAAAATATGAAATAGTAGATTTTTGTGCATAATCCAAGATTATGTAGGAATAGAATGATATTGAATATGACATTAGAAATGTCGTCCATTTATGCTTTTTTCCAAATGTTCCTTCCTATTCAAGGCAAACGCACAAAGAAAGGTCAATCGAGAGGGGCGTTTATAGGAGAAGGTGCTAGTTTGATCTTGAAAAATCGTTAAGAAAATAATATATTCATCTTTGCAATTAAAGTCATATTTTTGTTTGATATTATTGAATACTTTCTTTTTTATAATCTGCGATCTTTACATAATTTTATCTTTAGATTGATAGTCACATTCCTGGTTCAACATTTTCAACTGTTCTTCATCCCCTTGAGCCTCCAAAATCAATTGCAGCTGAGAATGCTCCTAAACCATTCTGCGAATTGAGTTTGACGACAAAAGTCAGCAGAAATGAATTTGTCAATGAAATCAGGTTAATTTTTGCATTCATTTTCATTCATATTTTAAACTTTTGCGTTATCACGATTTTCAAGAAGAATGGTGAACTTGTCAATCTATTTTAGTTTAAGCACCATAAGGTCATCAGTTTAGAAAAAAAAAGATAGTTAATCTGGATGAATTAAGGTTTATGATTTGGTTCTTTTAATCAACTTGCTTTATCACTATTAAATTTCATTTAATTTTTTTAAATAGTTACTTCAAAGTATTAATTCAAGAGATGGATGTTCGTGTTGACAAAGGATTTCTTATGGCTCTCATTGATCTTTTTACAAGCGAAAAAACAAGAGGAAATGAAGTAAAAATTTCAGTTTTATTTTCTTTTTCTACTTTGTATCCCTTATCTTTTAGAATCTAGTAGAATCATGAATATTTAGAATAAGTTGCAAAGAACTTCAAATACCATCCCCGTTTTTCTTGGCTTATTTTTTCCATGTAGAATGACTGGAAATTTTTAATCAATATTTTTAGATCGATCAATACAAGTGGGATATGGAAACTGCTCAAAGAAGTCTTGCTGACAGCCCAGAATTCCAAGCAGCACAGCATGATACAAGATACTTTTTCGATTATTTCCATCTTTCTCCTTTAAAGGTTCGTTACTTTTATTAGTTTTGATTATTTTTTCATTAATTTCGAAATCTGGTCATTCACCCCTTGGATAATTTACCTATTGATTTAGAATTGATTTTTATATTGAAATTTCCTTTTTTCAGATTCATGTCAGTTTTTCGATGACAGGGGGTCATGCTCTTCAAGACTCTGATCAAAGCCATGGTGCGCCCATCATCAATCTTCTCTTAAAAAGTGTTGGTGTTGCATTCACTGAAGTACAAGATGTCGAATTCCGGTAATTTCTATTCCATTAAATTCCTTTATTTCTTTATATATTTATATATATATATATATTTCGATTTTACTTAAAATGTGTGATTAAATCTAGGTTCATTAGACAACCAAAACTAAACACCACTTCTTTCGATTTCCTTTTTCCATCTCAGTATGCACATGACTGCGCAATTAGATTCAATTTAACATGAAATGACTAGCATATTCAAAGCACCAAGTCTCCTAACTTGCCGGATCACGTCGGTTCAGATTCTGCGGTCTTTTGGTGCCTGTAATACTTTGCATGTTTTCCAATTTTCCTCATTTTTCCTTCAATTGTCCCATATGCCCAGGTTACCTTTTGCTTAGTGCTCGCACCCTTTTCTCGTGAACCTTTCCTGCTAGTAATAAGTGTCTCACTGTTTGTTTCTTACCAATGTACCTTTTGATTTCATTCATCGCATTTCTGTGATATTTTATGTATTCTGAAATCGGTAGTTATTTAATTCGTTGTCATTTTTGTTTTAAGCTTGGCTTGTTTTGAAGTAGATTCATCATTGCTTAGTCAGCAACAATTAATGGATGCTGTTCTTAAGCATTATCAGCATCAGGTAAACATTTATTCAATCCAATCCTTGCAAATATTTAAATCTGTCTAAGTTTCCCACACACTAACACATTTCTATTTATCAATTTTCTAATGCCTGCCAGTAGTTTTCTACTAAATCTCATCTCTTTTGTTATTTTGTAGGCCATCAAGCAGCTATATGTCTTAGTTTTTGGTCTTGATGTTCTTGGAAATCCTTATGGTTTAATTTCTGGAATTACAACTGGAGCTAAAAACTTTTTCTACGAACCTTATCAGGTATTTCGATGTCTTTGGTCATTTTTTATTTGATATTTTTATATATTTTTTTTTATTTTTATACATTTTTATATAGTTTTAACAGACTATTCAGAAGTAAATTATTTACCCTCTTTCATCTTTGTTCTTCTTACTTCGTTTCGGTTGCATCGTTTTTTGTTTATTCACGATTGTACTTTTTTTTGTAACCTAGGGCCTGATTCAAGGACCTGAGGAATTTGCTCAGGGTCTTGCTTTAGGAGTGAAAAGTCTTGTTGGAGGAACTGTTGGTAAGGGTTACTTTAATTTGTGTATTTTTCTCTAATTTCATATTATTCATTACTTATTTGATGATAGGTTGCTAAGTTTTGATAATGTCATAGGTATAGATCAACAGGCGCAAAAAAGTCAATGACCCAATTAACTGAATGATTCTCATTAGCATGTTACTTACATCCAAGATTTTCATATCAAGTAAAGATAATTTCAAAATTAATTATATCATTAAACACATGATTCAGATCGCTTGGAATAGAATAATTTACTAAACTATAGAGCTTTTATTGAATATTGAAATTTTGCATTAATTATTTTGTTTTATCAAGGTGGAGCTGCTGGGGCTGTTTCTCGGATAACAGGGACAGTTGGAAAAGGATTGGCCGCATTGACAATGGATGATGAATATCAACAAAAACGGAGACAGCAGATGAGCCAAAAACCTACAAATTTGGGACAAGGTCTGGCAAAAGGTGGAAAAAGTTTCATGAAAGTAAGTAGAAAGACCAATTATCAATTGAATTTATTATAATCAGTTGTCGACATGAAATATTATATTCTTTGCTATATATGGGCATTACCCTGTGCCTAACAAATTGATTTCCTTAGAAACTGTTGCTAATTGAAGAATTTTCTTTTCTAATTAGGGAATATTCTCAGGAGTGACTGGAATAGTTACCAAACCAGTTGAAGGTAAAAAATTCAATTCAAAATCCCCAATGTTCCACTGTCTTTTTTGCATGAATATTGATTTGAGAAATCTCTTTGTAAAAATGATGTTTTATTTGAATTATAATTACGTGAATTATATTCATAGGAGCTAAGAATGAAGGTGCTGCAGGATTTTTCAAAGGAGTTGGAAAAGGGCTGATTGGAGTTGTGGCTAGGCCTACAGGGGGATTGGTTGATATGGCTAGCAGTACATTTGAAGGTTTAAAAAGGTAAAATACCACGAAATAATCAATCTATTTAATTCGAAAGATAAATTCGTAAACTATCATTCAAACATTTTGTTTGGCTCTTTATTTGTAAATCAAAGGATACTCCAGAACTTACTTTGCCAACGAATTATTTTTCGTTAATGCAGTCATCAAAAGATATCGGCTGACTGACTGTCACGTGAATCAATCAAGCAGTCAACTAATCAATCAATCATTCAACCAATCACCCACTCACTCAAGCAATCAATCAATCAATCAGTCAACCAATCAATTAGTTAATCAGTTAATCAATATCGTTTCATTGGCTTAGTTTTAAAATCTCCTTAGAAGCATATTCTTAAATTGTGCAAATCTGTTTCAGTACCGCTGGAGGAAGAAAACAAGTATCACGGATAAGATTAACCAGAGTTTTCCATGCTGACAAGGTAACATTTTGCAATATTATAATAATATAAAGTTTTTGATAAACTTCCATTAGCATTTCTCGAATTGTATACATTTTATTGTCTTGTAATTGCTCTAAGCCATATCATATTCTATTATGTTCATGTATTATTCTTTTTTATCTTGCTTTTCTGTATTTCCTTGTAAATAGAATTGAATAGTTTTATTTAATTGTTATTAACTATTTCATCTTACAATATTTTAACATTTTATAGGTTTTACGCCCGTACATTGATTATGAAGCTTCTGGAAACAAGATATTAATGGTTAACATTTTACTTGTTTTGTTCACTTTCGCTTTCATTTTAAAGTAAGATTTAACTTTAGCTCATTTCTAGCGCTGCAGTTTTTATAAATATTTAACTTCTAATTTCTATTATTTTTAGGAGGCCGAAAAAGGAAGATTTGCTAAAACTAATTCTTACTATGCACATGCAATTGTTGATCCAAAAACATACTTATTTGTAACGGACAAGTTAGTTTATTTGATTTTCTAATCCATGGTTATTTCTAATATTTTGCAGTTTTGTTCGCTATTGATTCTCAAATTTTGTTGTTCGTTAGACATTCTCAGATTGTTATTTTCCTTTAATTAAATACCATTGAGTGCTTGTTTTAATTCATTGTGAAACAACTCATGAACCTTTCTTCCATGAAAACTCCACACTCATCTTTGTTCTATACTTTATATTCCTTGACTATATTTCTTAAATATTTCATCTTTTCAAGGAAAGTAATTTTAATTGGTAAAGGAGATTTGCTAGATGACTGGGTTTCAAAATGGCAGATTCCTTTCACTTCATTCAGAACAGATCTTGAATATCATGAATCAACTGTCGTTTTCAAACTTCATTCATCAGTATGTACATTGTACATTTTAATTATATTTATATTTCTTTAACATTAATGCTGAAACAATTTTTGATGCCAAATCAAATATTCTCTCCTGTCTGATATTAACAGTTTAGTGTCCAAAATTCAGCCTTAGAAAGTCATGAGAAAATTAACTTAAGTTATTTATTACATTTTTCATTTGTTTAAGAAATAAAAACATTGTCATTGTTTTATTTCTGCTTTCAATTTCCTTGACTCCTTGTTGATTAAAATCCAAAACAATCTGATCAATTTTAAAGGATTTAGAATTTCATTGACAAAAATATCTGGTCAAATTTAATTCTAACTGAATACTTCTGAATGCTTTTCGTTATAATTCCTACAACTATTAGGAAACAAAACCAAAACACTTCTTATGTAACAAAAAGACTCAATGGATAATAATTGTATTTTTCTCGTTTCATCCATACAACACCTAACCCCCTGCATTTAATGTCGTTATTTTTTCTAGGATCTTTGAACATTTTAATCCATTTTTAAATGAAATTCTTAACTCTCAGCTTGATCTATGCATCCTTTCTTCATGATAATATCATCTAACGGTTGTACAGAGATGCTTTTTTCTTGTCTTAATTCATTTTAATTCTGCATTGTCTTTTGACATGACATGCAATCATTTCTTCTCACTCTTTTATTTTGTGTTTTAAGCTCCTGCTCAATGTCACTGTTAGCTTTCTGTTGGTTCATTTGCATGTCTTATTTCTTTATATTTCCCAAGTGGTCCCAGTTCAATTTTCCCTGACATCTTTAATAGGCTCCATGTTTAGCTCTGGATTATTAGCTGTTCAATTCCAATTCCTTTCGAATTCTATTTGTCATCGAATTTGCAAACTTTTGAGGATGAAATCTTAATGTTGCACAGAAAGCAGGAATAAAATCCTAACTTTTTGTCCGACATTTACGTAATATGAGGCATCAGAGGACGGTCGATTAATAAATGAAAATAGCCATGTGCAGATCGAATATCGCTTGATAGAAAAATGGCACTTCAGATTGGCTATTTGTTCGTCCAATCGGCCCACTCACGCTTCATTTGGAGAAAAATGGTGACAAAATGGGGACGAAATGTTGACAAGCTGCAAAATCATCCCCTTCTAAACACAAAGCAAGGTTTTTTCTCTTCTATGTAAACAGATTCCACAATGCTAGCGTGAAAGTAAAGATTAATGTTGTAAATTAAGTTATTTCTATTATAATTTAACTTAGGATGCAAAGAAGTCTTTCTTCTCAAAAGAAGTTGCCGAAAGAAGTGTTACTTTACAGAGTCAAAGTGTTGCCAAGGTAGTTATGTTTTCGCATCTAAAATGTATTTATCTCTATTTATTGTACTTCAAAACACATTCTCCACTTGTTTACTGCAGTTAGATGGCGCAAGCAATAGATGAAAGGAAAAACATACCACAGACATGGCACAAATTTTTGAATTAATTGTTTCAACATGTTTTAAGATCAATTTTGATTTCTTATTTCAATGTTATAATTTTCAATATTAATAATCTCTATATTTAATAAACCACCAAAACATGTCAAAGGCTTTCCAAAGAGCCATTTTACTTGATTGTTTCTTGTAAACTACATTTATTTCCTTTTTGTAGTGGTTCGTTGAAAAAGTTAATGAAGCAAGATCCATATAATTTGAGACATTATAGCTGGTAAACAATTTCTTTTTCATGTTTATAAGCGAATTATCTTTTCCAGATTTTTGTAGTTTTTGTTAAATTCATTTATTTTGTTCTGATTGGATTGATTTCATAAATTCATAGTTGCTGTGTGATATATTAATCTTGCTTAGTTTTGAAAATAACTTTTGGTAAATATTTAGTTTTTTAGCACAAATTTAACATGTTTAAACAGGCTTGAGTTAGAATATAATTATAATAACTATTGTCACAAATCACCAGGGTCGATTTTTCAAATTAATTCAATTTGCAGACATGGGTTTAGAATTGCTTAATATTTTACTCATAAATGTTCTTAACCTAGGCCAATGGGATTCTAGTTTGTTCATGATTTCACAAAACCCTTTAAGGTAATATCCATACAGACCCTATCCATACATTTCTTTCGGGTCTAAAAACTTTTTTGAGTGATGCAAAAAATGAAAGATCATCATAGATCATAATACATACTTTAAAAGACTTCACTGGAAAATTTCAAAAAATGTTCAAATTCAAATTAACAAATAATTATCATAGTTACTTCACCGATCGAGACAAATTACATTAAATTTGAACAATTACTCAGTTTTGATCATCTACATTTTAGACAGGAGAGGAGTTAATCGGCACTGATTGGTCAAAGCAATTAACCAATCATGCGCGCTTTTTCTCTATTCACGTGGTTTTCGATCCTTGGTCATTATTCCGCATTTTCATGCACTGAGGAGTGCCAGGCAAAGAAGCATTTTTCAGTTTGTTTAACTATGCCACCACTTTCTTGTGCAATATTTAGAATGAGTCTTCATATGACCTTCACTAAGCTTAGTTTTTGACTTCCAATTCATTCATTCCAAAAGAACTTGCTAATGCTTGTAAAATTTGAAAATGTTGGTTCCGTGCACCCAAAGCCATCAATTTTTCGTGCTGATAAACACCATGTCCATTTCAATTATGATTTCTTTTGATTGACATTTGATCTGATTGCTAAGTTACGTTAAGAATATTCTTAGTAGGAGTGTAGTTTTGATTTAACAAATACAGCTTTGTTATATAATTCAAATACAGTTCAAAGTATTTGCTGTTATTTGCTCATCCTGCAGCCATTGTTGCTTCTGTCTGTCCTAACTCACCTCGTGGCCTATTTCTGTCAGGTAGACAACAAAAGCAAAGTAGACAGGTGATATTTGCAATCGCTAAATGAAAATCTTTAACCTTTAAACATGTATTTTGATTGGCTAGTGGTAAAACTATACTGCAATTTAATATCAAGATTAAAAAAGGAAGGTGGCGCGGATCGTAACATGAATTGAATCTCGCTGCACGGTTTTTTTTTCGAAGAAATGACAACAAAAGTCTGAGAAGAGAGAAATCACTTGCGATGCATTGAAGTTTACTCATGCGATTCATTGAAACTGTGGATAAAAACAAAGAAAGAACTGGTGGATCAACAAGTTTTGTTGTGGTTTTATAAAGCACGTGTTGAACAATGAAATGGGCCTAAGTATAGTCTATTTAGCATCGATCAAAAAGGCGTTAACGAATACTTCCAGCAGAGAAAAAGGTTTTGCTTTTAAACTTAGGTCCTGATTATTTTGCTCGTCAGTTTATGCATTTAGTCCTTACTTGTGTAGGTGATGTTATTTAAGATTTTGTTTTTGGAAATATCGAAAATTGTATGAATTTCGAAAGCTTACGACTTAATGACGATGGCAAGTTGTTCGAAAGAGACGCAATGCGATATGTACATGGAGATATTTTCAGAAAATAATGCATTAGCGAAGAAAGACACAACAGGGATAGAAAAGAACAGATCAATGCTATTAAAGCAGGCTTCATTAATGGAAGAATTTGAACAGGAGAAAGAGGAAATGGTTGCTAAATTCGGGCGCGAAAAGACCGCCTTGAAGAAAGCTTATGAAAATGAGAGAAAGGAATATGAAGCAGAGATTGATAAACTGAGAAAAATAATCGAATTTAAAATGTCTGAAATTGAATCAAAATATGAGGAGGAATTCAAAAAGAAAGAGGACAAGCGTAGAATTATGTTTGAAATGGAAAGAAAAAACTTGAAGCACTCTGTCCAAGAGCAAATGGATTTGATAGCAGAAGTTGAAAGTGAAATAAAACGAATATTAAAAAGGTTAATCATCGAATTAAAAAAATATGAACCATCAAAATGTAGCATGCTAGAAAACGATCTTTGCTCAAAGAAAATTAATGAATCCTGTGTAATGTGGTTGAAAGAAATCTTTAATGAAAATTCAAATGAAAGTTGCATAAATTTTGTGGAGAATAATGAAAAAAAAGAAAAGTTTGGAACCAGAGAAGACGAGCTGTTTGAAGTAGGAGAGGCATTTAGAAAGCAGAAAAAAGAATTGACTGATATTTTCATGAAAGAAAAAAAACATTTGGAGGAAGAGATAAAAAGCAATTGTTTAGAATACAAGAAAAAGTTAGATAGAGAATATGAAGAAAGAGTGAAAACAGAAATGAAAGTTTGGCAGGAAACCATTAAAGAATATGAGAGAGAAATTGGAATTTTGAGATTTGAAAGAGAACAAATGGATCGAAATTACTGCTTGGAAATCGACAAAATGAAATTAGAGACAGAAAAAGAAAAGGTAGAAATTTGTGCAAAACATATGAAAGAGAGAGAACAATTAAGAAGGGCATTATCAGACACTGTAATGAATACGTTAATACAAAAGAAGAAAATTCATGAAATAGGAAATGATTTTGATAAAGGAAACTGAATTTCAATTCATTAGTTAAATAAAAAGAGTTCAATTTTTATGAAAATTAAAGTCAACATTGTTCTTTATGAATTTAATGGACAAATTAGCATTCTTCAAATTTAAAAAAATTAGTAGGAAATTATTTATTTTTCTAGAAACTTTAGCTTTTATTAAGTTGTATAACTGTTATTAAAATTGTGTTTGATCTCAATTGATAGTTAATTAGAAAAAATGACTTAAATCATATGAAGATAGAATAAGAAAAGCAACAACATGTTGTAATGGGTTTGGGGGGAGGGTAGAGAAGGGCTTTTAGAGAAGGAGGGGCTTCTAGAGACCCTTTGGGAACATTTGACTTCTCCCTCTAAACAACTTTGATAAGTTGAAACATTTTTGCGAAACTACGTCCCTTCCTTCGGCAATCATATGTCTATCCCTCAAGCAAAATAGATAAAAAGAAAAAGCGAGTTTCACCTCGAAACACTATAATACACAAATCGATGTCAACAACTCAAATTATTGATAATAACAGATGATGATGATGATGATGATTATATCAGGTTTCTGTCGATTTTTTTATGCAAAAATTCAGCTAACTATGATAATCCTACATCGTTTCAAATACTAAAATTTGGACAATATTTGGTTAACACAACATTAGCTAAAAATATCTAACTTGAATCGGTCACCGCGGCCTTTAGGATGCGTCATCGAAATGGGGGACATTGTTACATTGGAGAGCACCAAGAATGAGGCACTTTCACAATAAAAAGGGACACTTTCCCGATAAAATGGGACATTTTTATAATGAAAACGAGCAACTTTTAGAATTAAAGGGGCACTTCTCAGAGAAAAGGGGGCACACCGATTGTTGCTGGGGAAAAGTGGGAGGCACGTGCCCCCTAGTTCCCCCCTTTTCTACGCCACTGAAAGATTGTTTGCCATTTTTGTCCAAATCTGAGCATGACAATTCTGAAGTTACTTGCGATTGATGACCAAGGGTCAGACTTATTTCCAAAACAGCTAACCCCCGGCATCAAGTTTCTAAAAGGAAATTCCAAATTGTTTGTTATTTTAGTTTTGTTTACAAGAAGACAGCTTTTATTTAGGTGATGATTAGTTGCATTGTTTAACTTCCAAAATTCCTTTACTTACGTAAATCAAAACAATCGTGGAATATTGTACGTGCCTGAAGAATTCCATCAGTGACGCAATCGCTCCATATCATTCGATTCATTCATTTACTCACGTGCTCATTCGCGTAGGTGTGTTTCAAAATGGCTCCCTGCTATTTGTTTTTATTTTGGTTTATTTCCATCCGATGTCTTCCTCAAACACCTAACTTTGAGAGTATTTACTCATCACAATTTTTATTTATTTCGATCAATTTTTATTTGTTCAATATTCAAATTTTAATTAATTTACATTTTCCCAGGTTCAAATCTTCCAATGCCATCATTGGTTCAGCGCTTTTTGGCTCTTTTTGCAGCCCGTTCAAACATGCTTTACATTTACAAATTGTCTATTTTATACAATTAATTTGCATTACTCACAGTTCAGGTACTCTAACACCTTCAATCTGCTTCAGCATCTAAACAGTCATCTACAAGCTGCTAGCTCCCATGTTGCAAACTACTTTCATTATTCAAAGACCAAAAACCAGGCAACCCTTTCTCTAGGCTCTGTCTTGTTTGCTTGTGACTTCAAGCATCATTTTTCTTCTTTCATCAGCAAGTTTCCTTCTGAAGAATTTTTGTAGTGTCATTCGATCATGTTCTCGGATCATTTGTAATTCCTCTACCTGGCTTTTCGCATCTTCAACACTTTTTACCAAATCTGCAATAACAGTTCCTAAGAAATCTTTTTCAACTTGCAACTTCTTCTCGTAATCATCTGCAACTTGTTTTGCGATGATTTCTTTTTCAAGCTCGACTTTTTTCAAAAGGTTTTTCTTTTCTTGTTCAAATGTTGCCATCAAATGTTTCATCTGCTTATTAATCTGTTTCTCGTCGTTTCCTTTTCCAGTTTTTGGCCTTCCTTCTTTTTTTAATTCTTTTTCGTTTATATTTCCACCCTTCTCTTCCTTTGTCGATGCATCAGTCACCTTTATTTCACCATCTTGAAAATCAAGCTCAAAATCAACTGGAAATACTTTATCCAAATCATCATCTTCTCCTTTGCTTCCATTTCGTAAAGAAACATTTGCATTTTCATCAAACTCAAATCCTTTAAGCACATTTTCAAAATCTTTTTCCTCTAATTCTTTCCTTTTAAATTTTTCATAAAACCTGAAAATGAGCTCATGCATTTTTTTAACATTACTTTCGTCAGACGATGCCTCGATTTTCTCTCCGCTTGACGATTTTCTTGTGCTTTGCATTGCGCCAAAGTTCTTGATAACCAAATCAACCTTCTTTAATTCGCTCATTTTATCAACAAATTCCAATTCAAAAACTCTCCTCAATGCATATACAATAATTAATAATGATAATATCATCAAAAACGAACCAAAAATCAATTAGTTGATCGACGTGGAATAATTCCGCCACAAGTTTCGTTTTCTTCTCATCAAATCAATATTAATGAATTATAAACACAATGCTGCTTTTCACCCGTGTTTTTCCTATTTGAATCTCGTACAAAAGGAATCAGTCCATTGGGGAAATCATCGCTCTCCCGGGGGTCACTGCGGCAAACATCAAACTTCAACCTCTATCATTACAAAAATTCGTGGTGGCAGTTTCCATAGGAATAATACATATATTTGAATTTTCGAAATATTTGTTCTGTTCAAAACAATGCTCATCATCATCATTATCGTCATCATCATCATCATCATCACCATGATCATCACCATCATCATCATCATCATCATCATCATCATCACCATGATCATCATCATCATCATGCAATTTTTTGGCTGTTTTTGATGCGCCGGCGCGTCCATGTCATTAATGGTCACCAAAACACCAGGAAAAGAGGCTAGAAGATTGTGTTTAAGATATCAGCAAATCACGTTTTACTTTTGCCAATTTCAAAAACAACTACCCTATGAAAATGTCAACACAGACTACAACGAATCCTTTCAAAGTTGAAAATTTTACTTTTTATACAAATACTTATAAGCATGATTTATTGGTCTTAATGCTTTTAATTACTGAAAATAAAAGTCAACTCAAATAGAAACAAACTGAATTGATTAAAAATATTATTCTTTGAATATTCCTAAAGCGTCCTTGAATTTTTTACAAATTATCAAACTATATGCTCAAACATCTTTAGGTTATTCTTACATCACCAATTGATAATAGTTTCGAGTTTTATTTAATTCTCTCTTGACAACATTTCCTTTAAAATTTCAAGCTTTTCCCTCATTTCATTTTGCAATTCATTAACGTCAGAATCTAACAAATTTTGCAGTTCATTTAGCTTTGTTCTTAATTCATCATTTTCATTTGACAATTTGATAACTTTTTCATTCATTTCTTTTATTGTGCTTTTGTTTGCATTTCTTTCTTCCTTTAAAGATTTTTGGAGCTCTTTTGCTGCTATATTTTGTACATCATTTAACTCCTGTAAATGTTTTTCTTTAAGTTCCAATTTCACAATTTTGATTTCATCTTTCATTGATTCTTCTTTTCTCTTCAAACCTTCTTCCATATCTGTTAACTTTTTTGCATATTTTTTCTGACATTCTACATATTTCACTCTCCAATAATTGCCCCTTTTACCTTTCGTTCTTCCCCTCTCGTCTACCCCACTATCCCCGCTGTTCTCTTCATCAGAATCACTCTCTATCATTTCATTCTTTTTCCTGTCTTTTTGTTTGGAATATTCTTTTATTAAAACCCAATCTGATAACATATTCCTTGATATTTGATTTACATTATCACTTTCTTTCAAAATCACATTTCTATCTTTTAAAGCATCTTGTAACGAGAAATTCAGTCGTTTAAAAAGCTTCTCTTCCACTCCTACCCTCTCCAGTTCCAGTTGCTTCTGCATTTTAAGTTTTTCTTCCAACAGTGCATTCTCAAACAATGCTTTTTGGTTGTTCAGTGCAAACTTTAGGTGTTGCACAAGAATTTGCCATTCATCCGATGTCTTATTCTCATCTTTTTCTTTTATTTTTTCACTTTGCTTCAGCTGATTCTGTTGCAAACTCCCATCCAATGTCATATCATTCGATTGTTTCGGGATACTCTCTGCAATAGGCCAACTAAGATGTCTGCTTAATTTCCCTCGAAGTCTTTCGTGTAAATCCCCCAATTGCGAATCACGCATTTGTAGCTTTATCGTGTTTATTTGCCCTTCGTGTACTTTGTACAGCTTTTGAATTTCTTGATGAAACGCCAATTCAAGTTCGTGTCTTTGCTTGTTAAAATTTCGTTGAATTTCACTTTTAGCACACGAAAATTCCTTGAAAAGCTTATCTCTTTCTTCTGTAAATTTTCTTTCGATTTCTCTTTGCCTTGACACACTTTTCCCCATTTCCGCTGTCTTATGTATCAGTTCCCTGGTAGGCCTATTCTCAATTTCAAAAATTTAAACAGAAAAATGACAGCAACAATGTTTTTTGTTACGCTGCCTTTCCTTGTTGATGTATTCATGTGAATTATAATCTCAGCTGTCGAAATGTTTTCATCTCGGCTAAACTGCCGACTTGTAATAGCAAAATACTTTCAAAGCCAGATCAATGCAAACTTTGTATGCAAATCAGCATAAAGATCCTGAATTTTGCGACGACGCTTTAATAAGTGTTGAGAAGCTGTGAGTCATTGAAATATGCTGTGTTGCACAAATGACAAGAATATCACATAAAATATTAACTTGTATTGCATTTGTGTCTGCCCTCATTTCTGTTGAATAGATCAAAGTAAAGAACAGCAGGCTCATGATCAAGTGTTGAATGATGGCGGGTGGTTCAACTTGAAATCAACGGGTGTTTTGCTTCATGTCCCTTCCGCTTGCAAACGTTGGTGAAGGTTACCTAGATATTCAGAAAAAGACATCCAGCTAAAATGAGCAATTGACTTTGAAAGCAGGCAAATATCGGGAAATACAAAGTAAATAAATCAGAAGTACTTATTTGATCGAGGGTTATTTATTTCTAACGATGCATAAGGGGCATCGTATGAGAAATTCAGGGCCGGATTGGACAAAATATTTTATTAAAGGATTTATCCGGGAGTTCAAGGGATTTTTCCCTCACAATAAGATATGATGATTATGAAATGAGATCTGCTGGTTATGAAAATTACTAAAATAATATAAAATTTGTTCAAAAGCTCTTCTGTCTAAATCCCTACGAAATTATAAAACTTCTGCCACCTAAATGAGGATAAACTTCTTAATTTAGCATCATTCAATATGTGCGGAGAGTGATCACAGATCTCAAAAACAAATTTTTCTGCGGAGGCTTCTATCTCTGCGAGGCCTTTGGCAACCGCCAGAGACGCGAGACCACGCTGTGAGGTGGTGTGTTCATGTGTGTTCGTTGCGTTGCAGTTGTTTGCTTCACATATTTGAAACTGAGACCTATGTATTGTTTACAAAGTTCGGAACTGAGACTTTGCTTGTTGTTTTGGGCGGGAACTGAGGACTGAGTGTGGTTTGATCTTTGGAGCTGAGACTTCAATGCCTGCTTGAAATTGAGGCTACACTTTCCCATCACACAGCTATTGCACATCACATCATCACAAGGAGTGCACGGTCGACACTGGAGTGGAAAAACGTAAGCCTGGACGAAAGTTACACAATATTACACATGTGTGGTGGCAAATTTTCAACGAAGAGTAGATAAGGTCTTGATTATGACTGGTGTGGACGTAATTTTACTGGAAATCGCCTGGTAACAAACCACGTAGGCCAAAGGTCTAAGTTGGTATCAAGGCCTATCTAGGCAAACTATGTGGGGGGCATTTCAGGTTATTTCTTCAAAGCAAAGTACGGTTCATATCATGCTATCTCATCAATTTTTTAAGTTAAATTGAAAAGTATCTAAGCGTTGCCAAACCTAAAGAATATCGAGAGCAAATCACTTTTAGAAATCTCATAGATCTCTGATTTAAACTTGCGAAATCCTTTATTTTGGTGGAAATTTTGTACGCTTTTATAAAAAGAGGAATGCCCCTAGGATAAAATAGACCATAAATTCGTTGTGTCGCGTAAATAAATACTCTATTCAGCGTGAGTAGGAAAAGCAATTCTGAGCCTTTGTGGGTAATTTTGAGATCTTCACCCGCTCCCCATAAAAAGAAATGATTCAATAAACATTCCTCGGCAGGAATATCTGCTATCCCAATATGACAGTCTATGACCTCATCAACAACCTTTTTGGAACTCATTAAAAAATTAGGCCAGATCCGCCCCTGGAGAAGGAGGTCTAATGGAAAGGAATTTTTATCATTTATTGTAAAATCTGTACTCATGACGGAGGTAAATTCAACTGAGACAAACTCAGAAAGTTTATAGATTTATAGATAAATAGCATAACAGTATCATAACTCGGAAGAAAACATAATCAAGATGATATAACATTCGATATTCGCCAACTTGCTTAATACTTTCGAAAAATGTGCGAAACGGTTAGAAGTCTTGATACTACTGAAAAGATAATGTTAAATATTGAGTAAATAAAAGGTGGTTTCTATCACATTCTCAACATGCATACTTCCTTTCACAAAAACTATTGCGTAAGTAGCAATTTGTCTTTTAAAAATTTTGTTAAATCTCAGTTTTTTCGACGACATTCAGTTTGAAAAACAAAAATATTTTAAAGTGCAATAATCGAGATAAAATTAACCAATGCAACAAAGTTTGTAACAATGCAAATTTTCATAAAATTGTCCGTCAATAAAATATCATTAAATTAACAAGTTAATAATAATCAATGAAACAATCATTCAATCATATTGAATCATCAGTATCATCATAATCAGTTGCTTTGCAATCGCGTTAATCGTTCAATCAATCGTTGAAGTTGCAACTTTTGATTCAGTAGTTTCCAATTCTCCTGCGCACTGCATTCTTTCTTTTCACCAAGATTTTGTGTGATACTGCTGAGATCTTTTATCGATACTTTTTGGACCAGATCATCGGAATCAGGAGCCTTGGATTCAATGGTCTTCAGCTGTATCAAACAAAATATCCATGTTTAACAATAATGCTCCAAAGATGGAGATGGCAATTACATTACATTGCATTACATTACATTGCATTACGTAACATTGCATTACATTACATTGCATTACGTTACATTACAATACGTTACATTACATTAAATTACATTACATTACATTTCCTTAGATTACATTACATTACATTACATTGCATTACATTACATTACATTGCATTACATTACATTACATAGCATTACACTACATTACATTACATAACATTACATTACATTACATTACACAGGGCAAAGGACAATTGAATTAATGAATGAAAGAATGAATTAATGAACGATCAATACTCAACCTGGTCATCCAATTTTGATGAATATTCGCTCAACGCATTTTTCGCATCACTCAGCCTCTTCTGCAGTTCTTCCTTCTCGTTTTCAAGTTCCTTTATTCTAGATTCATTTTCTATGACGTCATTCTTAAGCAATCTCTTATCATTCTGATTAATTTCATCTATTTTTCTAACATCATTTCCCTGATTAACCTTATCTTCATTTATGACGTCATTAGCCTCTGGTGGGTAATCGAATTCATTTTCAGCAAAGAGTTCTCCAGATTGTTGTTGTTGCAGTAGTGATTCATCTTCGTAATCATCATCAGGGAAATTCCATTCTGGTGCTGATTCAAAAAGAGGCCCAGACTCGGTTGGAGCTATGACCTCATCAACTGGTTTTCGAGAAGGTTTTTGCATTTTTCTGTCTATATTTTCTTCTTTCTTCCCTTTTTCAATTTCATCTGTTAAAGTATAAGGCGAGTTTTCAATTTATGGCCATGAACTGCATCATTACGATTCAGTTTTTCTGTACTTACTAATCCTTCTACAGTTCCGTAAGTAAAATTTGGTTTATAACTCAAAAGTGAAAATAATCCTAGGAAATAATTCGTTTAAAAAATAATGAATTCCACCTGAACAAAAGACGTTTCAAAATGTTATTGTGAGTATTTGGAATTTGATACAAAGATATTAACATCATTTGATTATAGTAATATACTGTTAACATATTCACCTTTTAATTGGGTTATTACTTTTTCTGCTTCATTTAATTTTCCCTGTAGTTCAACAATTTCTTTCTCTTGCTGTTTTTGCAGATCTTCCATTTTTGTCTTCAGTGCATCGGACTATTTGCATTAGAGAATAGAAACTCATAAAACAAACATCAATAAACAAACATGTCATATTTGATTCGCGTTCAAATATACCTTATCAGGTAAATGACATCTTTCAATCAAAACTCCTTTTAGTGAGCTCTGCACGTTTAGTATTGTGAATTATTTAAAATACTTTCTCACAATTCATAACCGGGAAACTGAGTTTTTTAACTCAGAAGTTCCCGTTGTATAAGAAACAATTTTACAAATTAATGTCGACCGAATCAAAATAGTTATCTACCTTTTCTTTTTCTGTTACAAGCAAATCTTTTGTTCTTCTTCCATTTTGTTTTTCTTCCTCAAGCTGCTCTTTCAATCTTTGCAAGTTTTCAGCTTCTTTTTCCAGTTTGTTTCCAACTTTTTCAAGTTGATTTTCCAAACTATGCACCTGTTTTTCCAGAGAATTATTATCCCTCTTTGTTTCTCGTAATTCAGCTTGCAGTTCCTGCAGATTTTGTGTTAATGTTCCTTTCTCGCTTTTCAATTTCTTGATTTTTTCTTTCATGTCTTGGTAATACAATGAATCTTGTGCGCTGTTCCCTGATGACTGTGCTGCATGCATTGGTGACCCGTGTGGGATTGGAATGAACGCCGGAACTGGAATTTGCACTGTTTGTGGTGATGATGGTGGCTGTGCAGCTGACCCTTGCGGCGGAGCTTGTTGCTGTGAGTGTTAGAATTAAAGTAAAATTGCACTTTGTTTTAATTTGGTCAATAAGATATGAGTGACTGTCATTGGTTTGAAATTCTTAATAATCAATATTTTAAATTGATTCATGATTAATGATTTGTTGTTAAACGATTGTGAGTAAAAATAATTTGATTGATGTGATTGATTACTTACTGGTTGATGATTGATTGTTATTGGTTGTTCTAATTTCCTTTCTTTTATTGTCAACATATCATTTTGCATTGATATCACTCTTTCTTCCAAACTTTTCAGCGAATTTTCGAGTCTCCTCTTTTCGTCTGAAAGTGCTTCATATCTTCCCTGAGACTGCAAATAAGCAACAAATTTGATTTATCACTAATTGCAGCACAGTATCAGCTAAATATTATATTGCATCTAATGTGTATGCCCTTGTGCAAAGGAGCTTTCCTTTCGTTGCTTTTCTCAATAACAAACACATTTGTTTGAGTCTCGCTCAATCTGTGACACTTGTATGTTTGGTCCTCATTGTAAAAATGAGATTTTTACAGGAAAATGCATTTTATCTCTCAATTTGTACTACGAGTTGGCATGATGAGAAGTCTGGGAATGAGTTGCATCTTATTAAGGATTATCATGACATGTGGAACATACAGACTAAGGTGCATTGAATGCCTCTCGTTGATGTAATATCACGTGATCATATCTTACCTTCTCCACTGCAAGCTTAGCAGCATTTTCAATTGTCTGTTGTTGTCGTAATTCCTTTATGAGAAAATACATTTATACTTTAGAAAATAACTTTTAAGTTTACGTTATATTAAACTTGTTCTATTTATATAATTCATTTGAGTTGTTAAATTAGTCCGTTTCAAAGAGGATATTGGTGATTGGAATATCAACCATGATTAAATAAATATTAACTGATTCACAAGACCCTTTTCCCTGTCAATGACTTGGCTTTTATGTTCCCTCATCCAGTTGAACCAGCAGATGATCTGAATCTCTCATTGTAGCCTCGTTATGGCTCTTTAGATCTTAATTATGATTGGAAGTCAAATACTGATGCTAATAACAATTTTGGTGAACAAATAACCAACCGTTTCCTGTCTTTCAAGTCCTTTTCTCAGTTCCTTTAATCTTCTTCTTTCCTCTTCCAATTCACGATCTCTCTCACGTGACAGGCTCTCATCCGACTTCTGTGGTTGTTGTATATGTACTGTAACTGGCTGCGGAGATGCAACTGGCTGAGGCGGAGGAGCTGGCGAAGGCGTTGGGTCTCGTTTTGGTTCAGGGATGTTGATTGGCATTATTATGGGATATTCAGAACGATTAGGTGGCTGTGAAGGAGGATCTCGTTTTGATGCTTCTAAGATAGTTGACCTTAAATCTTCAATAGATTTACGAAGTCGTTCAATTTCATTCTGACTTTCTTCTTTCATTTGTTTTAAAAGACGATTGTTTTCTTCCAATGCAGAAATTTTTATCTTTAAAGCTTCGTTTTCTCTTTTCACATCATTCAATAATGACGAGATTTTTTCGCTTTCAGCCTCCCTTCCAAGGTTGAGCCTCCTTTTCCTCTCTTCTTCCTCTAATCTCTTTGTGGCATCATCAATTTTTTGTTGCTGCAAATTCAATGAATCTTGAAGTTGTTTTGTCTGCAATCTTCTTTCTATTTCTTTTTCCATTTCATCCCTCATCCTTTTTATTTCCATTTCCATTTTCTGCCTAAAAATGATAAAATTTTCTATTTTCATGAAGACTAACAACAGTCTCTTTAACTAAAAATTTCCCTTCCCATTCAAAGCAAAAATCAAATTCCCATGTTCTGTTGTAAATTTGAAATTTTGAAAAAGCTCATCTCACCTTTCATCATCTAGCCGTTTATGCATGTCATATTTTTCCCTCTCTATTTCGTCCTTTATCTTCTTCCTTTCCTTCTCGTGCTTTTCTTCCATCATTTCCTTGTCCTTTTTAAATTTTGACTTTACATTTTCCTTATATTCTGCAATTAATCGATCGAAGTCATCTCTTAGATTAAAAGGTAAATCTACCCGTGAATTAAATGTCATCTGTGCTTGGGATGCTTCTTTTCGTTGATCTTGCAAAATGACTGTAGGTGCTTGCGGTGTTTCAGGTGCTGGGCTGGTATGCCTTCTTCTCAAATTTTCGATTTCATCTTTAAGCTGTGAAATTTCAGTTTTCAACATCGAATTAAATGATTGTAAGTTATTTCTTTCTGTTGAAAATTGCCTTTCTGTGTCTTCTTTTTGCTGCAAAATCCGTTTATTCTTTTCTTCCAATTCAGAAATTTTCATTGTTTCTTTTCTGATCTTTTCTTCTACATCTTTTCTTTTCTTCTTTTCTTTATTCAAATCATCTTCTTGCTCTTCAACTTTCTTCAACCATTCTTTATGAAGATTTCTTTTTTCTTCTTCAAAATTCTGCTCCATGTCAAACTTTATTTTTTCAAATTTCTTCTCTGCTTCCATGACTTCAATTCTAAATCTGTTTTCGATTTTTTCCCTCTCTCTTTCGAACCTTTCTTCCATAGCCTCTTTTTCCTTATCTTGCCACTTCTTCATCTCCCCTAATTCTACCTCTAATTTATGTCGCCATTTTGATTCATTTTCATCTAAATTGAATTTTAAATTTGAGTCATACGCAATCTTCAATTCCTTTTTCATTTCATCATTATTTTTTTCATTCTTCTCATTTTCCTTTCTCATACTTTCTTTATGCTCTTTCTGTAGTTCTTCCAATTTTGATTCGTGCAATTTTTCTAGCTCCATTTTTTCAGTCTCAAAATTTCTTGTCATTTTTGATATTTCTTCTGCAAATGTTCGATGTTTTTCTGATTTCTCATTTTCAAATTCTTCGACTAGATATTCGCGTTCTTCTTTTACAATTTGCTCCCACTCAGCCTTCTTATTTTTGAAACCCCGCAGCAGCTCTTGTACTTTATTTCCATATTGCAATTCCATGAATTCTCTTTCTCTTTTGAAAATATGCAATAACTCATCTTTTAGGACAGTTTCTGTGTTTTCAGCAATGTCATCTTTTTTTGGAAATGAAAATGGTCCCGCATCAAAATCGCTAAGCATGAATCTGTCCTGTGATCCTTTGCTGTCACTGCCAGAGCTTTTTTGTGTGGACATTTTGCTGTCAAGATCAAAAGTGACATTTTTGTTTTTAACACTCATATTGACCTGCAAATAATAGATATCAATTGAGTAATAATACTTAAGTTCAAACTAATTGTTTATTTGATATGTTTCCAACTGCATGACAATAAGCCGTTTAAAAAGCAAGAATTTATGATCAGTAATTTACCATGCAGCCTTTATCAAAAAAGGTCGATGCTCTTTCTTGAAAATGAAAAGTAGCTTAACTATCAATAAATGCCCATTTTGCATTGGAACAAAAAAAAATCAATTGAATGTTACATGCTCCTTGCAACTACTTCTACCTATATTTACCTGATATCATTAGCAGTTCTCAATCGTTTTTGACAAATTTTCACCAACATTAATCCAACAACAATGCAAACAATGATTGATATACATTTTCATGATGCAGATAAACTTTTTCATTTTGTCAAGATTGTCAACGTATTTGATTGCCAACGAACACTATTTTTTTTAAATTAAAGATGCCTTAGAATCATTAAAAGAAGAACAGGGTTATTTCATGCAACAACCAATTTCACTCAAGCCTCCATTGTTTAACAACTTGCAGCATTAAAATATTAACTTTTATAGCACTATAGTGAACATTTAAACAAATAGAGCAAGAAATCAATCAACTTTTAAGGAATATTCTCTTACTCTGCACTGGCTGTTTCCTGATGTTAATTTCCACAACACAATTTGCCTTGCCTCTGTTTCTCATCAAAGCTTTCTTTCAGTGGACTATCAGCGTCCTTTGCACCATTAACATGTTTTCGCATTGTTATCAGTGGGTGCTATACCAATGCATCCACCTGTTGAGGTCAATTCATTTCCAGCCAATGAAAGTCCATCCAATGACAGGTTTATTCGAATATCAAAAATGAAAAGATATAATAACAACGCAAGTAAGCAGTTTGTACTCATTGCTTAACTTCATGATAGCATTAAGAAATGCTATGGTTAAATAAGTTATATGAATGATAAAGAACAAGATGAGCATTGCATGGAAACATAAACATTCCAGGACGATCCCTGGAATATTCCATTAATTTCTTACTATTCAACGTTTACTTACGTTATCAACGTATTATTTTAGCAAAAAAGGCCACTTTGATGAGTTCCACTTTGTGACTAAAAAGAAAGAATACCCCATTTCCCCTTTTGGTCAAAAATTGCCAATTTTGATGGGAGTCTCAATTTCGACTAAAAAGTAAGGTTAACCCCTTGCCATTTTGGCAAAAAATGGCCAATTTTGATGGGGTCTCATTTTCGACTAAAAAGTAAGATTAACCCCTTGCCATTTTGGCCAAAAATGGCCAATTTTGATGGGGTCTAATTTTTCGACTAAAAAGTAAGGTTAACCCCTTGCCATTTTGGCCAAAAATGGCCAATTTTGATGAGGTTTAATTTTCGACTTAAAAGTAAGGTTAACTCCTTGCCATTTTGGCAAAAATGGAAAATTTTGATGTGGTCTAATTTTTCGACTAAAAAGTAAGGTTAACCCCTTGCCATTTTGGCCAAAAATGGCTAATTTTGATAGGGTCTAATTTTCGACTAAAAAGTAAGGTTAACCCCTTGCCATTTTGGCCAAAAATGGCCAATTTTGATGAGGTTTCATTTTCGACTTAAAAGTAAGGTTAACCCCTTGCCATTTTGGCCAAAAAAGACCAATTTTGATGGGGTCTAATTTTCGACTAAAAAGTAAGGTGAACCCCTTACCATTTTGGCAAAAAATGGCCAATTTTGATGAGGTTTAATTTTCGACTTAAGAGTAAGGTTAACTCCTTGCCATTTTGGCAAAAATGGCAAATTTTGATGTGGTCTAATTTTTCGACTAAAAAGTAAGGTTAACCCCTTGCCATTTTGGCCAAAAATGGCTAATTTTGATAGGGTCTAATTTTCGACTAAAAAGTAAGGTTAACCCCTTGCCATTTTGGCCAAAAATGGCCAATTTTGATGAGGTTTCATTTTCGACTAAAAAGTAAGGTTAACCCCTTGCCATTTTGGCCAAAAAAGGCCAATTTTGATGGGGTCTAATTTTCGACTAAAAAGTAAGGTGAACCCCTTACCATTTTGGCAAAAAATGGCCAATTTTGATGGGGTCTAATTTTTCGACTAAAAAGTAAGGTTAACCCCTTGCCATTTTGGCCAAAAAAGGCCAATTTTGATGAGGTCTAATTTTCGACTAAAAAGTAAGGTTAACCCCTTGCCATTTTGGCCAAAAAAGGCCAATTTTGATGAGGTCTAATTTTCGACTAAAAAGTAAAGTTAACTCCTTGCCATTTTGGCAAAAATGGCAAATTTTGACGAGGTCTAATTTTCGACTAAAAAGTAAGGTTAACCCCTTGCCATTTTGGCCAAAAATGGCTAATTTTGATAGGGTCTAATTTTCGACTAAAAAGTAAGGTTAACCCCTTGCCATTTTGGCCAAAAATGGCCAATTTTGATGAGGTTTAATTTTCGACTTAAAAGTAAGGTTAACTCCTTGCCATTTTGGCAAAAATGGCAAATTTTGATGGGGTCTAATTTTCGACTAAAAAGTAAGGTTAACCCCTTGCCATTTTGGCCAAAAATGGCTAATTTTGATAGGGTCTAATTTTCGAATAAAAAGTAAGGTTAACCCCTTGCCATTTTGGCCAAAAATGGCCAATTTTGATGAGGTTTCATTTTCGACTTAAAAGTAAGGTTAACCCCTTGCCATTTTGGCCAAAAAAGGCCAATTTTGATGGGGTCTAATTTTCGACTAAAAAGTAAGGTGAACCCCTTACCATTTTGGCAAAAAATGGCCAATTTTGATGGGGTCTAATTTTTCGACTAAAAAGTAAGGTTAACCCCTTGCCATTTTGGCCAAAAAAGGCCAATTTTGATGAGGTCTAATTTTCGACTAAAAAGTAAGGTTAACCCCTTGCCATTTTGGCCAAAAAAGGCCAATTTTGATGAGGTCTAATTTTCGACTAAAAAGTAAAGTTAACTCCAAAAATGGCCAATTTTGATGGGGTCTAATTTTCGACTAAAAAGTAAGGTTAAACCCTTGCCATTTTGGCAAAAAATGGCCAATTTTGATGGGGTCTAATTTTTCGACTAAAAAGTAAGGTTAAACCTTGCCATTTTGGCCAAAAAAGGCCAATTTTGATGGGGTCTAATTTTCGACTAAAAAGTAAGGTTAACCCCTTACCATTTTTGCAAAAAATGGCCAATTTTGATGGGGTCTAATTTTTCGACTAAAAAGTAAGGTTAAACCCTTGCCATTTTGGCCAAAAAAGGCCAATTTTGATGGGATCTAGTTTTCGACTAAAAAGTAAGGTTAACCCCTTGCCATTTTGGCCAAAAATGGCTAATTTTGATGGGGTCTAATTTTCGACTAAAAAGTAAGGTTAAACCCTTGCCATTTTGGCAAAAAATGACCAATTTTGATGGGGTCTAATTTTTCGACTAAAAAGTAAGGTTAAACCTTGCCATTTTGGCCAAAAAAGGCCAATTTTGATGGGGTCTAATTTTCGACTAAAAAGTAAGGTTAAACCCTTGCCATTTTGGCAAAAAATGGCCAATTTTGATGGGGTCTAATTTTTCGACTAAAAAGTAAGGTTAAACCTTGCCATTTTGGCCAAAAAAGGCCAATTTTGATGGGGTCTAATTTTCGACTAAAAAGTAAGGTTAACCCCTTACCATTTTTGCAAAAAATGGCCAATTTTGATGGGGTCTAATTTTTCGACTAAAAAGTAAGGTTAAACCCTTGCCATTTTGGCCAAAAAAGGCCAATTTTGATGGGATCTAGTTTTCGACTAAAAAGTAAGGTTAACCCCTTGCCATTTTGGCCAAAAATGGCTAATTTTGATGGGGTCTAATTTTCGACTAAAAAGTAAGGTTAAACCCTTGCCATTTTGGCAAAAAATGACCAATTTTGATGGGGTCTAATTTTTCGACTAAAAAGTAAGGTTAAACCTTGCCATTTTGGCCAAAAAAGGCCAATTTTGATGGGGTCTAATTTTCGACTAAAAAGTAAGGTTAACCCCTTACCATTTTTGCAAAAAATGGCCAATTTTGATGGGGTCTAATTTTTCGACTAAAAAGTAAGGTTAAACCCTTGCCATTTTGGCCAAAAAAGGCCAATTTTGATGGGATCTAGTTTTCGACTAAAAAGTAAGGTTAACCCCTTGCCATTTTGGCCAAAAAAGCCAATATTGATGGGGTCTTATTTTTGACTAAAAAGTAAGGTTAACCCCTTGCCATTTTGGCCAAAAATGGCTAATTTTGATGGGGTCTAATTTTCGACTAAAAAGTAAGGTTAACCCCTTGCCATTTTGGCCAAAAAAGGCCAATTTTGATGGGGTCTAATTTTTGACTAAAAAGTAAGGTTAACCCCTTGCCATTTTGGCCAAAAAAGGCCAATTTTGATGGGGTCTAATTTTCGACTAAAAAGTAAGGTTAACCCCTTGCGATTTTGGCAAAAAATGGCCAATTTTGTTGAAGTCTAATTTTCGACTAAAAGTAAGGTTAACCCCTTGCCACTTTGGCCAAAAAAGGCCAATTTTGACGAGGTCTAATTTTCGACCAAGAGGTATGTTTAACCCTCTGCTATTTTGAAACATTATGATATAGTTCATCATTTCACTGAAACATCGAGATTTCAAGCTTTGAAGGTGAAAGTAATGATGATATCAGGTATTCTTGAAAAAAATCCTTTGACTAATATATATATATATATATAATGGCTAAAATAATAAACGAAAATAAAATAGTTTGAAATCTGAGGAAAAATAAAATTTTAATTTAATCTAAAATCAAAAAATCTACAAAAGTATATGAGTGGTAAAAGGAGATAAACTTGGAAAATCTTTAGGATAGAAATGTAAAGGATACAGTTAGCACTTAAAATTTCAGCAATGGAATTAAAATTTACAACCTGCCAGTTTGATAATGTTCACCAACAATTTGGAAATAATAAACAATCTATGTTAGAAGTTTTTTTCTCACTAAGAGACTAACAAAGTTTGTTTTCCGATTCGGGGGTTCTGATTTAAGAACTTATTGAGGGGAGGGGGCTACTCTAGCATCATTTTATGGCATTTAAATGCAGCCAGACAATTTAATGTTTTCGTGACAAAGAAAGATTGGCTTTTCATTTGATGAGAATTTAGCAAGCTTAGCTAGATCACTAATATTCTATGAAAAATTCAATTAATAATCGGATTCCTCTTAAAAAAATAGAAATATATGGTACATTATTAGATCAAATAAAAAAAGTTCAAACTTACGACAAAGAGCTTACGAAAACAAAGTTACGACAACGAATGAGCACCGCAAAGTTTCGTAATAACACGTTGTAATGCTTTCTTTTGTTCGATCAATTGTTGCTTTTGTTTCTCAGTTTTTCGGCATGTTATTTCTGTTTCATAGAGTTGCTTTGTTAAATTTGCATTCTCAATATACAATTCTTGCACAAGGTTGTCAGACCGAGTCGATTTTATATCCATCATATTTTTCTGCAGAAAAAATTAAAGACACTGATCAAAATGTGCAAATGAAAAACAGAGAAATAAAGAATTTACTTGAAAAATTAACGATAAAGACAAATTATTGCATTAATGTATGATAATTTTCCCAATACATTTCACATTGACGATCTTATTGCAATCTTAAACTTCTTCAAAGAAATTCTGTGATAATATTTCAATAATTTGGACAAGGTATTTCTTTTCTGGCAACTTTAGGCCACTTTCCTTTCCGTCTTTAACCATTTAAAACTCTTTTTATTTCTGATCAATGATAAAAGAATAATCCAACATCCACTATAAAATTACCTCTTTATTGAATTTTCCTTTATTTTCATTCAAGATTTCTTTTGCTTGCTTCAATTGATCTTCTAGATCTTTCTTCATTTGCTTTACGTTTTCCATTTGAATTTCCCAATTTTTCTCACGATTTTCCAAATCCTTGATATATCTTGCTTTTTCATCGAGCTTCAAAATAACATCAAAAGTTTTTAATTAATTGGTAGATAAGCATGTACTATGATAATATAATTACGCAGTTAATAGAATTGAGCATGAACATGTAAACAGAAACTTGTAAACGTAATCAAAATATGATTCTATAGTTTTGAAATCTTGATGAATATACTAACTCTTACCTTTTTGTTTAAAGTCATCACTTCAGCTTTGGCATCATTGAAAACCTTTGCTTTTAATGCATGGTCTCTTTCAGTTGCAACTGTTGCTCGATTTAACTGTTCACGAATTTCTTGGATTTCACGTAGATATCTGGATTTCTCTGTTGTTGCTGCTGTTGTTGTCATATTCAACTATGACGCAATTTGAAGGGAATTTGATAACTTACCATGATACAATTTGATTAATAATGAAAAATCTAACAATAAAAAGGTTTAAATGGAAGCAATTTCTTCAAAATTTAAAAGTTTTTCAATACATTCAAAATTCTTTCCTCAGATGGAAAACTACTTCATAACTACAACCCTGTAATGATCCATACATTTTGCAGATTTGATGATACATAGAAAAATTTCATTAAGGCTGGAATGGTAGGAAAATTGATATTTGTTTGGCATAGATGTCAAATCTTCTGCTCATCCGAGAGTTTTGATCACAACCCATGATTCCCGGTTGATCTAAGCGAAGGAAGATGTTTAAGCCCTAAAATTTCATGCAGATTCAGTTTGTTGTTTCTTCAGTTCTATTACTAAAGATCGACCGTAACATTCAAGGCTTTCACAATTTTTAATACCAATAGAAATATTGTCATTTTGGTATTTAATATTGCAAAAATGATTTACCCTTTCCTTCTGTGTTTCCAGTTCTTTTTTATGAATATTTTCCATATTATCGATTTTCTCTTGCAAATGCCTCATATCCGCTTCGCATCTTGAAATATTCATTTCCTTTTCTTGAACTTGTGTTTCTAATGATCGGTTCCTGGATTCAAGCTGCCTCGCAGTATTCTCGATATTTCTTATGTCAAGCCGCAACTATAATTGCAAAAATATAATCAACAGTTCAGCAAGTACAAGCTCGTAAAATACAAAAAGTAAATAACATTAACAGGCAACATACTCTGAAAACTTAAATCGAGCCAACGCTTTGTCGGTGGGCGACTATATTCACAATATTAAATATAAGTTCATAAGTATTCATCTAATTTAAAATCCAAAGTAAGTCTTCTATGCTAACCATAATTAGTAAATGAAGAAATGAACAATTAATAGGATATATGAAAATTCAAACCTTTTCCAAATCTGAAATCTCTTTCTGACATTCCATTGTATGTCGCTGCAACTTTACATTCTCTTTCTTCAAACTCATCAACTCATTTTCCATTACATTTTGTTTTGATAATTGCAATTTAAAATTATCATTTTCTGCTTCTAATTTGTAAATGTGTTCTTGTTGATCAGTAATTTCTTTAACACTGTTCTCTAGAATTGTTGACTTTTCTTGTTCCAAATCACGTCTTTGTCCTTCAAGTGCAATTTTTTCTTTTTTCATTCTCTCTGTTTCTTGTTCTAAAAATGATACCCTTTTTTGCATTACACTTTTTTCTTTCTTAAATTCATTAACTTCGCTTGCTTCTTGAAGTTGGCTCAACTGCTTCAGCTCCAAACTCTGAACTTTTGTTTCTAATTCTTTCTTCTGTTCCTTCAAAGAATTCAATTCATTTTCCAAATGTTCGACAGTTTTTTCCAATAACTGTGTTTCTCGGCCAATTTTCACATGAAAGTCCGTCTCGATTTTCTTTTTCAATATCTCTACTTCTTTTTTATGAGCTAATTCATTTTTCTCTTTCTGAGTATCATAACGGTGTTTTAGTTCTTCTTTTTCTTTTCGCAATGTTTCTTCTAAAACTGTTTTCTCATTATCAAAATTCTCC
>OZ025196.1:40313-145313 GCA_964019065.1 Catostylus mosaicus | reverse complement strand
TCTCTGACGTCACAGATTCTATTTCACCTCTACAACATGAATTTTTTACATGTAGTTCGTAAAGTTTTGCAAATTAATAAGAAAACGCTTACATTAATATCGGTGAAACAAGTAACCTTAAGAAAATACAAAAGAATAAGACCAATGATTTTATCTTTCTAAACTCAAAGATTTTTCCGAGAAGTAAGCTACAGTAGATATTTATAGATAATTGGTTAATAGTCCATTGCAATTGTAAAACGAATTCACGATCGCATTTAGGTGACTAATTTCACAGATGGCAAGAACTCACCGCTTAACAAATGGTTGCAACGCATCAACCATATCATCAGCCCATCGGTCGTATTGGCTGACTGATGAAAAATTATCATCAAAAAATGTCGTATCATCGCCACCATCGATTATTCCACGAATTTTCTCAGGTGCAAATCTCGGCATTATAAATACTTTCTATTTAATTTATAGGAAATTTAATAATATCCAGAGGAAAGTTTCATGTAAGTATCACCCTTCATTTTTGGAAAACAAGATTCAAACACTAATGAACAAATTTCAAAATGAATTTCGTTTGTTAAATTGTCTTCTGCTGGCTTCTAATTTGCATATTTTGCATGTGGCATCAATATGCAGCATCAAGTGAAGCCAAGCCAATTTTCTATTTGAAAAACATCTGTTAATTTGTTTATGGCATTTGGTTTCAATGGAATACAATAGAAACAACAACAGATGGATGCACTTTGTACAATTTTATCTTCGCTGCTAATTTGGTATTTCAAAAGAATAAAAACAAAATTCATAAAATGGAGGGCAGAAAGGAAAATCATAAATTTGTGAAAAAAAACAAGGAAAGACTGTAAAAAAGAATTGCTCATTTTTAATGGGGAACGCGAACAAAAATCTATCGTTTGGGTTTGGAAACAAATTTCTCATGAAAGTTTAATGAGATTCATATGAATGCAAGTACCCGTTGTTTACAAAAGAGGTTATTTCAGAACGAGGTAGTAGAATCACAAAGCTAGAATAGCTTGCGATTATAAGAGACAATTGCAAAGATAGAGTAAGAAAAGAAGAAGTGATTGCAAACCTTAAATGATTGATTTCATGTAAATATGCTTGAAGGACAGCTTCTGAAACACCTGAAAGAGAAGAAGAAAAAAGGGTCATAGTGATAAAATAAGAGGATATGCTATAATATCCATTATCATTGTGCAACAGATCACATGAAAATAACCGATCACATCTTCAACAGATCACGTGAAAATAACGGATCACGTCTTTAACAGATCACGTGAAAATAACGGATCACGTCTTTAACAGATCACGTGAAAATAGCATGGTACTGATAAACCTAAATACAGTAGTAATTCTTAAAACACGAAAATAGTTTGCTTTAAAATTTTGATTGTGAGATTAGTAAATAATTCGTTGAAGCAAATAACGTTTGACAAATGAAAAAAGATGAATAGTTACCATCGCCTCTTTCGTGTATCATTGATTCCAAAGAAACTGTCAATTCCTTCAAGTTAATTTCACCCTCTGCATTTGGTTGTAGATTCTAAAAAGTCAATTTTTTTATAAAAAGATACGTTTATCTTTGAAAGTCAAGTAAACGACTCAAACGTCTGCAATGTGATACTTAAAGCACATTTCCATGTTTTCACCATTAATCAATTTGCGCCATTGTTGCTACCAGGTTTAATACTAGCATATCAAACTGAAGAACAATTGAACAAAAACTATGCCAAACATTTGATAAACACATGTTGAAGAAGATTTCTTAATTTTTTCTTAAATTTTTTGTGATAAAATGAGCCAATAACCTGCAAGGTTGACTGCACATCTGAAAGACCCAACGATTTTAAATATTCTTCAACTGTCTCTTTCTTTGACCATCTGCAAATAAAAAAACCTTGATAAACAATTGGAAAACATAAAATAACAACAAAATCAAAACAAATAGTTAACTTTTCATCATTGGTAATTATTAATCACTTTATTCCTTACTTTTTTGTCATTATCATTACAATCAAAGAAGATGTACAATCATGAACAACAAAGTTATACAAACCCGGTGTTAGAATGATCAAGAAAACTGAGAAAATCTGAAAGTAAAATGAAATTGTGAATATAAATAAAGCGAAGGAACAAACATGATTGATTGAAATTGCAGATCAAAAAATTGAAATAAATATGTAGTCAATTTCAGTAACTTAAGTACAAAGATTCAAAATAACAACAAATAAATGACCCAAATCAAAAACAAAAGTTAGGGAAAAGTTTATGCTTGGGCATTCATCTTAAAATTCCTATGTTTGGATTTCAAATTTCAGATGATTAAAATTTTACAAAAACAGGCTTCTTTTGATCAATGCGTTAAATATAAAAAAAGACATTAAAAAATTACAACTCACCAACTTTCTTGGAAATTCTGGCATCATCGATTGCACTTGAGGTCTGAGATAAAAATAAATCGATAAAAACTCTCAAACATTAACATATATTGAACAAGTAAGAATCTAAAACAGGAACCAAAACTATGATCTTATACTTGTGGATTTTCTTGGTTTTATAATGAGATCTTCTTTTTGCGTTATTCAAGCTACATGTGCTTTGACCCCACTGTAATTGCCCCCTATAACTCTTGATATACCAATTGAAAGCAACTAAGTTGATTGATAATAACAATAATGAATATTTGCGGTAAAAAACCTCACCCTTCTGTTGTGTCTTGGTGATGTGATTGGGGGTTGAAGGCTTGCCAGTTGTGGTGTTGATTCAACTACATTATTGTTGTTATTGACAACAGAAATTGGGCTTTCTATTAACGCAGCATCCTGGGATGGTTGTTGTGGTTGTTGTTTTGTTGCCAAAAACAAACCATGAAGAAATTCATCAAAACTAACCAATCCATCATCATTTTGGTCAAGTTCTTTAAAAAGCAACTCAAGTTCCTAAGCAAATGAACAATGATCCAAAACATCAAACAAAAGATTCAACCTTCATGAAACATTTCAATGAATTTGTCTATATTTTTAACAATTTTTAAAGATTTTCATAATTTTTGTTGCTTTATGGTGGGTCTAATATTTGCAATCGAAGAAGAATAGAAGAAGAGAAATACACAACCTGGTCTTGGATATTATCCATTCCTATATGTTCACAAACAATAGACAACTCCTGCATATCCAAATAACCACTAACACCAACAGATAACTCCTCAAAGATGTCTTTCAACTGTTCAACATCATCAGCTGAAATCAAGTCTGAAGTAAAAAATTTGAGACATAGCATGTCATAAAAGAATTTTTGCAATAAAATACAAAATGAGAGAGGCATCAAATGTTTTAGTGACAGGACAATTTTTTATTGAAAATTTCATGAAATTGTTCAATCCAACTACAACTCAACCTTATCAACAATTATTGAATTAGGACTTACTCATGGCAGCATAAAATTAATTGTAAAATTTGTCATATCAATTGAAAAAAAATAATTTATAAACCTTCATCAGCAGCATCAGTGACATTCAATGTATAATTAAGTGCACCAGTTCCTTCTAAGATCTCTTCACTTCCGGATGTTCCTCTTTCCTCAGGCGGAGTTGAAAGTTTTCTTCGCAAAGCAGCTGGAATGCCACCACTACTCCTTTTGCTCAGTTTACGGGAAAGGGACTACAAAACAATTCAAATTCAAAATCATGAGAAACTGGAAATCTAAATTGGCCATAATCACAAGAAACTTTCATGCCATTAAAAACACCAACATGAAGAAAAACTAAAGTTTTACCAACCCAACTTAAAACAAAGATCTTTATGATACAACTTTAATTTCAATAACATTGGAGTTTTGAGTCATCAGATTTCAAATAAGAGATCATTGCAACATACTTTTGCAAATTAAAACACTAGTCATTGATTAACTTAAAACCTTACCCTTGAGCTAGATCTTCTAACCAAAGCTTTACTTGTTTTTGGTGTTTGCTCAGTTGTCTTCTTTCTTTTATTTGCAACATCCATATCCCCATCACTGTAAATTCCATCTTCAAATGAACTACCTGCCCGAGACTGACTCTTCCGTCCATATTTTTTGTTGTTAAATACTTTGTATGGTTCTGATTCTGTTAATAAAGTATTCTTACATTAAGTCACATACCTTGGCATCTTCAAAAAACCTCTTAATTTTTCACTCGCTATTTTCAACAAACTTTATATGAATTTATATCATATTTTATTTATACAGGTTTAACTTGTTCAGCAACAATGTGCTTTTATCAATCAAGGACCTGTTTAAAACATATATAAATTACAAGAAAAAAATAGGAATATACAGCAAGATAAAATGTTAAAAGTCAAAGTTAAAGTTTTTACAGAAAGTCTTAAATCGCAAGATTGAAGTTTCTGTCTTCATTTCCTCCGTCAGTTGATTGAAAATTTTGCCCCTTGAAAGGAAAAGGTCTTCTTTCCTGTTTCAGATTTGACTTAGGCAAAACAATATTCTTTGTATTGGCACGAGTACCCTGTCTGTGGTTTACTCTCGTGAAGTAATTTTGAAAGGCGTGTGGCGATACACCATTCAATTTGTAATTAGAATTCATTTGGTTTTGGAATAACAGTTGAGTTCTCAGACCAATTTTTCTTCCTAATGCACATCACTACGGAAAATTTATCTCCTTTACACAGCCATATAATATAAACAGTTGGGGAGGGGGGGGGATTAGGTCTCATGATTTTACAACAAATAGTTTAGTTAGTTACAATGTTTGTAATTCCATCAAATGATCTAAATAAACGGCAAAATCAAAAGAACATGCAATACCTGTATCAATTATATCAGAAAATTCTGATCTGTCTTCTTCAGTTGCTTCTGCCATGCTATCAATTGTATTTGAAAGAACAGCAACAAATGCATCTTTAAATGCCTCAAATTGCACCTGATAAAAAATTAAATTATTCAAGCTTATTTTGCTGTCAGTTGCTGGTCCCAAGCATGAAATTAAGAGAAAAAATGAATTTTAAATAGCAGAAAAAAGTAGGACCAAGACTGGTTCTAAAGATGTAATTTTTACCTTAATGTAGTACTATTTGGTAACCATTTTCCAAAAACACGTGCAAGAAAATGATTGCCTTTTGTTTAAAGATCAATGGTTAAGAGATGTGCTCATTGGCAGATGTTAATTTGAGCTAATATGTTATTAGCAGTAGATCAAACTTCACACAATGAAATGTTTGATGCTAATTAAATATTTTAGAGTTTCTAGTCCATTCTGCTTTACCTTTCCATTGCTAGTTTCATCTCCAATGCATTCAGTAAGAATAGATGGAATTTGATTATCAAGTTGAAGTCTTTGGCATAAATCAATTAATTCACTTCTATCTAGATATCCTTTCCCTTCCAGATCACAACTATCAAAAACATCTCTCAGCTGGGTAATATAAACATCCTCGTCTTCCATGTTCTCTGAAAATTTAAACAAAACTTTTTAAATTATGATTGGTATGATTAAGATCAACAAGCTATTTTCATTTTGATGTTATATTTAAAGTGATTCAGCTATTAATGACGTAGAAACTTTTCATTTGCCTGCAAAACTGAGCTACACATTTCTAAATACCTTGCAGATAAACACCAGAGTCTGTTAACACAAAATGGCTATTGTGGACTTTTGAAAAAGAGCAGGAACTGTATTGTGAAATTCTGCAACTGCTTTTCCGTACAGTTATGTACATAGGTAGCTAGCCCTTGTCAACATCAATTAGGCCAAGGGAATGGCCAGTGGATCAAAACGAATGATGTTCATTGTGTTAGAGAATTTATAACATCTCTTAGACTTTTAAGGAATATGATTGAGGTAAAGTTTCTAGTGTCAAGTAAATTGGGCGTAAATCTAAATAAAGGAGCCGAATAGTTGTCCTAGATTATTGCAAAACCGCAAAAAAATTACAAAATGTAAGCAGTATATTCAATTAAACATCGGACAAATTTAGCTAAAAAACTTTGTGCTTTTAAAATACCTCGTTGAAATGGTGCTACTCCAACTGATTCATTCAGGTTAATCGATTGAAAAGCCGATCAAAACATCATTTGATTGCCACCAACCTCTTCAATCAATTTGCCGCCATTTTGATTCAACAGGTGCAATTGGAATGTTTACAATGCTCACTTGTTCCCAGGATACGAGTGCTCCTGCGCAGCATTTTGTTTGCTTATTTGTACCACCATAGTCTACGTAAGGTACCACAGAATCAACAGCAGAAGAGAGTAAAAATTCTCACGATGAGCAAATCAAAGTAGAAATTATAGGAAAGAAGCTTCATGTCTAAGCTAAATCAAAATCGGTGAAATTTACAAGCATCAAACCAAAATTAACTACATTTCAAAGATCAAATTAATTGAGTTATTAATTAAAACAAAAATAACACGGTTTCACAAATCGCAAAGCAAATTTTAGTTAAATGAAATTGGCAGCAAGAAACTTAAATTTTTTAATAATCAATTTTACTAAAGTAAAATCCCCTGAAATTTTTTCGATTTACAGTTTTAAAAGTTTGCCACTTTTCACGTATGACATTGTTTCTGAATAAGTAAAAACATGTTCATTGAACTTTAAGCTTGTCTCCTCTATTTTGCCAAGCAATGAACATCCAAATAAATGCAGAGCAAATGTATATTATTCTGATGAATGGCATGTAATTACCAGGAATGACTGCAAAATTGGATAAAAAAATCATTATTAAGTTACGAGAAATTACAAGACAGATTAATACACATCATTAATCAATAATCCAAATTACAAATTTAACCATAAAAGCGTAAAGAAAGACTAGGGTTGACAAAAGTAACATTGGCTGCTTCAGATATAAATCGGACGCAATAAAACCTTGTCGAAAAGTATGTTACAAAAGGATTACAACGAGATCCGGGGAAGGAAGAATGATTGAAAGAAAATTATAGAAAACATTATAATAGTTTTAATTCTTTCCAAATCAAATTTAGCTCACCAGCTAGTTCATGTTCCTTAGAAGATGCAACCAAGTCGATGAGAATGAAAATGATGCAACGAATCGTTTCCAAAGCAGCAGAATAATTCCTAAAAAGAAACAAAAGGTGGATGAATATAATCAGAAATGCAAATATTCCATTCTTTAATTCATTAACTCATATAACGCAATATTTAATGAGTTGCAAAGGCTAATCTTAAAAGAGAACCATTTACACCAAAGCAATAAATGATAAAAATCAGATAAAAATTGTTGAAACTATGATCGGTAGATTGGGAAAAATAACTAATGACTTTTTGCATCATGGGTAAAAGTACAGGGGTGGTTAAGGGGGGAAGGGTTACAAATTATGTAAGAATCGATGGAGACGGGCTCGCCAATGAAAATTGGTATTTACTTGAATGCCTTACAGCCTTGCCTTTCACAAGTAATACGTTTCTAATATATACGCGATTCTAATGGCAAATAAATGGATATAAAATTAATACTTGTGTTCCAAGATCGAGCCCATGCTTGTCAGTGTCAGGAAGATGAAACCGCCAACTGTCCAAATGTAAACAACACTCAGAGCCTTCGAGTTAGAAAGAAACTGGTTTAATTACGCAACAATGTGTTAATTTATAAAATATATGTTATAGCCTTAAAGTATATAAAGTGATTTGCTGTCTAGCTTATCGTTTCGTTGGTAGGGTAGTGTAAAGTGTAGAACATTAATTAGTATTCATGTATTGAAATTTTTGGATTGGATTAAATACAAAACTGATGCAAAAACATTTGCAAAAAAACATCTCTGCATATGTTATAGTCAACCTGTTTATAGTGGATGTTTATATAAATATAATTACTAATAAAAAACATGGATTGTGCATAAAGCACAAAGCCGAAATAGCTTCCTCTATTTTCTGCTGTTTTCATATTTTCATTCGTACTGAAATTGCGGTTTCCAACAAAAGGATGAAAAACGCCTTACATATTTTTTCACAGCAAGTTCTTGAAATGCAATCATCAAAATGATCCAATGAACAATAATGTAGGCATTCAGTTGGTGAGATCTTGATCGGTCGTATTTTTTTACAGGACGCTCGACCTATAAAAAGAAACAACTTTATTCAAAATCTGGATAAGAAATACGATAATAATTACCTAGGCCATTGTTCAATGCGAAATATCTAGATTTTTTCAATAATTTCATATATTATCATAAATATGTTATAAATACACTATGTTTTACGATAAAAAAGTGAGGTGAGTAAGCTAAGTTATATAAAAATAAAAATAAATTATTGATGCTCTTTATTAGTAAGTTATCCAGGAAGAAAGAGTAGTCACTGTTTTATACCTGAGGATATTCTTCGGCATTTCCTAAACGTGGATTTCCGGGTGTCCAGCTAGGTCCTTTAAATAACAGAGACAACTGAAAAAATAAACCACAGATTTGATACATCAAATTTTGTAATTAAAGATACAGAAAAGATCAAATATTAAACAAAATTTAAGCAACAAATATAATTTATCAAAATAGAAATACGGAATATAAATTTCTAATGCAAATGCAAAAGTTTCGGAATACTTGTTGCTATTTAGATTTTTATAAGAATTAGAATTCATTTAATGGTTGGATGATTTAATGATGAGAGAAACAAAAAATAGTTTAAATTAAACAGAAATACCTTGTTTCCCACTCCTTCCATTTTCCAGAATGTTTCAAAAATGTATTGAAAGTGACAAAACTGAAAAAAGTAAAAGCTCTGGCTTAGAACATAAATGAAAAATAATATCAAAAATCTCTCTGATAACGCAAATTTTTTATTGTACTTCAAATTGCTTCATTGCCAAAAGACAGGTCAATTTTTGAACAGATGAAAATCTCAAGTCGTAACTAGGTATTGAAACAAACAAGCTTTACACAGCAAAATATTTTAAATATTATTTTGCTATCAACTCAATATTGTTTCTGCATTGAGTGTTCAGAATTTTTCGTATTTTGTCTTGAAACTACAGGAATAAATCACTCCTTTCAGTTTCACATGAATTGTTATAAAATCACACGACCATTGGCAAGCAGATAGTAATTTTCATGAATTACCTGGGTATAGATTGGATCCCATGATGAAAGAAGATAAACAAGTCCATAAGCAATCTCCTCTTCTTCTTTCTCGGCTTGAAATGTTCCTTTAGAATTAAATTGAATTTCAATTCAGGATTTTAATTTTGACCAAGAATTGAACGAGAGATAATCTTTTTAAACAAAACCAATGACCCCAGAGGATATTGGCTTAAACTTACCAAACATTCGGTCCCAAATAATCAGAGCTCCAGCTGTTTAAAAAACAAAGCAGTTATTGAAATTTACACACTAGAATTTTTTGAACTATTCTTAAAATATGAAGAATTAATTATCATATCCCATTCGATTTATCTTAACTATTGAGATATTGCTAATAAAGAAACTCACGTAAAACATCAAATATCATAACATTTGATGCAAAATTTTATAACTTTTTATGATTATAATCATCACACTCAATTCAACTTTATTAAAAAATTTAACATGATATATGTCAAACAAAGTTGTGTTCATTATCTGTCTCTTACATCCTTGGTTTTTACTTCAAAATATATTGCTATAATGACACAAATTATCCATCGACTCACCATAATTTTTATCGATACAGTATGGATTTCGACCTATATTGAAAAAGGTTTAAAACTTTTTACAAGAATGAACAATGCTCAAATTGTAGATAAATATTATGTTATCATAAATTAATAGAGATAATGCATTGGAAGTTAAAACTGACATATTATTTTGGGCTGATTACAAAAAACACCATCAAAAATAGAAAATATTAGAAAATTTGTTAAATATTGAAGATTGCCAGGATGAAAAAGATAGTTTATTAAATAAATGTATAATATTGTATTTAAAACAGAAAGTATGCTAATTAGTCACTATTCTTAAACTGATAGATAGTATTCAAAAACAATTATATTCAATCTCTCTACAGAAGCATAAAAAAGTGATAAAAGAACTAAACTTGCAAAAAAATTTAAAGTAAATTGCAAGTTATTGTAAATAACTGAATGAAGTACGACGCATGATACAAGCTTACCATGATGGACTCTGTGATGGCTTGGTGTATTAATTATGTACTCTAAAGGTCCAAGACTTTGAATCAACTGAAATTATTGATGAGATTTAAAACTTAATTCACAGAAGTAAAGGAATCTAATAGAACTTTAAGTATGAAAGTATTAGGACATTCAAAAACAAATAATTAAAGTAATATGAAATTGTGAATCTTGCACAACAGTACCTCAGTATGAATCCAAAATTGATATAAGGTGTTGAGCTGATGATGTACATAAAAAGCTGATGGAGGGGCAACCAACGCAAGAGGCAAATAGAAAATCTAAAAGGAAAAATAGTTTGAAAGTATCATGCTTTTTCAATACGTTTAGAAAGGATAACATTTAGCTTTGGAATGTTTTTAAATTTTCAGATCTCCCTTGGCAAAACTCCCATTGGACCCTGCCCTGGGATCTTATAAAAATGTTCAACCCGACATTACAAGAAGTAAGAGAATCAGTTAAGATCAAATTTCTGAAGATATTGAAGTGGTATTTTAAAAATTAAAGCCAATTTATGAAAAAAAAAGGAACTGACAAAAAACTTTTTTTAGAGGTAATATTTAAAAAATACAAATTTTTTATCACATAGCAATCTGATTTATTGAATGATGTTTGAAAACTTAACTATAATCTGCAAAGTGTTTGAGATAAATGATGTTGATAAGCAAAGCTTGGGAGATCGGCTTTCAGGTATCTACATGAAATCCATGCATATTGTGTAGCTTATTTAACATATGGATAGCAGGTTGTTTGATAAGAATATAGTTAATGTCACAGGACATAAACTTTGCTAATTAGGCTGCAAGAATATTTCACTTCTTAAACATCAAAAACTTATGATAGACTACTTTGTAGTCTTTGTTATTGTTGATCATTTATAACTTTTTCCATCTACACAGTCTGTATAATTTCATTGCCACTACTTTCGGCACTCCAAATGTTTTCTGCACACTAACTATTCTAGGCCAGCAATATAAAATCAACAAGGAATAATCACCCATGAAGTGTAGTTTTGTACAACTGACTGGCGAAGAGCAGTTGTTAAATTGTAATCTTCAGAGCTGTGATGGACTTGATGTGCAGCCCATAAAATGTTAACCTCTATGAAACAAAAAGGTTTCTTCAATATGCATCACAACACATTTTTAACCATTGAGCAAATCACATAAATATCTACACATGACCAAAATTTACTATGTGAAAGTAATTCAAAAAAGATTTACTAGACAAACCATGAGTTGCTCTATGAAACCAGTAGTAAGTGAAGTCAACAAATAAAAAGCACAGCAGCCATGTCCAAGGTGAATCCCACGGGAAAGAAGCAATGCGATAGTTCTCATATACATGGACATACAGTACCAACTCTGATATGAGCACCATAATTCTAAAAACATAAAAACAAGAAATGTTTGACTGTATTTTTGTTTAAATCAAACTAAAGGCATAAATTAAGCACATGTTATCTTTATTTCATAGGTAATATACATAATCTCTATGTTAAGCCTTGAAGACTAAGCAAAAAAGAGACCATAACAGATGTCATAAAATGAAACAATAACTGAGAAGTTTTGTACAAACGAGTGCTTACTAATGCGATAATGAAGATATACAACAATTGAAGATTGCTTACTTTGATAATTGAGACATGAGTCCAGCAGTGATGGAGCTTAGGCCATCATTGAAACGAAGTTTTGGCTTTCCTTTCAAAATGGCAACGATATATTCCACCAGTATAGCAGCCAAAAACAATGGAATGGCCTTTAATGAAAAGACAAATGTTAGTATTTCACCCATTTTGTTTCTAAAGATTTTTAAAACTTCCTCATAAAACTGCTTATCAAATGCTACTCACTTTACACTGAGCTGTAGCTTTATTACTTTCGTAATTGCTTGAAAATGTTAAATTTTAATTAAAGGTTATTCTATGTTTAAGTTCTGTATGACACCTTTGAGACTTACTATTGATCACCGCAGCAAGGAAATGCAAGAAATTCTAACATAAAATAGATTCAAAAGAACCAAACTCACTTCGTTCAGGTAATCGGGAACATCACCAACTTGTTGAAAGGATGATTCCCATGGCGTAACGGCATAAAAAAATCTTCGCATTTGACTACTGAGTGATGCATTTGGAAATCGCATTGTGAATCTTGGTTATTCCTTCTACAAGAATTTGAGTAAATTTTATTGACATCTAGATTGCCAAATATCACAAACAGGACACTTGAAGTTATTCCTCAACAGTAAACAGAGTATACCAAAGAAATCAGAAAACAGTTTTAAGATGAACATATACTCAAAGAGACAAACATCAATTTTGGAGGTAGAGGGGGGGAAGGGGGGCTCCTCAGCTTTTATCAAAATATTCCTTAAAATTCCTTTACCCTGTTGTACCAATATTGACAAAAAGGCTGCATCCCTGAGGCCAGCAGAGATTTCCAGGGGGGGAGCTAAACCCTATGATGTACCTGTGATGGCCCTTAGAATTTTGGAAGGGGAGGCTGGTATTTTGTCGTCCTATTCTTGTGCTAATACATAAAGTTCAATGGCAGGTTTGTTGTGACATTTCCTTGGATAAGTATGATACTAGATAAAAAGCTGTGATACTATACATTTCCATTTCTTCAAAGCCCATAACAGGGAAAAGCAGATTACAGGGGGGTTGGACAGAAGAGATAATATAAGATCGATATTCACTTATTCTTTCTATTCAAGAGGCTCAAAATTTGCATCAAAATTATCTATGTGGGGGGGGGGTAAGCTTCAGCGTTTTGACGGGGGGCTGGTCTCAGGCCTGCAAGGCTGTCTTATTGAACCAAAAGTGAAGGTCAGATTCATAGTTTTTCATGCTATTACATGCACTGCACAGAGGGGGAGCAGAGGGGGCAACGCCCCCCCCCCCTCCCCCACCAGGCTTCAAAAAGATGTTTGTCGCAAAATTCGTCAAAATTTCTAACGTTTGTCGGGTTATTGAGGAATATTGTTGGATTTTGCCACCTCACTAAAATGTCATAGCTACGGGATCACTGCCCGGTGTCACCTGCAAGAGCGAGTGTGGTGTTGTTAAATGTTGAATCCAGGCCAGGTCGATGGGAGTGTCTGGTATTAAAATCGATATAGCTTCAATCGACAGAGTTTTTCATTCTCTGAACGACTGACAATGCGTCACTGCTAGGCTAACCAGTTTAATTTTTTTCCAAATATTTTCTGGGGTATGCAGCTATTTTCCGGAATACAAGGGCACTAGCATGCAGATCTGAGGGGAAATGCAAAGAGAAAATATGATATGAAATAAAAGAAGCAACATTACCTTGAAATAGTTTGGTAAATTGTAAGGAGTTTGTTGTTTATACTTTTTGTCGATTGCATAACAAATTGATCGATAGTCCATCGGTCAAAGTTCGGAAATTGAATATGTTCTCCTTGTTGTTGTTGTTGAAATTCTTTGTGTTTCCTGTTCTTCCCCACACGGCCATACGCCATCACCAGGGACGCACATTAGGGGGCTGCGGGGGTGCCACACCCCTAAAATTTTCTTAGTCCATCCAAAAAGGCTTTGTATATATATGTATATATACGTATGAATGTATGTAATAATGCAATTCGTGTTTTGTTCAGAGTTTGATCCTCGACTTAAAACTTACATGAAATTTATGGATAAATGAAAATAAATAATAAGATTACTAATTACTAAGATTGTATTATCTTGTGTTTCACATAACCAATAACAAAACCCATTTTCATAACAAGCACCATTATGACACGTCACCCAGGACGATACAAATCCCTTGAAGAACCTTTGATCCGAATGTTGCAAAAAAGATCAAGTTTGGGCACATAGTTTGATACTCAACTGCCCACTCGGCTTTCTTTTTGAATCCTTTGTTTTAATTCCATTTTTATTCAAAATTGACTGAGTACATAAGAATTGTTCTGGTTAATAGATATTCAAATGTGACATGCGGGTGTTGGAATAAAGCTAGTCTATGATTAACGAACAACAAAGGGGAAAATTTGAATAGGAAAACGAGTCAATGCCAAACGAAACAAGGAAGTAGATTCTTGGCTTTGAAACGTACTAAGTCAACCATAAGATGACAAGGATTTGAACTTTTTACTTTGTTGCAGCATCAGTTATCCTTGCCTTGAGAACGGAAATTCATGTTCGCAAAATAATGTCAGAAATGGAAGAAAGTATCTATGGCAATCAAGAAATCATTCGTCAACATGAACGAGGGTCAAAACCGATTAAAGTGTGCAGACCAGCAGGGTTAGGCCGTGAATCCGTTGAGGATTTTCAGGAAGAAAACATTTACGAAAATAAAGACACGGATGCTGGAGAACTTTATTTGACACCAACCGATACAGCCGCCATTCTAACAACATTTCCACAATCAGAAGAAAGATACGAGCCACTCAATGTAAATAAAGGAGCAGAAAATGCCAAATCAAAAGTATCTTATCCATCGCCACAAGGATATGCATTTAAACATGATGATTCAAAACACGGTCCAGCAGTGTTTAAAGAGAAAGCGATTGATCAGATGCCAAAAGGAAGAAATTCCAGGGAAGCTGACACTAGCCAGAAGAACGAAAAGAAAAAATATCTGCAAGGGGAAAATGTCGAACTCCAAGAACTTACCGCTGGAGTTGCAATGTATACGCCATCTGGGATTGAAGAAAAACGAGAAAACATGCAGATAACAAAAGTGCATCGATGCTCCCTTTTTCTTGGCATTTTCGGCATTCTTTTGGCCCTTGCAGCACTTGTACTGGCAGTGTTGTTTGGTTTTCAAATAATTAAAGTTTCTGAAGCCTGCGAATGCCAGAAATCGATTGATGAAATGAAAATGGAGATGAAAAAAATGGAAAAAAGCATTACTGACTTGGAAAAGGAGGTTAGTCGGTTAAAACCGCAAAAGATTACATCATCAATGGCCCCTTCGCCGATTTTTACAACTCATCTCCCCATGACAAGCTTGACTCCCAAATTGGTTTCTTCTTTAATGACATCACCTTCAACTGTTTCAACAGGAATTTCAGCATCTCCGTCAACCAGTCTTCCTAATGAATCTTCCTCCTCAAATACAATTTCAGGCAATTTTCCAGTCTCAAGCTTCATTAACCAAACTATTATAACTTGAATAAAATCTTCCTAAGTCTAAATTAAACAGCGTTATACGAACATGTTTATTTTGCTTTCAGTTATTTTTTAAGTAGATTAAACCCCCATCCGTGCATTTTAAATAAGAGTTATTCTTAACATTTCTTGTATAGGGTTGGAGGCATCAAATTGCTGACGAATTGAGCGAACCCCCAAATTCGAGTGTTTTCCGAAACTTGTTAAACATCTCCACCTTTTAGATTGACTTAAAATGGATTGATCACAAATAAGCCAAAAAAACCTAATTCAAAGATATTTTATCATCAAAATATAACCTCGATTCTTAAACCTAAAAATTTGCTCACGCAGCATACATTTTCAAACTTTACCAACAAGTCTCCATTATTTGTTTTGAGCTGATTTTGACATTTTCCAAGGTACCTTCAGGATCACAATTATGTCTGCTGAAGCCATTGGCCCAAAACTGGTTGAGTCTCCTTTGAATAGTTTGTCTCCTCATTTGTCTCCTTGCTCCCAAACAAAAACCAAATCAGAAAGAATAGAAGTAAGGAGTCGTCCTTTTCCTTTTCTTTTTTGATTGGAATGGAAAGAAGAATTTATATAACTTCCACGGGACTAAACAAGTTTCTTCAAAACGTAAGTTCTCTGGCCCGGTTTGCTCAATGTTAAATGCGGTACTGGGTATCTTATTCGAAGCATATTATTAATCATCTTCATTAACAGGCAATTTTTTTGCATTATTTTTGAGTAATTCTTGATTTTAAGGAGTTTCTTATTTTGAACATCGGTCTCTACTCAACAACGCTCTACCAAGCTCTATAAAAATATTGTCAATCAAGGGGAGCCAAAAGACCAGGTTGTCAAAACGCAACGGATCTTATGATGAAAAACAACAAAAAGTAAAATAATTTTCATGATGAATGGGGTGTTATTAATAGCTTAAAAATGATCTTTTACATCTAGCGTTTCAGCATTTTTTAAAGCGTATATCAAGGCGGCAAAAAATCCAACATATTTCATAGAACAATTATAAAAATATAGTTATCAGCGGGTTTTGCAGATAAATTAATGAGCGAAAAAGGTTATGTTCAAAGTTCATCATGCTTGTTGCCAGTTTCAGTTGTATCGTCTGGAACACCTTTTGTGAATAGTGGATAATTAGTAATGATTTCAACATTTGATAATTTGCCATCTTTATCAGCATCAACATGCATAAATATCATTTCAGCATGCTTATCAACAAACTTTGTCAATGTGAATTCTAACGCAATGTTAGTCACTTCATCTTTTGAAAGAAACCCATCTTTATTTGTGTCCATTTCATCAAATTTTTTAGCTTCAATTTTATACCCCTGAGCATCATCTACGGCATCAAATGCCCTCAAATACTCTTCTTTGGAGACTTTCCAATCGTCATCCCGATCAAAATCTATAAAAAACAATAAAAATACATATCTCTTTATTTGAAATACCAGCTGAATTTAATGAAAGTGATCAAGAAAAAAATTTTAAATTACAATCATACTTATGTTTACATTTTATGGTATGCAGATAAATGGGAATGCATGCAGGGACCTATTTAAGCCAAATTCCTGGGTCAAAGGGGTAGCATGACCCCCTGCTTTTATGCCAACTTCCTTTTGCAGGGACAGCAGAGCAATCTGAAAGTGGGGGGAGGGCTAAAATCAGGCAAAGGGAAAATATATAAGTTGCATTCCTTTAGAAGCAAGGAAATGGCAAGTTTAAAAGCAGACAACCTGAATATTTGTGAAGAAATGTTGAAGAAAGAATTATCAATTTTGAAAAACACAAAAGCTTGCTTTCAGTTTTTGGCTGTTACAATTCAGTGAAACCTCCCAAAACAGAGGTGCCAGTTGTCTTGGCACTGTTGATAAAGACGTAGATATTTCAGGTCTTCGAAAAAATCTTCCTCCATTTGGAAAAATTGTGGGGCTATAGCCTCCCTGTTCCATATTACCTGTTTTGTAAGCAGATGGTGTAGTCAAAAAGCTTTGAATTACCCTTTACTTTCATCATTAAGAATTTTATTTGGATCACAGAGTTGTGTCATGTGTACCCCCAACAACAGGATATAAAAATATGTGTAAGAAAGATGAAATGTCTGTTACTGATATGGCCAGGCCACAATGCACAATAAAATGTTCTTATTGATCATATATTATTTGGCAAGATATAACAGGAGTTTGAAGCAATCAAAAGATAAGAAATTGCCTAGAAAATATAACAAAGAAAACTATCTTTGTTGCTTTATTATTAATTCATGATGTTTACAGCTTACATTGATATGAAGTTGTCATAGCAACATGACATAAATATTCCTGTCTTTGTTGAAATGAATGAAAAATTGATTACAAAACTAAGTTATTCAATAATTTCAAGATAAGAAAAAAAAATTGGAAATGACTCTAATTGATGACAATTTTACATACCATGAATGTAACTTAAAACTGTGTAATTATCCATGTGTGTATAATACTCAGGGGTGGCATAAAATGCATACTCAGAATCATTTAAGAACCCATCTTTGTCTTTATCTGCTTGTTCAAATCGCACTTTCTCCATTTCAATACCTCTTTTAAATGTTGGATTCCCCATACTTCCAAGCTTTTTCAAATCAGCAAATATTTCATCCCAACTCAATTTTTTATCTTTATCTGTGTCATACGACTTCACCCCTTCTAATTTTTCTGCTTCCAATGAAGATCCCTTTTCTGCATGTTTAATGAACCATGCAATCAACTCCACTTTTGTTATTTCACCATCTCCATTTTCATCCATCTCTTTTATATCTTCTCTTAATATGCTTTTTATTTTGTCAGCAGATAAACCTTCAAACTTGGATCTGTAGTGCTCTGCATTTGAAATAACAAAGTTTTCATATTGATAAAACTTTAAAGTACTTACTCATGAAGAAGGGGTTGCCAAAACAGGGGGGTGGATGGTATTCCTGAAACTGCATAATCATGATCTAATGATCTATTTAACACTGTGGTCAGGCAAGTTCTGACCATCCTATCTATCCATGCATTCATGAAAACCACAATCAAAAAGTCCAATGATATAAAATAGAGCTCTTTGAGTTCTTAGGAGCAACAATGCTTGAATAACAATGCACCTATTATTCAAAACAAAGATACATTACATAAAACAATTGATGTATTGTTTATGACAATTGACATATTGTTTAAAATCTATTGCACAAAACTTAAGAACATTTTTGACAACCATGCCACTCATGCAATCCGTGCCCTCATGATCAATTTGTGTCAGCCTAAAAAGGTTGCCAATTTTTGGCATTTTGTCCTCAACCACAGTCAATACAACCATTATTTCATCATAGAAAACCCATTATTATTTTAATTATTTACAAATATTCTTTTATTCATACTTAATAGCAGATCAAGTGATTCCAAGCCATAATCCTCTTCCTGTGGGTTCCCAACAACTTCCTCATATCCATCTGGTGGTGGTACACCTCCAAATCCTCCAGGGCCATCAGCACCATCATCATATTCCTCCTCATTTTGTCCTCCGCTCGTTATGAAATCAAGGTATTGTTCTGCAGCAGTTGGCTGGTTACCTTCGCTGGTTTCTTCACCATCAACATTTGCATCTTCAGTCGATTCATCTTGTTTACAAAATATTGCAACCATGTTTAACAAACAAAACAACAAACACAGATAATTTTTGACCTGCATTTTCGATCGCTTTTAAATTTTAAACAGTACAATCACTCTAGATCTCATTAACATGGATGCAAGGAAAAAAACGAAGTAAAGACTTCCCTTGATTAAATTCCAAACCCACGTGGTATTGATCCTTTGAATTCCAACATATTCAATGGAATAAGCCACGTAATCATATGCATGAATGATCATAATCCTTTTATTGCATGACATTTTAGCATTCATTCCTATCTGCCTAAAACTTCAATGCACCCGTCAATTAACTTTCTTTTATCCATCGTTGGTCATACAGCTCCAAGAGTTTTATCTTCGTACCTGCCACGCCTACTTGTGACCAATTTGTTTGCAGGTTTAACAGTTGTTAAATGTCTCTTTAGAACTTGACATGATTTGGTTGGTTAAAGGTGCAAGAAGGGTTTTTTAAAACATTGCAAATCATGAATCATCAATTGGTGACGTAAGGGTATATTCCTGAATATTCTATCGATGAACAATTTGGGTTAAAGATAATGAGATACATTAATATAACGAAATATAACGAAATGAATGAAATAAATAAAGTAAAAGGTTTTTAATAGCAATTTACTTGCAGTTGATGAGGATTAGCCCAAACGGGATACAATGGAGGGTCTGGTGCAGCATTTCGATTTATGTTCTTTTGGCTTCTATACAATGGCCATATTTTAATAGTTTTTGCGTCTTTGCAACAATTCTCATGATTTGGTCATTCGATTATTAAACAGGTTCAGTCAATTTATGATTTGATAAAAAACACAAAAGTACGCGAACGAAAACAATAAAGGCAGTGGACCCACTTAAATTATACAAAAGAATCTCATAATTGAAAAAAATGAAAAATAGAAATAATGCAGTGAATGGTTTTATTCAAGTTAAAGATGTCTTATTTTGAAGATAAGTCCAGTTTAATAAAATATTAATTGTATCATTCATTTTCTTGAAACTGGCTTTCAAGTGTGAAATTTCATTCGTGCAGTTGCATTTTGCATCATTTTTCTTCCATAAGAAAATTAATAAAATGGCAGCAACAGCAACTAATATAGTTAATATACTGATCACTAATGAAATTGACCGAAAAAGCTGGGCATTGCTTTTTTTAACTTCAATTTCTCTTTTTGGAATTATCATCTCATCTTTTGTGTATTTCAATTCAATATTTTCTTTATCAATTGCGAATCTACCATCTTTTCTTCTGTATTCCCTTGCACTGTCAACATCATCATAAATTTCACCTTCTCCATTATTTGCAATGATACTGACATAATCTTCTGCGTTATAATTCAACCAAGTATCTTTATCCTTTTCATCAGCGGTATTCTCTTCATAGGATATAATTCCTCTTTTACTTCTATTTTGCATTGGCACTTCATACTTATCACTAAATGTTTGTTGTTTTCGCTCAGTTGTTTCAGGTTTCATACGTAAATCTTCATTTTCGTCTTGCCTTTTCCTTACATCAATGTCGGCAGTAAGAATCGAATGGCTTTGATTCTCAACAACAGCATTGTCATAATCCACAAGATTTTCATAAACCCTCTGTTCTTCTGCCACTCGTTCTGCCATTACTTTCACCTTTGCCTTTTATATCACTTACTGCCTACTGCATAATCATATTATCATGTACTCCATAGACAGATACTCTGAGGTATTTGAACGAGTGCATTGTATACATTTTGTGTGATGCAAGCAAGTAAACATGTCTTTTCTTTATTCTAATTCAATAGAGTATGATTGAGTTGTAAATTTATTCTTTGAATAACGACCACCAAACCATACATAATCTTGCATTCATTTTAATTTATATCCGTTGCAGCCGTTGCGTAGGAGGTTTTTGTGGACTTGCTTGTATGAGTAAACATATTAACCAAGCAATAATATAGAATATCGTGGCAAGAGTTCTAAATATTACCACCAACAATGATGGATTCAAGTGATTACTGCGCAAAAGATCTAAAGTTGAATGCCTATGCAAAGGCCGACTTTTAATTTGGTAGTTTGTCGATCTTGCAAAGTTGCTATATTTTAGATAAAAACAAATGACCTGAGGACTGAAAATTACCTGCATAGAACAAAAATGTTTTGGCTTCATTATCTTTTTATCTAATTAAATACTTATTTGTTTATGTATGTAGTTATTCAAATGCAAAATTACTTTTTAAAAAGTAACAGCACCTGTCTTTTATACTTGACTTGATTTTCACGGAGAGATCATTTCCATCTTTTTACCATCTACTTGTCTTTCAGCTATTTGGGTTGGTGCACCTGGAAGGAAGTAAATTGGAAAAGTTCATAATAATTATTTTCAGCGGACAGCACCCTAAGTAAAACATACTGTTGTATAAAAGCAATTTGGGTACCGTATGATACCAAAGTGGCCAAAAGTGTCCAATGTGATGAGGGAAAGCTGAAACATTTTGCAATCGATATTGAAATGACTTAGAAAATGCACAAACATTTCAAATAAAGGGGAAAAGGTAGAGCTTAATTATAAGCTCGTTTTTGAAGGAATGTTGCAACAAAAACAAAAACTTCACAAAATGAAAGGATCAACTTTTGGCTAAATTTTGACCTATTTCTTTGACAAGTAACAAAACGTGTACAAAGAGATTTTGCATTTTGGTTAAATCAAGCAATTTACAAAGTTTTACAGCAAATGGAATTAAATCTTAATGACAGAGATTAATTTGATGTATTTTGCTATATCAATCTTCACAGGCCTAACAAAATTTGCGAAGCAAAGAGCTTGTGTGAACATTGCTAAAACGCGTTAAATACAACCTTTTATACAGGAAAAATTAAAAATACAATATTTTTCAAACACCAATTGCAACGTAATTTGTAAAGAAAGCTCTATTTGCTTAATTTGCTATTAAAATGGTTGTTAGGAGAGCTTTAATATTAAATGAAAGCTTTGTTTGGACTAAACCTGTTTCCATGAGATTATTTTACTTTTTATCATGATAAATGGTGTTTACTTTTTAGGAATGTTGAAGTTCAAACTGTCATAAAACTTTAGAGAACTTAAAGCATAAGAAAAAATAAATCATAGATTAGATGAAAGTTGAGAAAGGTTTATCAACATAGAAAAAGAATATGGAAGATTTGATTGAAATGAACAAAACTTGGTCTAGGTCAAAGCAGCAGTGCTCTGTTGCATGCACAATGGCATGTTAAAATTAGCTAGATCAATTCATAGCAGAATGTCAAACCATTGCTTTTATTGTAATTGTATTGTAAATGATGATAATCGATGGTCAAATGACACGGCACCAAACCACGATGTAGGAATAAACCTACTTCTATCCAATTCGATTAAATCATCAACATACAAAAGATTCTTCATCAATAATTCAATATTTTTGTTCAATTTTCAGATTTTGCGACTGAAAATGACCTTCACTTAAAAATCAAATCGAGTTATTCTAAAACTGTTTCAATCAATTCAGTGCGCGTAAACGGCTTTTCAATTAACTTTACATTTCAATATTGAGAACAGCTACTAAGAAGTTTTAACTTCTATTAGATTAATTGACGCTAGTTTATCAATTGTTTTAAGTATGCTTTAAGATGAATTTTCTAAAAATCAGATTAATGAACGTTTTTTGCAATTCTTTTAATTAGCAAATGATTTAGGACATAAATATTCTTCAAAAAGCAAAACGAATGGAAAAAATTAGAACAGTGCAGCAGTTGCAATAGTCTATCCAGGCTATAAAATTACAAAAGATTTCTGTCCATCGAAAAACAATTGGTGCAGATTTAAAGAGCATTGAAGATTTGTTACTTGTCGGATGTTCTACATTAAAATGCAAATTTTGCAAGCATGGAAGGCATTGGTGACTGGCCTGAAACGATTCGAATCTGAGAATCTCGAGAATTTGTCGCTTGTTATTTTCCAAAAATACTAGGATCTTGTTTAAATCCCAAATAAGTATTATCGATCTCAAAACTCTATAATACAATTTACTCCCACAACATTATGACAGCTAATTCGATTGGCAACTGAAAAGAAGCAGTTTGCTTTTCAAATCTAATAAAGTTTTGGATTCATTACCTGGTATGGATAACTCTCTTTGGTGAATATTTTCCTCCATTATAATTGCCTTTTTTAAAAAGAACAATAAAAGAAATTAACGAAGATGAAGAAAAGATATAAATGCAAACAATATCAACTTTATATTATGAATTAAATCTCATTAATTTAGGATTTTTATCTGCAGCTGTTTTAATTTCAATACATTTTTTAAAAAGTAAATAAACAGTGTTATTTACAATGAAATTTAAATAAAAATTTGCTTTTAGAAATCTGAATATTGACCGACGTCAAAATTCATTGTCTGACGTCAAAGTATGGCAGTATTTAAACATTTTAGAATTAAAGTTGTTATTTTCCTTTGCAAACAAATACAACCTCTGCATTGGTTGTAGTGTTAAGTGATAAATGATTAAAAAAGTCAAACGTTGCATTGATACTTAGTTAACATTTAGTCTGTGACAACAGTAGAAAGATTTCAATCAGCAACAATCACGAGATATTAGTCTCAATCCCTAATACTGATGGTACCATGTTTAACAAAACAATGTTTAAAATATTTTTAAACGGATGATTTTACGACAAGATGTTGGATTTGTTTAGAAACATTTCTGAATATCATCAACAAATTTAATTACAGCAAAAATCACGTCTACTCGAACAAAAAGCTATCCAAAATTAGTTTTCTAGCTGATTTTTTTGAAGGTGTTTAGCACAATTTTAAATGGTTACATTAAGAGAAGATTTCCCATATGACTAGTCTGTCTATAAAATCTGATGAATTATGCATTAACATAATTGACACGTGATCTCTAAACTAACGATAAACTGTTAAGGATTTTGTTAGATTTATCTTTGTTTTCGGCACAGGGAATCGAGATTTTCCACGCGGAGGGAACAGATGGATACAATCTGGGCAAAAAGTGAAGTTTAAAACAATTCTGTTGAAGGAAAAGAAGCTTTTAAAGCCAGTTGAAAATGAGATAAAAGGGATAACAAGGATTAAAATAAAAAATTTATCAATTGCAAAAGATTTATAAAAAAGATAAAACAACTGCGGAAACAAAGGCTATTTGAAATTAAAAAAGCTTTCAATATACTCAATCTAAAGTAAAAGTGTATTTTTGTCAGAGGATTTTGAACATTGTCTTTTATGATTGAACGTTTCAAACAATTGATCAATAGATGAAACAAAATTAATGCAATGCAAAAAATGATCCAATTCATTATTCTCCAAGGTATTACGTTGAAACAATTTTCAGTTTGCTACAAGTTGCGTTTCTGCTTCCAACTCTGCTTGTACCTAAAAGTTTTCTTAATGAATCTTTTTCTTTGATTTTTGTGTCTGCAGGGATTCATTGCTAATTGTCCTGAGTTCGAAAAATTTTAAATTCAGATTGGAGCAATAAAACTAGTTCAAAAAACCTGAAAAATTATCCCATTTATGAAATTGAACAACGGAAAGCATTGTGACTAGATTTCTATTAGAATGATGATGAAAACATTCCGCAATAAAAAGCTAAATCAGATTTGCGTTGCGTATCACAAGGCTGGTTGGTTGGCCTTTTCTCATTAAATTCTAATCTGAGCAATGAATTAAAATCGGAATCTCATTTGTAAATAACAAACGAAATGTAGACAATAGCAAACTATTGTTTGCGAGTTACAAAGAAAATGGCGGATATCTAGCCAATTAGAGATGAGCTTTAGTGCACCTGCGCACATGCTTCGGTCTTGCATTGGTTTCTAGCGGCTACACCTGGTCTTTATCGAATCAAATTGAATACAAATTCGAAATTTCAACTATCAGCCATTTCAAGTGCATTCCAATTTGAGATGCTAATTAGAGACGAGCCGAAGAAGGACATCGCTTCAAACGCCGTCTTGTTACAGAGTAATATGAGCATGCAGTAAGATGCCGCGTGCATTTTTGATTAAGAAAGCATGGAAAGTATCAGATGCAACCAGTCAAAGAAGGAAGAATGCCGAAAGTTTTGAGGGTGAGATTTATTAATTGAAATCTGGACGTGGCATTCATCAAAGGATTCATTTAATAATCATAGACAAAGATTCGCTGCATGAAGTATTATCTAAAGGTTAAAATAGATCTGACAAACGTAGACTAAAAATGCAACGATTTGCTTTAAAGTGTTTTTAATGATATTTTGAATTACTTTTAAAGTTTACTTGCACGTTTCGTTTCAATAAAAGAACCAAGTAAACTCTGCTTATGAAAAAATAGACTTTTTAAAGGAATTGTTTTACACGCACCTTTTGTAAATCAATTTTTAATTGGGTTTATAACCCATCAGCTGATGTTGGTGTTGAGTTGGGGACTGTCTCTGTATCTTAAAAACTAAAATTTAAATTGAAATCTCTTGATTAAATTGTCCCTGTATTCTATCTTTATAGTTTTGCCTTAAATAAAGGAGTTGTCCTAAAATTAGATTGCAGCGGGAGAGTTAACCAAGTACTTTGTAAAATAAAGAAATTGTGATACAACATCTTGTCTTCAACCCACATAGATTATTTAGCGGAACAAAAATAGCTGCAAAGTCATTTTTCAGTAATTATAGGTTTGAATGTTAGTTTTTACATCAAAAAAAAGTATTAAAATTTATGGACGATTATGCATTGAACATTCATAATTTTTGCAAAAGGTTAAAAGTTAGGATTAAAGCTGTTAACGAAAAATGTACACTGAAGGGTGATTTGTGAATGACTTTTCATAAAAATAGTCTTCTTACAAAATCTTCAATTAAACAACGATTTTGACAAGAAGGTAGCGCCCTAAAAATTTGTTTTTAAATCACGTTTAGCGATGTTATCATCGACATAAATACAGGTTAACAACAGCGGTCAATGGAAGTTGTGTTTCATTATCATCTATGGACTGAAACATTTGCAACTCAGGTGATACAGTGAAGACGTTAAAGAGGTCTTATAGTGGGGTGTTCAGTTTAATTTAGTTGAGGGTTTAAAGTCGATGGAATTTTAATCGTTTAAAATTAAAGCAGCAAGAGAATGTCTGCTGAAATAATAGGACGTTGCTTGCCTCCTGGAAATTTAAATAAAGAACTATTCACCAAGAATTGCAAAGAAACCGAAAGAGTTACTTGGTGAATATCAGTAAAATTGTACATTATTTCTTGAATGCATTGATCCAAACCGTAAATTTTCCATAGAAAATATGGTTTGCCCGCATTTTGCATCTCTTCCTATGCTCTTAAAGTCAAAATTGTTTATTTCAATTATTAGTGAAACCAGATACGAAGAAACAGTTCCAATCGAGCGAAAGCAAGAGATACAAAAATGCATACAACGAAAGTAATTTACAACAATTTTCACATGGTGAATTTACAACAATGCAAAATTTTCCCTCGGAATATCCATGGCATGCAGGTAGAAATTATGATAATTTCATGATTTGAAATTTATGAGCAGTGAATTAAAGTAATGAATTCTATTTCCACATAGAATATGCACGTTGAAAGGCAGCAGGAATTTCATATGTAATGCATTTTACCTTCATTGTGATAATACTACAAAATCCCCGAAAGGATTAAATGATATAAAGTAGCTCGGGTGATTATGAAAAATGATGATTATTATGAATATGATTCAATGAAGTAATGATTTTGATTAAGATAATGATAATGATGATGATTCAGAACGTTAATGATGTTTGTTTCCGTCTGAAATATTTTGCAATGATTCACGGATGATTCACGGTAATTGAAGGACAAATATTGACTTATAAGTGTGATGGTATGAAGAATACAATGATGTTGATTTGAAACAATGATTTCTGATTGCTGCTGATGATTACAAACGCTTTGATGATGATGATAATGATGATCTTTGTCACAAACATTAGATTTCATAAATATAAGACTGTAGAATGAAGGATCTTCATACAAGGTTAACTTTATAGAAATGGATTGCTTAAAATCTAATCATTGCCTTAGCCGTGCTAATGTTTTTACCTTGTGTTGTTAATAATTAACGAAGTGATAAAGCTTACCAAAGAATCCATTAAGACAAAAACGTTTCTGAGTAGGCAAAGTTATCCTGTTTAGCAAAGTCACTTCACATAACTTGCATAGAAATATATTGAAAAGAAAAAAAACATAAACAACCTGAAAACAACAAAGCTATGAAGAAAAACAATGTTTAAAATGTTATTAGCTTGATGATTCGACAAAAGAAATCTAAAACTTAAGAATCCCAGGCATATGAAAATACTTTTTAGAAAATCATTCATGCCCTCAGCGTCATATCATTGATAATTTAAAATGTAAAAACCTGGAAGGTAAAGAGTCAAAGCAATACACTTCAAATCTCGATTCACCTGCTCACAAGGATGAAAGTTAATTTTTGATCGACGCAGATTTATCTAATTTCCCTTCGTACGTGATAAGCATTAAGCAGCTGCTGTATCCTTGTTATGATCGGAAAGGCTTTCAAGTTTATGAAACAAGTCTTTTAATCATTCATCAAGAGTCCAACGTTAAACAAAGTGGTCACGCCTTATATTCCCAAAATGTAACCAGGCAAAGCGCTTTTTAAGACAAGAGGCATGCTGTAGTTATAAATAACATGAACAGATAACCCTAAATCACTCTTGTTGCAAAAATAATTTGTGCATTGAGTGGGGTTAAAAGCAGGCTTAAATTGAGTAAATGAAAATCAAAAGAAATGCAAGACTTTTTGCAGTGTGTTACGATAAAGTGGTGATCAAGAAGATGATTCCATATGGCAAGAATAAAACTTATTAATGCATATTAGATAAATTTCGACATGATGGCTTTTACTACTGAGGCCCGATCAACCGACGGATCATCTTTAGATAGAAAATCTGAATTAAAGATGTATGGGAGGATACTCTTGGCTTAAATAAATGTGCAAGATTATAAAACTGATATGTGATCATATATTCACATGATGTCAGATTAAAAAAGTAATTTAACAAAAAACATTTATTTATGGAATAAATTTATCATTTAATAGATGATAATTTTCAACCATCACGTGATTGTTACCTCACCATCATAGCCAAGTGACATTGAAATTGTGAGTCATCTGCGCAATTGCAAAATATTCATCAATTTTCACTAGAAGTGATTTTGCATTAATCCTGGTCTTTGCAATGTGACCATATGCATCTATGACAAATGCTTCATTGACGCTTAAAGAATACAATGTAATGTAATGTATAAAAAGCAGACTAACCATGCCATTGCTCATGTTGATTTGATCAGCAATACATGCCCTTGCCATCTCTGTTGGGTGATGTTTTCGAAAACCAAAGAGGAATTGTCTAAAATATTGCTTGTAGTTAGGCAATGTAGAACTTGCTTGCTCACAACTTTTCCCATTATTTTTGATAGAAGAGGTAGGATTTAAATTGATCTTTAGTTAGAGTATCTCAATTTTTCTCCACTCTTATATACCGGTGTTGTAACTGACGCTTTTTCATAAAGATGGGCAGCTTCCAGTGGCTATAGTCAAGCTTATTAGTCAAGCTATCGAGTTTGCCACTAAGTCTGCAACAATTCTTTATGATTTCAGATCGATGCTAATAATATTTTTTAGCCTTGTTGAAGATTTCGACGACCTCATTTGCTGTCACGGTCCTGGAGTTAAATCGAACGGGAAATTGAAGCTTCGGAAATTAAGACCATGAGAAATTGAAGCAACGGCTGATTTTATATCGAACGAAAATGACATCAAATTGTAACTAGAGTAATGAAAAGAAAAGAAAGTATAATAACGGCATTTGCAAATGAATAGGATTATTATCTGTTATGTAAATCTCGAAATTCATGCATAGCATGTTACGACACTAGAAAAACCTATTTAATACGAATACAGTAAAACGGAATATAAAATAAAATCTCGTAAGGTTTGGACTTTCTTTGGTTGAAAACAAGATTTCAAATAAAGTTTTGACTGCTAAATTGATTATCAAGTTAAAGTTGTTACATAAAAAAGCCTTTTTCGATTCAGGAACTGTAACATGAAGCATAGACTCATGATAAGTTACAAAAATGCGGAAATCTGTAAAATGTTGACGCATTTCTATTCATACTTTAACCGACAGACGCATTTCTAAAAAGTGGTCGCATATATAACTAAATTGACGAATGTGAGACAAAGAATTTCTGTCTAGACAATCAATTACCGGCCTTGTTTAATTATATTCTTATCAAACTTTTGAATTATGAAACACAAACACATGTTACCTTGCATATTTTAAATTATTTCATACAATATTGTTTACAAATATAAGGCGATTCTGATGAAGGTCGGTGGTAATCTGAGAAAATACCTTAATCATAATCACAAAAACAACAATTGAATGTTCTTTTAAGCATCTACCATTTTGAAGATCTTAATTTCCATGAAAAATGATCATCAGTCTCTTTTATAATAATGTCTAAACACATCATTGAACAATTCATATAACAATACTATGACTATGAAAAACACAATTAAAAAACACATCTGCTCTCGATTTACATTCCTTTAGTTGTTTCATAATTTCAATTCTCCTTCGCATTTAACAATTCATTTAATTTATGCATTTCAGTATTCTTAGCAACGTAAATTTCTGTCAAATGGCGTGGAATACTGAATCAGCATTCTGTAAATACTTGTCTTAATCGCTTTACAAATTTGATTAAAAAACACATTTAAAAGGGAATGTGTCAAATAATCAAGCGCATGAACTTATCCTTGAAATTTACCAAGATATATAAATTTTCTTTTTTAGCATGGGTTAACTGGCATCTACCGTATCTCCCATTCAGCATCAATCAAAGGTATTCTTTGTACCGCCATTCCATTCGGCAGCGATTTGTACCAACCAGGGTACTGCATAAAGATTTTTGCAATGAAAACTTCGACTCCGAGGAGATTACAACTGCAAAGCAACAGTTTATGACAAGGATAACGGATAAACAAAATGGGATACAGGAAAAACAAGAAGATCAGCCCCTCAATGATAAACAAACAAAACACATTAGCCTTGAAAAGAAGTTCGCTTGTACACAATGCAAGAAAACCTTTAGCACTGTACATGGTCTAGAGGTTCATGTGCGCAGATCACACGCGGGAAAGTTGCGACCACATGAATGCAAGGAATGCGGGAAAACATTCGGTCACATAATGAGTCTTGAGCAGCACAATCAAATGATACATTCATCAATAAGGAGCTTTGATTGCCCAGAATGCGGCAAAAGCTTTAAAAGATCATCTACTTTATCGACTCATATGTTGATCCATTCCAATACGAGGCCATTCCCCTGTCAATATTGTGGGAAACGCTTCCATCAGAAATCTGACATGAAGAAACATACATATGTACATACGGGCGAAAAACCGTACAGATGCAGCGCATGCGCAAAATCATTCAGCCAATCGTCGAATTTGATCACGCATATGCGCAAACATTCTGGATTCAAACCTTTTCAATGCCATCTTTGTGATCGCGCATTTTATCGTAAGGTTGACCTTAGAAGGCACAACGCTTCCCATCATCAGAGAGAGGCTTCTTCATAATGGTAGCTTGAACAGATTGATTGATAACCCCCTTCAATGTGCCTGCAAAGGAAGGAATGGCGGCAGAATTATCAGATATATCAGAAAAACCGGTCAGTTCTTGACTGCCTAAATCGAACTGGTTTATAAAACCAATTCATTAAAATGAACAAAGTCATAAGATATAACAAAATTAGTCAGTGTTTTGTAGCGAGATGTACGTAGAATGAATTATCATAATTTTTGTAATTATTAATGCTTGGTAGATTTTTCATTACATCATATCTATTTGCGTGTCGAGTGTTAGTAACTTCGCTTAAAGCGTATTTAGTTTTACCATAGACTAAAAGTCAAATGTCGTTTCATTAATATTGTATTCATATTATTAGCATCCATCCATTATTAAGTGTTTGTGTGTTCACTCTTAACATCTACAGTCAAATCTTCTTGGCAAAGGATAATTTTTCATCCACGAATATATCACACATTAAAACAAGAGAACTTATCGCCTTTGATGAGGGCATTTTTTGAAAAAAACTTCCTTAGAGGTCTCATTGTTAGCTGATCCGCAAATTTTAAGCAGCCAAAAAATGACAAGACAAACTGTGACAAAAGCAGTACGACCTAAAATGTTTTCTTCCAACAACTGGCAGTAGAAAAGCCTCGCAAAAATTACCAACTTGAACAACTGCACGTACACATCTGTTGCTTGTTTCGTTCAAGTTGAACAATCGCAAAAGCTTTTGATTCAACTCCACGCTTGAGTATAATCGTGTTAATGTCTGGCGCAAAAAGTTCCAACAGTGCATCATAGATGGTGAAAAGAAAATCAGAAAACGCATTTCAATGACTTTAAACTGAGTATATTGATAACAATAATAACTTGAGCTAATAAGCATGATTTTATTACAATGATGCAAAATACATGTTTGTGATCAGATTAATTCAAGTTTGGGGTTGATAAGATGCAAAGCATTGCACAAATGGTTAAGCAGATACGCATAGATGTGTAACTTTAGTTGCATAATAAATGTGAAAAAGAAAGAGGCAAGGGCCAAAGCAACGCCGATAAATAAACTAAATTGGAAACGGCTATTTAACTTTAATTTTCGAGACGTTTTAAATCAATCTCAGTGTTTTGTAAACAAGTATCTGTTGCCTTGGCTAAATCAGCTTCTGCCTGCAAATGTGAGCTCATTACAACAATTAACATTGGAAAGACCTAAGAATTTCATTTATATCTTTACATCTCACATTGGACAAGCCAATAATAAGCTGGGTGAAAGCTTTGGCAGCTTAAAAATATGGTTTATGTAAATTACTGCAAAAAGTAAATATTTGAATAAAACAAAGGAAGATTTTGAAAAAAAATAATTCCAGTATCATTGTGGTTCGTGGAGTAGCATCCAAAGTGTCAAATTGATGATTAGTATAAGCAAAATAAGATTACAATGTCCATCGATAATATGTAGCCATTTATCACATAGCATCTTCCTTGGTGAAAAGTACATTAACGTGAACGTGCAAGACTCTAGAATGACAAACCAAAATAAAAAAATTAAGATACTGGGAAAAGATGATCATAACAAGAAGATAGCAGGACTCATTCCTGGTAGAAGATTTTGTCATCAAAAAGCAGCAAATGTAATAGTTGTAATCAAAATGTTATCATGAAGCTAATCCATTACCCCAAAAGAAACACACAACAATTCACCATCATCATAAATCATTCATAATTTTACCTTGGTGATGTCAATTCCAGTCATTTCCTCCATGGCTTTTGGCAATCGAACCACAATATCAAGCAATTCTCCAGTAATCTTTGATGCACCAACAGGGCCGTTGCCACTAGATACCATTGTCACCTTCTTGCAAGATGACAAAGGTGCTGCAACCTCAGCAGCCACCTTCAAAAGAGAGGATTAAACTTACGTTTAATTACGAGATGATAAGATGAGTGAAGAATTACATCTTATCAGTGTATCTGCTATTTGCGTTTTAGATATTTCTAATTCAGCCACTATCAGGTTCAGTCACTTCTTTCTATTGACAATCTCTGATATTTTCTCCCAACTTCTTCACTTGTTCCAAATCATGACTATATTGATTGCTTCCACCTACTTGTCCTTTTCTTCCAAAGTTCTTAGAGAGATCCATTATTAGTATCTTTTGTGGAAATTAAGCTAATTAAAGTCTAATCAATAATTCTATAAAAAAGCTGTACCTTCGGCAAAGTTTCCAACAACATATCAACCATTGCGGCCTCTTGATACTCCTTCCAAGCGTCAGCCTTTTTAGCCATTTGTTCAGCCTCTGCTTTAGCTTTAGCCTCGATCGCAAATGCCTCAGCCTCACCCTTCATCTGCAAAACAATTAAATAAAACAACATTAAGAACAAAATTCTAGTTTCAACATCTCCATCAATTATTAATAATCGATAGAAGAAAATGTACGCAAAATATCATAACTGTATCATTTTTCTTACCCTTATAGATTCGGCTTCTGCCTCAGCTTCAAGAATGATACGATTTCTAATGTGAGGAGGAAAAAGAAAGAACATTCAATATTCAGAAATCAAAAGAAATTCTCATTGAAGAGAGTGATGCTGTTACAAAAAAATTCCAAAAGTTCTCACCTATTTGCCTGTGCAAGTTTCTCTGTTTTGTATTTTTCAGCTTCAGCTGGTCTTCTAACTGTTGCTTCCAATTCCCTTTCCCTTCTGTTTATCTCCTTTTAATTGGAAAAAAGCCAAAAAATATAAGATATTTTATGTATCATGTATAAATAACTGACTTGAAGCAAGAGGTAGCCTTCAATTGGACAAAACCCAAGTAATACCAAAAATAACGAAATGTAGATGGCTGTCCAAAATGGTTACCAAGTGACAAAGTAAATATTTGTGAAAAATAACATAAAGGTGTGGGTTGATCATTATTTATGACATGGAATAAAGATGCCATCTTCAGCATCACCTTAGCAATAGTGTACTTCGCAAATGATGTTTGCAAATAGCAGGAAAATTCAATTATAACATGCAACAAAATAAAGTAACAAAATGAATTTATCATAATGATGAGACTCACTTGTTCTTGCAATTCAATTTGCTGTGTTCTTTCAATGACATTAATTTGCATTTGTTCTTCTTTGATTTTTTGCTTTGTGATTGCAGCCTTTGAATTAAAATTTGCTAAATTAACCCATCAGCATTTGCTTTATACCCTGTCTACATACTTTCAAACTTCAGAACCAATTATGCCTGCAAAGTGGCCTCTTTGCAGATGTAAATGTAGCCGTGCAATTCTGCTGCTTCACAATAATGATCTACAATAACTATCAACTTTTGGTGGAAAATGGAAGAGAAACATTACAGAATACCGTTGAAGATGAAAGAGGGGCATTTGTATTTTTCTACATAACTGTGAAGAATGCATACTGCAGAACAAAGTACAACTTTCCAGTTTGCAGGATTTCGAGTGAGCAGGAAGAAATTTATACTCCAATATATGAATTAAAACTAACCATAAGGGTGCTATCCAATTGTAAATTTTTCATCTCAACCGTGATTCGAAACGGAGTCAAACAGCCAATTCACTGCACTACACAGGCACAATAAAATATGCAGTTCTTACCAAGGGAGACTTGTTTTTCTTGTTTTGGCTTAATGCCTTCATCAGAGCCAAGCTTTATACATTAAATCAATTTGGCATTGGCAATATATAGATATATATATGAACTCAACAGCTAGCGAACAACCAGGATTTCTCCTTTTTCGGTCCAAACAGGAACATTTCAATCTTATCTTTATATATATAGATATAAATCTGTCATATTTGAATCAAAAACTTCATAGCTAGCTGTCTTTTGTTTACAACTGAGTATAGTCATAGTCTTAACACAAGTTTGGCACTCACTCAAATATTGGTCCAAATATTCTATATAATATTTTTTTGCAATAACAATTTCTTCTAATAAAAAAAAAGGCTACATGTACTCACCTGCAACTCATAAGCAAGATCTGAAGTTGCTTTCTAAAAATCAGACATTTACAATAAGTAATGCATCAAATATCATATTAAAGATTTATGTGAGCAATTGCATTACAATGAAGAGACAAAACAAAATCCTTGCAAAAGTCTCTCATCAACAATTGCTGATAAATGTATAAAAGATAAGATAACTGAAAATCCATTAACATTGATTCATAAAATGTACCATACAAAATATATTCTATATATAGTTTCTTATCAAACCTTGGTGTTGACTTCCATGTCATATTCTGCTTTCTTCAAAGAATAATCTCTCTGTGACTTTGCAATTTCTGTGTCATTCATAAACTTTGCCTTCATTTCCTGCTCTTCTGCAGCGGCTTCCTTTATTCCAGATTCCATTGTTGCTTTTGCTTTTCCAATTCTTGCCTCAGTCTGAACTTCTGCAGTTCTCTTCATTCCCAGAGCCAGTAAATATCCCTAATACAACCAAAGGATAATTCTAATAATAACAAGAATTGACTTTTACATGTCCAATTTGGTGAACAGCTGAAATAATAAATTAGTTTTCCAAACAAATAAAGGCATTATTATTATAAAAAATGGAATTTATCAAATACCTCTTCATCTCTGATGTCTTTTAAAGTGTAACTGATAACACTTATTCCCATGTTAACCAAATCGGATGAAGCAACCTACAAAATAGAGATTTAAGAACATATATATTCAGTTTAAATATATCACAAAGAAACACAGCTAGTTTAAATATCCACTATTGAAAACAATATTTGTCAGAGTATAAAAAGTTGAATAATGATTGACAAATGTTGAACACAAATTGATCTGCTCTATTGTTGCACTGTTTTTTGAACAGAGTAGAAATCTACCCAATAAAAAGCATACCTCAAAAACTGACTTTGAAAACTTCTTTCTGTCTTGGTAAATCTCCTATTAGTATCAATTATAAACGACTTTAAATTCATAAATTATAAGAAGTGGGAATGGCAGTGGTAAAATAAATTCAGGATGAAAATCAGTTGACCCAATATTGAAATCAGTTCTTAAAGCATTACTTAAATGTAAAAATGATCTTATATATAGATTTAGACTTGTTGTGACTTAAAGTTTTGCGCTTGATGCCATCTGTAGAGTTGTCTGAAGATTGCATCAAGCGTGAAACTTCAAGTCACAACTTAAACCGTTGTTATTAAGTTTAGTGTAGCTCCACTTCTTTGGCATAAAGCACTATTTTTAGCATAACGGTAAACAATAATTTTCATTGGATTCAGACTTAGAAAGTCCCAAAAGATTTTTAAAAATTCATTAACCCCTTGAAATCAAGAATGAAACATGATATATATTGTGAATACTAAAAATCTGCAAAACTTGCCTCAACTGTCATTGTACCCATGATTGCTCTCTGATGACCTTCCTGTATAAAAACACCAGTTTTACACACATTAGTATCAGTTTGTATCAGTTTAAATAAGTGCACATAAATTAAACTTGTTTACTCTTGAGAAAATGTTCATGGAACAATTTTTAAGAACTAGCGATAGCACTAAAATATGGAAAGAGACATAGATTTGATACCATCAGAATAAAATCTGTGTGTGGCTTATTAACACATTTGACAAACTTAGGACTTAGAGACACACAGTTGAAAACTTGAGTTTGTCAATTGGCAACCATTTATACTTAAATTTACAATTCATTGAACAGATTCAATGGATAGTGAAATATCTGAATCAATTTAATGACTTAATTTAATGTTCTCAAGAACTTACAAGTGTTTCCAGAGCAATTTGATGAACCTCTCGGGAACTTTTACCCAGAAACTGCTCACAAGCAGCATGCAGCATTTCCAAGTTTTGACCTTGAATCTTCACCTAAATTAGCAAGGATATGAAATAAAGTATAAACAAAAGAAACACATAGTCCTTTTTATTAACAAATTAAAACTAAATGAATTTGCCTTCAACTTGATCAAGCAAAATATACACCTTGATAACATCATAACTTCATATAGGGATGGAAATTACCATTGAAAAGAAGGATAAATTAGCCAAAATTTCAAAGATTTAGTGAGGTTTTTCTCTTAAAATGACTAATTATATACATTGCAAGTAAGAGGTGCCAAAAGAGTTGTTCTTTCCAAACACAAACCTGTGCAATGCCAGTGACAGAAATTGGAACACCTTGGACAGTGTAAACTTTAGACGATTCAACATTCAATGTTAATACATTCAAATTGATCCTGAAACAAAAAGTTTGCAATAAACATGACATTTTTAAATGAAGACACATCATAGACTCAAAGTAAGCCCAACAATCCTGAATATAGAGAGGAAACTAGACTATATAACGGTTTGTTTTTTTCATTTACACCAAGCATTTGGCAAAAGAAGGCAACTTTTATCCAAGTCCCTCCAAGCAGGACAGACATTAAAACCAGCAATGTTTTGTTGAAACGTGTATCCTGTTAAAATATTTGTATTATTCTAAGTCCCTTAAAAGGGGACCTGCATTTCTATTTTTAATTTGGCAAATAATTGACATTTCATAAGCACTCCAGCTATCAACATTACATATGTGCCTTTTGATTAAATCTTGAATTGAAGTCTGGAAATGTCCATAAATTTCTTTTACGGTATACATCACAGAAATCGCACATAACCTTACTTTTGAATTTTCTGTATTCCAGGCCACACAAAAACTCTACCACCAGAAATCAAATGAGGATGTTGGTGGCAGGCTCCTGTAAAATTGAATGGTTATTTATAAATAAACTTAATGATTATAGTGTCTAGAAAAATTGCTAATAGCTTTCTTTCTATATTAATAGGCATGCATAGTTTATCAGATATGCTTAAGCATGAATTGTCCTTTTTAGCCTTTAGTTTGGCATCAGCATTCAGATGAGCATGTGATGTGTATGCATTAAACTCTTTAGCACACCAAGACTTTGCATGGTTTTTGCGCGCAACGAATTCTAATCATCTGAAGACAACAAGACCCATATTGGTTTTATTCTATTGTATGTTGCAGCTTTCTTTAAAACTGATTATTAACTAAAAACAACAGAGATATCTGTTATTTCTTCATTCATGTATACCAATAATTTTTAGAGCCCTTTTTCAAAATCAATGTACGCTCGAATGCAAAACTAAAAGCTTCCATTGTCAAGTTTTGCTACAATTGCGCAGCATGGAGTGATTTCCTCAAGTCAACGACGAGATAAGGCCTAGACGCTACGCACGCAAACTATCTAAATGGGCGTTGCAACAGTAAATCTGATAATATTTAAGGGACAAATCAAATATTTTACAAATAAACAAAGATGAGAAGAAAACGTAAATGATAAAGATAGATATTAACCTGAGACAACCATTGCTTCATTTGGACCGCAAGTATGAAAACCCATTTTGCTGAGTTGGCTTGTTTGCTGTGTGTACTTTTAATTTCCCAAAATCACTGAAATTATCTGCGACTTTGAAATTGCCTTTCTAGCTACGACGGCAAACGATTGAAATGGCGATCTTCTTTATCTATCTCTTCCTTTCTATCGCTTGAACTGTGGTTTGCAAAAGGAACGACAAATTCTGACAGGACAAAATGGCTGACGAAGACGATTGTGATTGCGAAGACGACACTCCCATTCAAAATATTCCTTACACATTGCAACACCCGGGTTGTTCGCGGTTTAAACGCGGGTTTGTCATTTTTTGCAGATTTAAACAGAACCTGAAACCTGGGCATCACAAAGTATTGTGACAGTTCTATTGTTTAAGTTCAAATTTAGCGAGATAAGACCATTATAGCTCTGCAGAAGAGTAAATAATTTTCATTCTCTAAAAACTTAATTTTCGAAGATGAGCCACATTTGCGATCTTTTGACATTTTCACAACTCTACATTGAATTAAGTCGCTTTTTTCGTAGTAGGATAAATCGATATCAGTAATTTACATATCTAGCTATAAATAGCTTATCAGGAAAATGCAAATTTGAACTACTTTAAAATAATATTGGTATATAGAAATTTAATACTAATATGCTTTTTTAATGCAATTTGTTTTACTTCAAACTTGTCGATCATGAAACTTTCAAAAAGCATCAAACGAAAAAAATTGATTGAAAAAAAATTATTTCGGTATTATTGAACAATTCGTGAACACAAACTATTAATGTCTGCTTGGATTTAAAAGTAACGAGAGTTTCTCATTGAACCCAACTCAATTGATACAAATCAAAATGCATTATTATGATTTTATAAAAATTAACTTTCATACAAAATACCGCATAATATTGTTAGGCGAACCATTTATCTAAGTAGTATGTAAAATAACACAAAAATTATTTAACCATACTATGCTCAAAATAGTTCATTCATAATTACTTCATGTATGAGAAGTATATCAACGATAACCAATGATTTCACAGTTTGAATTATGGTTATCCAATTGATTCTATTTAAATGAAAAAAAGGAAATCGTTAGAACTAATCCATAGCTGATCATATAAATTATGTTATATTTAAATCTTTAACAGTCTCTAAAACCATAGAGAATATGAAGATTCTGTTACAAGATCTATGCATGGTAAACCTGTCTGATTGATCCGTATGAAAGAACATTATTTATGTATTTAAGAAATATAAACCTACGTTGTCTCGACGCATTGGATAATTGGGGATATCAAGCCACCTGCGGTCGTGTTCCCAATTTTCGGAAAACCACTAATTTTCCCTCTGCTTTGTCCTTGAATGCCATCTGTAAGACCTCTAACTTATAACTATGCATGGTTTTTAAGCTTTGTGCTCAATCATAACCCTCCAATTTTATAATTTGTACGTGACAATGTGTTTTGAAAAAGCCTTGTTAACAAACCCTGCATATCTAATCATTTATATAAAGTAAATGAACATTACCCTTTGAAAATAAACATCGTTCTTGTCACTTTGCAACAACACTACTTTGGTGCAATGGTGAGACTGAAATCAAAAGCAAGAATTCCACATTTGGCAAGTTCTGGTGAAGAAGCCTGTTGCAAAATAAAAAAATTGAATAATACAGAAATTTATTAAAGATTTCATTAGAAAATGTAATACGGTACTCTCCTAACAGCTTTTTGTTAAAATGCATACCTTGGCAGCCTCTTTCGAAAATGCTTTCTTGTCTTGTTCAATTTTCTGTCAATAGAGAACCAGAAATTTACTTTTTCAAATACATGTTACAACTACCCCAAAGCTCATTTAATTCTTCAATGTGTTAATTCAACTTAAATTCTTCAATATCAGTAAAAAAAAGCAGGTCCGTATCCATAGAAATGGGGGGGGGGGGGATGGGGGTTAGTGTCCAGCAATTACTTTTTAAGATTTGTTAAGAAAATCCACATCAGTATCAATATAAAATATTAAATTCTATTCTTCACCAGAATCACATAAAAATATCACATCTTTATTTTAATAGTTCACCTATTATGAATTATTGTGGAAATTGATGTCATCACTTTACATTGGCCTCCCTTATCAAAAGTATCAAAGTACGATTGTATGGAACCTGAATCCTAACAGAACAATCTTTCATCTTCCAAAATAGAAAATCACAGTAATTCTAACGAAATGACCTTTACCTCGAATGTGTAAGTGGCAACGATTTTTTGAAGCACATCTTCCTGTGAAAATCAATCAAAAAACAAATCAGGTTCTATTGAAACTCTTAATAATAAATAAAAATGTATATGGAAGTAACGAATTAAAACTCAAATCAAGATATTCTGGCTACTCCACAACAAAATAGCTTGCAAAGAACATAAAATCGAAATAGAGGTAACGAATCAATGAGAAAGAACATGGTATTTTGACTGCTACATTCTGAATTGGATAGGTAGATTGCACAACTTAGACTTGAAGTTGATAACAATTTAAAGAACCTGATGGTAATAAATGGGGACTCAAACCAGAAATACTCACCAAGACTTCGGCAACATAATTCACTTGTTCTGAAGCCGATTTTCCAAGAAATTGTTCAAAGGCAGCTGATAACATGTCAAAGTTCTGACAATTGATTCTCACCTTTTTATAAAAAATATAATTCATATCCATTTTCTATCAAATTATAAAGCAAAAAGAAAGTGAACATAAAAATTCTTAAATATACAGTATTTCTGAGGCTCATAAAAGAGTATAAATTTTTAAAGAAGGAAAAACATTAAAAGAAATAATCAACCTGAGCTGACAAGGAAATTATGATTTGTTGATCGTCAAAAGTTTTGAAACCCTTGGATTTGAGATCGACTGAAAAGGGTCGCATGGAAAGTCTAAAAAATCAAAACTTAAATATTAAGACGTGGAATGAAAAATTCTGTAAGTAAATAATTGAATATGCATGATGAAAGGTTAACTAAGCATAAACTTAAAATGAAAATTCAACCTTTCGTATTTTCTCCCAGGACATCGTAATACCCTTCCTCCCACTATCAATTGCTGATGATTCAAGCAGCAACCTGAGAAAAGGTTATCAACATTTAAATGAAAATACTGAAGGTTTTTATCGAAATTATAAAAAGGGGGAATGTCATAAACCAAGAAAAAGGCTCGAGAAGGAAGAAATACTTAAAAAAACTGTAATGAGGAGTTAATAAAAAGGAAAATTGGCAAATTAATTCCAGTTTGAGTTTATAAACCTTTTGGGAGTTACTATTGTCCCAGTGACTTATATTTTGGCCACCTTGCATTGAATATCGAAATGAGATCTGTGGTACAAATTTTACTGTTCTCCAAGGTATTGGCATTGACTGTGGTATTAGTAGGTTTTGAATCTGATGAAAATAAAATTGAAATAAAAAATATTTTAATACCAGTTATTAAAATTGCTTCGTCAGGAGGACAAGATATGTGGCATCCCATCTTCACAATTGCTCAATTGTTATAACTGACGTTTTTTGCTTGGAGTTGTCTTTGCAGGTACGTTCCTTCTTTGCGAAACTTAAAATCTCCCATGTCGCATTCAGTAGATTCAGATGCGCGTGTACAATTGCACGTAATAGATCACGTCAGAAGTATTTAAATGTAATTGCATCTAATCACCATGAAATCCTTGTCAATAATTTCATTACAATGAGAAGGATAGAGGAGCATTGTTTCTAAGCATAGTTTCCGTAAATAGGTCAAGGGACATAAGCCCCCCTTCTACTAGACCTTGATGAACATTACCCTTTTTGGCATCAATCAAGGGACCAGGGAAAACCAGACAAGATAGAAAGTAGGGGGGGGGGGGCTCATTTACCAAATAAACCATTTACCTAATATTCACCAAATAAAAACCCATACAAAATGAATGAACTACTAGAATAATGCAATTTCACCTAGTACTTGTGAGTAGCAACCTAATAAAAAAAATTCCCCATCACCACACAATTTTAAGTTAACTTTTGTATGGCATTGATATTTAAAAATTTAACACAGAAAAAGACAGAAATCAAATCATTTTAAACTTGATGATAATGCATATTATCTTCAGTAAATTTAATTAGAAAGACTTTGCAGTTTCTTAACGGTTTGACTTTGCAACACGTTCTAACTCATCCTTCTTCTTGATGGCATATGAATTTGATGAACCCTAAAATTTAACAAAAAATTCCAATTGGGCAAAGTTTTACACCAGTTGATACATATCATATTCAAAAAGAAAAATGATGCACATCACAAGAAAACACAGAACAAAAAGTATATTGGATTGTTTAATATCATGCTATGCATAATCCTGTTAGAAACCAATCCAAAATCAAGTGCAGAGAAGTGATGATCTTACACCATGTAAAAAGTCTTTAAAACAAATTAACCAAGCTAAATAGCATCCAACTATAAAAAGAACAAAGAGAGACCCGCAGGCACCATTGTTTTCTGTCACTTTGCATTCTTTTGGCATGTGTCCCATTGCCAAATACAATAGGCTATTTATAGAATCTGTGTGATCGCCACTTTTAACCTTGTTCATTCCCTTTAATATAAGCATGATTAAACTAGAGTTTTGGTAGATATGAAATCCATGAATTTCATTATAAATAATAACAATGTTTAAAAATGAATGTAATCATAAAATTTTTAAAATGGAATTACTTTTGAGGCATTGATGAGCTCATCTGCCAAACATTCAGCAATAGTTTTGATATTTCTGAAAGCAGCCTCTCGTGCACCGGTACAAAGGAGCCATATTGCTTGGTTGACACGTCTCAAAGGTGCTACATCAACAGCTTGTCTTCGAACTGTTCCTGCACGTCCAATACGAGTGGAGTCTTCACGTGGGCCACTGTTAATAATTGCATCAACTAAAACTTGCACTGGATTCTCTCCTGTCAGCAAGTGCATTATTTCAAATGCATGCTTAACAATTCTCACAGTCATCAACTTCTTTCCATTGTTTCTTCCATGCATCATCATTGAATTGGTCAGCCGCTCAACAATTGGGCACTTGAATAAAATAGATTAACACTTGAATGAGAATGCCACTTGAAATTCTTAAAATCTTAATGAGTATAACAGTTGGCCTTTCCAGATCTTGTTGACTTTAAACTTTCAAGGCTTTTCTGCAAAATATCCCAACACACACTGACACACCCCCATCTCAATCTAGACAGACAGCAGATTGCATTACACATTGTTATCTCCTTGAAATCATGCAGTATTTTTTACTCATACAACCAAATTAATGCTGCTCAACATTCTCATTAAAAATATATAAGAAATATATGTTAAAAATATGCAGAACCTGAATGGATTGCATAGGCAACTACAAGTGCATAGCTATGCAATGTGTGCAGATTGTTCATTTAATAATACAGTTTTTGAAGTCTTTCTATACAACTTTCATCTGAAAAATGGAACTGTCTTCATAAAACATAAAATGTTTATTTGAAATCCAAGTTGGTAATTCAGTTTGATTTAACCAAAAGATATTTGATTAGTACACACCTGTGCTTTTCTGAACCTTTTAACAGCATACCTTCCAGATGTATGTGGCAAAAATGTTGAATTTTTATCTTTAACTGCAATGTAATCCTGTAAAACCATGAAAAAGATTTGTCATAAGTTCATACCAAGAAACAATAAACAAATGATTTCTTCTCCATTAGTTTAACTACCGAGAGGGCTCCTCCACAAAATTCCCTGCATCCAATACTGTATAACTCCATTTATTGTTTATATTTAATTTTGCACCGTATTTGTACTGTATTTTTGCTTATAACCAAATTAACAGCATGAAACACTTACAGTTAAACTGATATCACTGACTTGCACATCATCGGTACTCCATTTTCCAAATAATTTAATTTCTGGTGCAGCAACTACAGAATACTGTTCACCTGCAACGCCTTGCTCATCTGCACCCCAATCATCACCCATTATGCAATGTGTACAGAAACAATCAAAACCTTTAAACAAGAAAAGAAGTTGTTCAATGTCAGTCAGGCTGATGTAGGGATGCACTACATCTTAGTCACGTATATGAACCAAACGTAACTAATAAAACTTGTTTGTGAAGCAAGAATTCGTCATTCACAAAGTTCGGTCAATTTTGGCTGAAGTTGATACGTGTGAATATAACGTTGCCCTAATTGAATTCTGAGGAGAAGGAAACTCCTGTTCATACGTTATCTTTTTGTACATATTTATGCAGATTATTCTTAATGGGTCTTGCATAGCGGGATTTGAAGATGATGATGTTGAGAACGTAGGCATTTGCTTAGGCCCACTTACAATGGACACAACAACATCCTTACGAAGTATCTCTTACAAAAAAGAACCCTTAGGAAGCAGTCTTATTTAAAAAATTCCATCTTTAATAATAGACACAAAATCCTGCTATCAAGAAGTAAAGGACTGTCGCTCTTTGGTATGTAATATTAAAATTTTCTATTCATTACCGTTCTACCAAATGGTGGCGGAGAAAAGAGCGATTTTCGCTAAAAGCATGGTTCGTAAATGTCCCGGATGAGCGATGCGAGGCCATCTACCTCGCTTCCATATCAAATCATTCTTTGCAGCATATGAACATCAGAATTAACATTTACAACGCAAAAACCGACCAATCTACATATTTGAATGGGAAAATCTATTTTCACAACAAAAATGTTGTGCTTGTAAAGTATCTTTGCAGAGGAGGGGCAGAAATTTTATCATAAACTGCTGCATTAATTGTTCCATGAAATCTCAGCATATCATCAATTAAAATAAAAAAATTCATAGAAGATGCGTTTTAATATGAAGCATGCAATTCTACAACAACAGATTATACAAATCTTGCTATCCATGAGCACAAAGAATGAGATAATTTACATAGGAGTCAGCTTATATTGTGGGTTCAGGATACTTAAAATGCCACAAATTGATGAAACTAGACCAAGGAAACCAACTTTCCCATCACTGATGTTAACTTTTCCCCAGAGTTTCAAAGGAATCAAAAAATCACAAATGTTCTTGACAGTATCAACAGCTATATCAGGTCTTTGAATGGCACAATCTTGAAGGCTTGCTTCTTTCTTTTTAGCTTTGCATCTCAATACATAGTTAATAATTTCATACAAATCTCTAACTAGGCAGAACAGGACAGCAACAAACCAAAATGGTGCAGCTCTCAATGCATATTCCTTTGCATTTCCATTTAGGAGAGAAACACGGCAACACCAATTTAGAATATCATACAAGAAATAAACTGCTCTTGAAAGTCTTGCAACAACAATGCAAATCCGAATTAGAGGATCTTGGACTTGACTTCCTTTCACTGCACCAAGTATCATATCAAGACTCTTTCCCAAACGAAAAGCTTCAAGGAAAAATGATTTCATCATATTAAAAGCTAAATATTTTGTGCTGGCTTAAAATTTTCAGTATATATGCAACAGTAATTTTGCAAAACTAGAGTCTGTTTTATTTGATAGCCCACATTTTTTGAAGCAAATCAATTGTGTAAATTCAAATTCAAAAGTCAAAACACATCAGAGTAAAGAACAGAAATTTCGCCTTGGATGCCTTAGATCTGAGCAAAAAAACACCGTATTGTATCGCATATGCATTCGAAACAGCCAAAACTGAACAGCAACATGTAACGATTATCTTATTAAAAAATTAGGGTTTAAGTCTTTACTTTTTCTGCTTGTACTACATGTTGTCTCAAGTTTCTTGATCTTTGCTGCAAGTTCTGGGTCCACTTGTTTTTGCGTACAAATATACCAAAGAAGTTTGCTTCCGTACTGAGCAGCTCTGAGGAAGCAGAAAAAAATACATAGGATTGAGGGAAAGTTTTCTTTAGAGTCAGTGACAAAAAGCGCAAAAATTTTGCTAAACCGTAACTGAAATTTAAATTAAAAATACCTCGTCACTTTGTCTCTTGCTGCTGTTTGAGAAGTGAACTTTACAACAGTTGACAACATCTCCATTTTGAATCAAAGTTTAAAGACTGGACCAACACAGAGATTCTGATTGGACGTTTTGGCTTGCAAACGAGGTTACAAAAGAATGATGTGGCGCATGGGAACGGGGGTAAAGGGAGTCGGCATTACCCGGGATAAACAATGGGGGTTAAAGGTATAAAGAAGGGGTGTATTCCGGCGTCGATCAATATTTGACCCTTCATTTCAATTGCTTATTCCTGGATTTGCGTTTTGGCTACTAATCTGCAAATCTGCCAAAGAATTTGTATGAAAAAGGTTGTTAATTCTCAATGAAGGTTAATGGTGAAAATTAAGATATCAACACCATCAATGTTTAAGTTCCTTTTCCCTACTCCAAATTGATATCCAGCTAAAGACTTAAAGTAAATGCAAACAACCATGAAACAATTTCAGTCTAGGAAATGGGAAATATAACCAATAATGATAATAATAATAATAATGAAATGAGTTGAATACATCTGATTAGTTCAGAGTAAAATGCTATGAATTTTAACAATTTTGACTGACAAAAAGGTTACTTCAAAAATATTTTGTTTACAAAAAAAGCTTTTTGATTAACAGGAAATACAATACAACACCAAGAAACAAATTTCATTGAATTGGGGTCACCAAACAGAGTTTGAATTTCCTTTAATTTTCTAAGCTTTTTAGTTCTTCATCTCATAATCAACAGCAGTTTGTTGTTCAGAATAAAATGGACCTTCAACAACATATTTGCATATCTGTTCATAATAGTCACCTCCCAAATTTTCTTTTGATGTTGCAGATTGTGTCAAAGTCTTCATTATTTCATATTTCAATTCTTTCCCTTCCTTCTCCATTTCAGTTTTACGATCAAGTAAATATTCAAGAAAACCTACAAAACAAAAGATTTCTGTTGAGATGTTACAGTAAATGGTTTGTTGTTACAAAGGTTGGTGTTGTAACTTTTTAAGACATGTTTTGAAGATTATATTCAAAAGGATACATAATAGGTAAAAACAATCTTTTATAATAGGTAAAAATTAATATGCATGCACAGTAGGCATGGCTGATCAAGTTGTATTTGTGTTGTGTATTGGATATCTGAAACTGTTAAATCAACTAAAAATGTGAGGGTTATGCCACTTTGTTTTTTAAACAATCTCAAAACGTGTGTTACATTGCGAAAAAAATGAAATTAATAATTAGACCAGAAATAAACCTCACCAGCTGTCTCCGCCATATCTGACTCTGACCACGAATAACTTGAAACTGCCTTTAGTGCACCAAGTGAACTGTGTCTAATTTTTGAAAATGGTAATTGTGAACATTTCATTAACAGTTGTATAGGCTGCTCTGACAACTGCTGGTACAATTCTCTCTTAATTTGTGAATTTGTGCTGCCAAAAGAATCATCTGATTTTGTGAAGATGATTACAAATGCATCCATCAATCTTGTCTTCAGTGCCTCATCAAGAGGAGACTGTATCACTTTAGCAAAATTACTCATAACTTTATTCATCTTTTCATGATTTTGATAAAGGATATTCAGACCTTTCTCTGATGAGCAAATGCTCGAAATTGTTTCAAAGCAAAGAACTTTGAGCATAATATCATCATTATTCATGTTCTCAAAGATAAAGGATTGGAAATCAGGATATTTTTGCAAAACTTCATGTGGCATTGCTGTTGCTATACTTCCAAAACATTTAATTGCCCCTGAAATAAATACATAATAAAAATGAAAACAAATTATAATTAAAGAATCATTAAATTGTCACTAATTTGTAATTTAATAATCATCATCATCAACATCATACCTTATTAATGATTTTCACCAAAAATCAACATTTCTACCATTATTGCAATATCATATCATATATTGCAATACAAGTGTCTTGGTAGCAGTGTAAAAGAGTTGCTTTAAAAAATTCATTGAATAATGATACAAACCTGGTAGTAAAAGTTGCTGGATTGCATCCAACTCTGATGATCTGAACAAATTTTTTAATCGATCCAGCGTTCCATATTCAGTGATAAATTTAAATCCTTTCAAAGAAGATGATGCAACTGCACTCAGCATTTCAAGGCAGTTCAAATGTGATAAAATATCACTGCTCTCTAATTCTGTTATGAGCAGAGTAACAATCTTGATAATTTGCTTATTTTCCATTAAATTTTCATTCATAATCAAACAATCCACGAATAGTTGATAAATCCTGAATCGAACAATAGCCCCTTCTAAAAGAAGATCATCAAAAATAATCATAAAATCATCAGAAAGCAAATTGATTATCCCCTCATTATGCATTAATAATTTCTGAATGACTTTCGTTGCATGTTTAGCGACATCCAGAGATTTGTTTTTAACATTCTTTGCAACAAGCTCTAGAATGGGAGTTGAGGTGTTATTAAAATTTTCAATCAAAAGTGATATCCCTTCCGGTGTACTACTGCACAAAATAATTTGCTGCAAATAAAATGTCGTTATCTCTTCATTATAATAATTCCTTAGCATATCCATTACAATATCAAAATATTTTGATATCATTGTTGTTGGTCTGATCAGCTTGAAGACTTTTCCTGTAAGCCGCAGTGCACATGTTTTTGTTTTTCCTGAAAGTCTTGGTAGCATTCTCAGCAATGGGCCTAAGTCTGTCATTCTTAACTCATCAATAAGTGGTGTGTCTCCTCTATCTGCAAGAATATCAAGGTCAAGTATTATCTGGTAAATTTCTTCTCGGTTTGAATTCTGCATGTTTTGAAGCAGATCATTCAGGTTAAGCGAATTTTGGCTATCCATATTGTACACGACTATCCATCCACAGCTCGTTAGCAAAACTCGGCCATAATCAAAAACACTTTACTGCAATTGCCTGCCTCAAAGCATGATGGGTAAGTACAAGGTGCTTCGGTGCGGCTTTTCACAATTTTGTCAAAATGAAAACATGCGATTCGAGAACACAGAGATCTTTTATGTTTCTTACAGCATGGATGATAAAAGATCAAAAAATGGCAATATATATTATGCTTTTAAAAACATTTTCTAAGAATCGTACAAAAATACGATGTTTTAACCAACGTTTTAAGAATCTTCATTTAGAAGTATTTACATCAAATTAAATGGTTATCTAATAAGTATGCTTTAAAAATCTGCAATCTAAAATAAGAATCATAAGCAAATAAAATACAAGCATCTCTCATCCCGATACGCAAACGAATTTGAATATAGAAATGGACGGCAAATTTATGAGCATAATTTGAACTAGTTGAATCAACATAGCAACAATCAAACATGTACTTTTTGGTAAAACAAATATTTCGGAAGTTTTTAGCTCAACTCATAAAAGGAAATGACTGAAAATTTTGCAAAGCATAAAGGTGCAAAGATAAGAAATTAACTGCAGATCAGACAAAAGTCTCAAGCATCTTATCACGAAACAATTTTTGCAATAGAACGTACACAATGTATCTTTCCTTTCATTGATGCTGAACAGCATCTTCATGCTCCTCATGACATATCAAATATAGAAAATCTTTTCTGAGATGGAAAGAATAACCTAGGAAGAAAATGCTGTTGCCCATCTTGACATAACCTTTCACTTCTGGATTCACTAGATAGACCCCATAGATAGTTTTCATTTTCTGATTGGATTTAAGCTAATTTTTAAGTTAAAAAATTGAAAATGATACATAAAATATGATAAAAATTTTGATACTTCCACGTCACAATGTTTATCACTGCTTAAATACACCATACTTAACGTTATAATGATACTTGCGGTATAAAGTTGAAACAAGCCAATAAATGTTTAGTTCTTAGAAGTTTCATATAAAACAAATATCATTTTAAAATATATCAACTTTTAGGAATCAAAAATATAATATGAATAAAATAATTATCCCATATATTTACAACCATCTGAGTTACACAAGCAACGCAAACCACTTTTCTTTTTTATTTCCCAAAACTTGTCCCCATAATCAAAACTAGAAATAGAGATAAATCATTAATTGAGCGTGAAACATTCAAACATTCAGCTTGCATCTCTTCTTATATTCAAAATCGCACTTCAACGTTCTATTTTCTTTAACTTAGTTTTTAAACTATAAATATGAAAATTATGGGAAAGTTTTGACCATGTATATTTAGAATAGCTAAATTATTCCCCGATATAAACTGATGGACAAAACTCAAGAAATGTAAAAATAACCAAGATGGCAATCTAAACACAGCGATGAAGATGCTGACATAGATATGATATTGATGTGACACTGATATGATATTGATATGATATTGATATGATATTGACCTGACACTGATATGATATTGATATGATATTGATCTGACATTGATATGATATTGATATGATATTGATCTGACATTGATATGATATTGATATGATAATGATCTGACATTGATCTGACATTGATATGATATTGATATGATATTGACCTGACACTGATATGATATTGATATGATATTGATATGACATTGATATGATATTGATCTGACATTGATATGATATTGATATGATATTGATCTGACATTGATATGATATTGATATGATATTGATATGATATTGATATGATATTGATCTGACATTGATATGATATTGATATGATATTGATCTGACATTGATATGATATTGATATGATATTGATAAAATATTGATATGATATTGATATGATATTGATATAATATTGATATGATATTGATATGATATTGATATGATATTGATATGATATTGATATGATATTGATCTGACATTGATATGATATTGATATGATATTGATCTGACATTGATATGATATTGGTATGATATTGATCTGACATTGATATGATATTAATATAATATTGATATGATATTGATATAATTTTGGTCTGTTGTTATAAGGGGTATCGAGTCAGGATCTCAAAGTCTGTTGCAAATAAATATCAGATCAATCCCTCTATATAAGGCAGAACTGAATTCTGTTTCGACATCTTGGCATGATGTTTTCACTTCTTTCAACTCTAAATGAGCTCCATGGAATCAGATCCATTATAAAGGCTTGAGGGTAAAACAATCATATGACAGCCTTCAAATGTTGACAAAGGATTGAAAATAGAATGTGTGAATATTTATATCAAAACATTAAAAGATTGAAATTAAAAATCTTGACAAATTTGCAAAAAAAAACAAACCTTAAAGATTCATAAGCATCGATGTCTCGATAAGCAAAAAATGCAATTCCTGGAAAGCGCCAATCCTAATATAAAAGGAATGATTATAATGCAAAAATGGAAAAAAGATCTATGATCTATGATTGTGCTATCTATGAGATGCTATCTATCAGAGATCTGATATCAAAATAAACATGGAATGAAAGAGATTGAATAATTAAATATATTTTAAAATATACCCGATGATGCGTGAAAACTCTGACAGGCATTAAATTTGATTCGCATGAGTGATTTATGAACCTGCCACAGTTGCCATAGTGATTAGCATCGAGGCAATTATCTTCTTCGTTCGAATTCTGAAATTTTTATAAAAAGATAATGGCTGAAAAGAAATAAACCAAAAAAACTGAATAATATAAAGTAAAGCAAGTGAAGCTTAAAAAAACAAAAATTATAAAGATATAATTGATGGTTAATTTAAGAATGAAAACATTTTACTGTTTAATGCAATTCAATTTGTAACCAACTATTTTCAAACATTTACCTTTGAATTCAAAGAACGCAATTAAATAGATTATTTACCTTCATATCCAAATCAAACAAATAAGAATCATCTGCCCTACGATCTGCTTCATCATCTGATATCACTTCACCAACATAGCTCAGCACAAATGAACCTTTGGGAATTGGACAAATCGTTCGAAGGCCCCAACCTGAATCAGTTAAAATACTGCAGTGAAAACAGTGGCAGCAACAGGTACGACCACTTTAAGTAAAAATTGACGATTGCAGGTTAAAAAATAAAATATAAAACCTTTTCCTCGTAAAATTAAAACGATTGTTTCATTAAAAATGATGAAAAACGTGTGAAAAATTATGTTTCAGGGTGATACTAAAATGTGCCACACTTGTTGTTTAGAATTCGTTGAAATTTTATTGATACTAGTGTAACTAGTGTTAAAATAATTAGAGTTGTAGGATGTTTAGTAATGTAAATTTTTTTAAATATTAATGGAAAAAGGTTTCAATACATACCTATGCTGGTAGTTTTAAAAACTTCAAGTCGAAATTGGCTGCCTTTTTGAACAACTCTATTGCTACAGTGCGACCAACAGCGGCATAATTTTGAGCATTCAAATAATACTGGCTGATCAAGATCTAAGAATTTCACATCAAGAATTCCTTCCTGTAATAAAGTTGATAATTATTTTCATTTCAATTGCATTTTTTTAGAAACAAAATGTATTAGTTTGAGTACCTAACAATATATTTGTACAATATACAATACATAGTTCACCCCTTCAAAACAATTAACTTTAGAAACATGGTCACCTGAGGATACAAATACAGTTTAATCCTCATAACAAAAGACATAAAATATGAAAACATCATTAAATATAAACTTGTTACCTCAAACCAACATTTACTCTCTTCATTTTTTATGACACAATCGCAAATTTCTAATGCACAATCATTTTGACATTTGCATCCCTTTAACGAAATGAATAAACAATAACGCAAAAGCAATTATATCCTCTTTGCAAAAAACCAAATAATTAAGCGTAGCAACTGATTATGAAAAACGTTTGCCAACGTGCTGCAAAATGACTTCTATAATTCCAAAAATTTTTAGTTTTTTAAATCGAGCAGTGCTCCATTTTGCTAAGATAAAAACACCACGGGAGATTTATACATATGTTTCTATGATACAAAAAATCAACTGTGCTTTATTTTGATCCGATTGGTTTTGCCACGGTTTTCCATTTTAACTTTGGCTCACCAGTATAAGATCTTAACGCCATTTACCTTAACAGACATCAAATCTTTCATAATGCTGACGGTTGATGATTCAATTGGTTCTGTTATGTAAGTGAAATTTAACGGTAAAGGCTCATCATCAACCTAAAAAATTGAAAACAAATAAAATCAGTAAAAATAAAAAGAAGGTTGCTAAAATTGCAGACGCATGGCATGTAAAACAATACTAAGGTCCTTTATCTATGGAGTGCAAAAAAACAATTGCCAAGTTTGATGCACTTTGAAAATATCTGTAACCATTAGAACCAGAATTGTCTTGTCTAATTGGTAAGATAAACGTTCATTTGATAAAATCATAAGAAACTTTTCAAATGTAATTTAACGATATTGGCAAAAAAAATATGTTAAGATTTATAGAAAACCTCATTGATACAGCTGACTGGAATTCTTTCCTTGCCTTTTGAGATATCACTTCGAAGAAAGAAATAAAACTTTTTCAATCGAATATGATCCTTGTCAGGCCATTTCAAAAACTAGATAATAACATGGAAATTTCCACTTTTATAAGTTACACTGAAGCTGCATCTTTCAAATGAAGAACACCAACATGTGAATGATTCAGTGCAGTACTTTTAAGCCATTTTCTATGTAGACATTAAGAGCCTTTGTGGTGCATAAAAGATGTTGAAATAGCAAAACATAATGCAAATAATAATATCATAAGAAATATCACAGGATAACATGAAAAGGGAGAGACATTAATTATCGAGCAATCAATGAAAGCCTCAGTATACTCAGATGAGACTCACCAATGATATTGCCTTTTTAGTGTCACATGACCTATCGCATGCCTCAGTCTGATAGTGTCTCTGATTTTGGGGTTGTTGACACAAACCTGAATGGCAGTTAATGAAAATTGTATTAATTAATGGAAAGTGTACAAAACCATCAAACCAACAAATGCATTAAATTGTAGAAAAGAGATGTTTAAATCACATATCAATTGTCTAAAAATCAATGTATTTCATAATTTGTTGACATTTTGCACCGCTTAATGCCATGAAAAACTGTAGCATACATTTCTTATCAAGGGGATTGTAGTATGCCGAATTATTGGAAGTAGACTGTAAGCAATGAATCACGAAACAACAAATCTCCAATCTTACATCCATAGGCATTTTGCCTTCTTTGTTTTTGATGGAAGTATCAGCACCTCGAAGCAGAAATAATCTGCAAAACAAAGAGGGATTCTTATCATTCAAGAAAACAGCAAAAAAATTGGCTAAAATCATCTGGAGTATTTGATAATCATGTCAACATCTATTACATGTAATTGCTAATATAAATCGAGATTGTAAATTAATAAACAATGAAAAATGTCAAAAAATATATTCAACAAAAAACTCCTACTTCACTACATCCGAATTGCCTTCTCTTGCAGATATGTGTCTGGAAAAAAGGCAAAATTCAATCCAGATGCTGTTGCCTATATTCATGTTGATTTTACATATGATTAAATATGATTCTGTTTAATTACTGAATAAAGAAGTTTATTTAGATATAACATCTACCAAATTAATTGTCTTTGTTGATCAAGTTAAGACTATAGAAATTTTGTTTCAAAATCAAATTTTATTGATCTTTGAAAACTTTTGAAAACCCATGTATTCAAACGTCTAATGCTAAAATTTGAACCCACAGCTTTGAGCTGATTTCGTTCATTTTGCTCTTGGTCACATTCTCAAAGTCTGAAATAAAACTGATTACTCAAAAAATCAGCTTGAAAGCATCTAGATATATAATCATGAGAATGAAACTTACAAGGGTGTATCACCATACATGTTGACATTATTGAGATCACAATTTGCATTTAACAAAGCTTCACAACCTTCCAATGCACCAGCCATTGATGCCCAATGTAATACTGTATTCAATTCCTGATATGTGAGAAAGTCACTATCCATCACTTGATTGTTTTTTACAAAGTAATTAGGTTTACATCTGATGCAAGTCTAAGGATATACACAAAACTAAATCTGTTACAACTTGAAATTAACTCTTTTGTCCTTGATTTCATGTCTATGTGAAATCATTTGTAAATGGTTCATTTTACAGCAGGGGTGCAAGGCTTCTTGATCAAGAGATAAGTAAATATAATTGCTCAGATACAACCTCATCTCAAAAATGACAACATAACAAGATAAAAAATAAAGACAAATTTCTTATATTTAATTATTCAAACTAAGCTATCAACCTTATCTCTCATCTCAGTTCTAGCTCCTTTTTTCAACAATAATTTCAAGGCTTCAGAGTTGCCATCCTCTGCAGCCCACATTAGCGAAGTCCAACCACCATTATCCTGTACAAATATGAAAAAAATTCTATAGTCTCACATTTTAGAAACAACATAAAATTCTGAACAATTGAAAAATTGAAAGTTTAAGTTATAAAAATGTTTTCTACCTGTTCGTTCAAATTTTGTTGAAAGCACAAAAGCCAGTTTAAAATTTGCACATGACCTTTGTGAGCAGCGACATGTACCAATCCCATGCCATCAAAATTCTGTATTAGTAAATATATAGAATCAAAATTGGAAAAATTAATCACAGATTCTTCTTAGACAAAGAGCGAAAACAAAATGATAAACTAATCAATTCAGTCCAAGGTTTATTTCCATGTGATTCAAACTGATTTATCATTAGTATTTAGTCAAAATATGAACTATGTTAAAGGTAGGTTTATCACATTCTCCCTATTATAAAATAATTAGCACCCTTAAACGTCATTTCAAACAAATTAATATCTGAAAGAGCCGTCTTTATTGAAAGACAAAATTTCTAAGATCATACAATTGATTAGATCTGAAAACATTTTATTTAACAACCTTGCATGCCAAGGAAGCACCAGCTTTATACAAAAACTGAGCAGCTTTTAGATGTCCCTTTTCAACAGCAACAAACTATGATTTGAAAGCAATTAATATGTACGACATTTTAAAACATATTAAATTAGCATTATGTGTCACAATAAAGTGAAAAATAAAGTGCTTATTAAACAATTTAAACCAATAAACTAACTTAAAACAATCAAAATGAGTGGAATTGAAATAAAATGTTACAATACCAATGGTGTTCTTTTGAATTTATCCATTACATCAATGTTGCCTGCTGCCTGAGTCAAATCAGGGTAAAATCATTACAATCCGTGTAAATTGATTAAATTAGATTGTGATTTTATTGATTACTAAAGACTAATTTCATGAGAACGATGAATGTTTTGATGCAGTCATTAACAAAAGAAATACTATTTGAAGAATCAATGGAAAGTAGCCAAATAAATTAAACTTGAAAATGAAAGTACAAGTGAAATGCATAGGGTCAATCATTGAATATGAAATATTCAAGTAATGAATTTGTTTACAATGGAAAATTTGAGATAATATTAAGTGTCTTCAAGGATATGGGATTATGCAGAATTTATTAGAAATATCTACAAAAAGAAGAGACATACCTTATAAACTAATATAACAAGAATGTCAAGATGTCCTCTAGAAGCAGCAGCATGCAATGCACTTTTACCATCTTCTGAATGAATTGTTGCAGCAGGACTTACATTTTCCACTAAAATGACAAAAAACCATAACAAACCACAAACCCCTTGACATTCTCTGATGACATAATCAACAATTAGAAGCAAAAATTGTTTGCAATTAAATAATTAAAGCAGCAATTCTTTTTTTTCAACTATGATGTTAATTAAAATATAAATTGGTTTTTCTCTTTGTTTCTCTTGTCTTAATCAAGTGTAAGAAAAGTGAATTAAAGAAAAGTAATGTGTAGTATAAAAAAATAATGTGTATTACTAGAAATGTTGACCAAAACTGGAAGGCTCTAATATGCCAAGACAATACCACCAAGAAAACTTAACTTACATAAAATTGAAAGAACTTTGTTTAAGCAGCCCAACTTTGAGTACGAGTATAAACTTCTCAGATTTACTCTGAGACGCTTTGGTCTAGAGAGTAAAAATATACACTATCAGAAACATGAAAATCATCATGACTTTAAAATAATTCTGGATATCACATATCAATTATTGTCTTATATTCTCAAATAAAAAATAAAACTTTCACTCATTTATAAGATTGTATCAACTTAAGTTATCTTTAATGAAAAAATAGAAACTACCTTTCTCGAAGAACATCTTCCAAAGTTGCCAAAATTTTATGCGGTTCATCAAGAATTGATAGGCCATCTAATTATAAAACATTGCATTGATGTTCAATTGATTTTAATTATTAGGTAATTTGATCAATGTTTAATATTCTCAAATGAGGTCCAAAAACGATGTAAAAAGATACAATTTTACTTCACTCAGCAAATATTGACTGTATTCTTTCAAGTTCTGATGTTGGGCATCTAATGAGGTCTGAAGATATTCCAACAAAATAGTTTTATAAAAATTATAACAGATGACTTGCTTAAAACTTACGATTGAGATTATCAAGTACTGGATTGCCTTCTAATTGACTAATTGGTTTCTTTACAACCATTTGTTGATTTTCAGATCCAACTGGGAGTCGCAATGCTATGTTGCTAAAATTATAAAATATATACAGTAAAGAACTGCTTTAAGGAATGATAACTAAGATCTGTTTTCAATTTGCACTTGAATGCAAAACATTTGTAGTCAATTTTGTGAAAATGTAACAAAAATCACTCAAAACATGATTTCATCTTTATTCAATTTAATCTAAATCTTCATGCAAAGGGAAGAAAACTACAAACAAAAGGAGGCAACGGGTTAAAGAATGAAAAGTGGTGGATAATCTTTCACATAATTGACAGTCTCATTTGTGGATAAAAACTATGGATGAAAACAACCCCAAAATTCAAATTAAGGTAAAATCTGAAGGTAAAGTATATCATAATTACCTAATCGCAAAATACAAAAAGTTGGATGAAATCAAATCACATAAGAAAATGATGGCAATAAACTGTATTTCTAGCAATACATAGAAACTTACAGAGCAGTATCAGAGATGATGACATTCTTTTCTGGCTGCAAAATCCCTATCCTAGCATCTAATGATAAAAATAAAAATTATCACAAATGCAACAACTGCTTGTCATCTCATTTATCATTAAACTTATAAGTATATTGAAACATAAGTAATTTGATTGATTTGTTGACTGATTAAATTGTTGAAAAACAATCAATCATTGATCTATAATAAAAAATAAATTACTTGAATTTGTTTTTGGTTCTCTTTTTCCATTTTCATCATCTTCTTCATCTGACGATATAACCAGAATAGAACCTGGCATGAGGTCCTTTTCATTTGACCGTTTGCCTTCAACAAAGTAAAGGTAATCAATATTAATTATGCTAAAATTGCTGCATAATTGTCATCTTTTTGCATAATGCATTTTCCATGTACATTATTGACATTCAAACATTTGTCAAGGGCTGTTTTTACAAAGAAACTTGAAAAATACAAACGTTTTGAGGGGCTCCATCCCATCCTAACTTTTTCATTCAATGAAAAATTTTCTTGTACATCTCTTTGACTTCCAAGAGCAGCTTCTAAATTTCTCTTCACAGATGAAATGCTAGCATTGATACTTGACAGCATTGTTGAAAACTTTGAGTGTTTGTCATTGTCAGATGATTTAGAGACACTGAGATGTACAGGGCTACTTTCAATCTTGGGACCATGCATTTGTACATAAGCTGGGTACCTAAAATGCCTCAAATTCCTTTGTGGAGAAAGTCCTCGAATCAAAGATGGATTGATAAAAGAAACTGAAGAATGACTACTTGGTGAGAATGGCACTGACTCAAATGGACTAGGTGCTGTGTTAGCCATGCTCACTGCCCGTCCCATTGGTCTTACATAAACAACTGGCTGAAATGGAACAGGTTGGTTGCTACCAAAAGGTGGTTGTTGTACTAGTTGTTTGTTGCACTTTGATGCCTGCTTCTGTGTTGCATAAGATACACTTCTTGGATTTGAGCATTGTAAGAGAGATATAAGGTCTGATGTTCCAGATTTCTGGCATGGTTTACTTTCACATGCTTGATTAGAACTGCTTGCTTGACCTACAGTGCCACTGCAGCCATTGTTCACAGCCCTCTTCCCATCAATTAGTTTTGACTGAGATGTATTCTGAAGTAATTCTTGTAAACTTTGGGCTAAAAAAAGACGCAAAACTGATGTATCTTTATCAATGAAAATATTGGCAGCAGTCGCTGGACTTTAAGACACTTTTTGTAAACAATGTTGTTGTCCCTGTCAAGAATGCTACAAATTTAAAAGCAGCATACAACAAGAAAGTATAATATATCCACCCAAATTATCCAAACGTTTTGGCACATTGTACTGCTGAATGCTTTTATGATCAAACATACCTGCAGATGATGCACTGCTATAGGCCATAGCACAGTTTAAATGCCAATTTTTGTAGAAATGTCTTTTTCTACAAAGAATGCAAGTAAGTTAGATTTTTAAGGTGCTGTTTGATGTTGATGATTACATTTAAATAACAATTGGTTGTAAACATGCGGACCTTGTTTTCCAAACCAAATTCATTAACCCAAACTCATTTAATTTCCGCATATTTTGTTCGCTAATGTGAAACGTGGTTGACGATTTCAATGAAATAAAAACTCATTTTTTTATCCATAGTTACGCTAAAACAAATATAAGCTACTATCAACAATAAAGGCTGGGGCGTACAAATGGAGAGAGGCCTGAAAAGACACCATTTTTGTTCTTTTCTAGTAATAATGTTTAAATTTATCATCGATGTGCTAAGTTATACTTAATTTGACATTATTGATTAACAACATAACATTGAGCTGTCGAACAAAACTCACCCTGCAAAATAGTGTTGCGAATATCAATAAATTGAGTCAATCAAAACAACTTGCAGTTTATTAAAAGAGCTCATGCCTTACCTCCTCCACAATTACATAAATCAGTGGAACATTTGTAGAACGGAAAACGGAAGCTGGCATACGAATGTTAAAATAAGTATATCAAGAGTGACAAATGGGCACAGGACAATGATGACACAATAAGGACATGATAGGGACGATACAATGACGCAACAGTAGAGCCCTGTTTATTAATTATAGGGTTTAAAGGGGTTATATCTCTTCAAACATAAGGGAAGATATCGCAATAAAGTTTACCTGAAACCACAACATGATATTGGATGTTTGAACATGAATTGGAGATTTTGTATTAGGACTTTGCAATCGAGCAAACTCAGAAATGATTTTAATTCATCAAAAACTCAGAGCGCCCGGGGTTCCATTTAAATCTCTCTGAATTTCTTTGAAGTAAACTAGTTTGAAATGGATAATGAACTTGTTCACACGTTAAAACTGCTAAAGTAAGAACTGCTCAAAAACAGGCACAAAAAATTTTATTCTTTTATTGAGAAATTTAAATACTTACAGCGAGTATACCCATTTATAAAACGTTAATTAATAGGATTGACACTTTCCCGACAATAGATGAAAAATTTCAGTGATCAGCTATTGAAATACAGCATTTTCTTTGGCTGTAGTGCTGCAATGTACTTCTATTATTCTTGCAAGTAAACTTCTTATTATATCCATTGTATTCAAGGCCAGCTGAGTTCCCTATAAAAAAAAGTTTATCGTATAAAAGATGTTTGATGCTTGCTATTTTGACATTTTTCTGTGAGATGACTATGAAATTTTATAATAATATGTGTGGCTAAAAAGCAAGTTGAAAGCAACCAATACCATAAACTTGAAATTTAGTTTAAAAAATACCTGAAAATTTACGTCATCAATCGCATGATTTGGAGTCAGCACCTCATCCTTTCTGTGTTTTTGGTCTTGAGTTTGTCGATCATCTGACTCTAAGGAGTTTACACGAAGATAAGCATGTGCTGCCAACTTTTAAAGACGAATTTCTTTAAGGGTAATACACATTAAGAAATAAATTGAAATATAGGTAGCAACATTATGGCATAAAAATGACAAAACATACCACGTTCTGCAGTTCCATTCAGCATGTTAATATGACAGGAATAGGCCTGATCTACGCATTTTTGCAATGGAAAAAGGTAGACTTCTTCAATATGTGTGAATTTAGACAAAATTTTAAACTGAAAACAAAAATAAAAACAAAATCACAATTTGAAGCGAAAAAGAAGTGTTCTGTCACATTATGAATTTCTAAGGAATCAGTTTTTTTATGCATCCTGTAGAATACTGATCTTTCCATTCAGTTCTCTTGTTCTAAGAATTATTTCATATTTTTACGATTTTCTCCTCACATCCAAAGAATCTCCTTTTTAGAAGAAAACTAGTTATTCAAACTGTAGCTGCATAATTTAAATACTAAAGATTTCAATTTTAAAATATCATACATTTACCATGAATTGATCAACTCCATGTTTTTGCGTTTTGTGAAACATGACATTCGATAAACACAAAACAAATATTGTTAGTGAAACGTCATAAACAAATTGCCGATCAAACTTTTATTGGAAGAAACAAGCATATAGTAAAAGACTACATTTGCAAAAATGTGCAGAGTTACCTTGTCATTATTTGCAAAACATCTTAACATCAGAAATCTCAAATAATTCAATGAAGCGATGATGCTGAAAAAAGAACTTCCATTGAAAATAACAAACCAAATCAAATACGAATTATTACAATAAATTATTAAATGATACTGTCCGAAGATAAATAAAAATTGATTCAAAGCAAACGTCAAATAGACAGTAAGAGATAGTAAAAAAGCAGTTAATATTCTAGAGACCAATGCGGTGGAGAAAAAGTTTTTCCAGTTTAAGAAATCAGGATAAGAAGCAGATACAACTATAATACTGACAATAGTGAAATATCAGAAAGATAATTTATTGAAAAAATCATGAACTTAAGGAAAAATTTACAAATTTATTGCATATCGTTTGCTGTGATTAGTTTGTTTTCAATGGAGAGTTCTAAATGGATTTCCAGTTTTTTTCTAAAACTAGTAGAAGAAAAAAGCATTATAAAAATGATGGAAAATGTTCTTACCGATCTGAATTAAACAAAATATCACAATTTTCTTGCCGGATAACATCCATTGCGAGACAAAACATAACATAGAAACAATCCTCATCTGGGTTCTTCAGCAGGAGAATGTTCTGGAAAAATTCGAAGATAAAAAAAAGAATTCGAGATGTAGTACTTTAAAACCTGGAAATTTGTATATAGAATAAATACTCCAGCATTGATGAACATATCTTGCCAGGTTGGACTAAAAATTATAATTACCATTCGCAAAATGAATATCAACGAATAAATACTTATAAAATCATATACTTTGGTCTCTATTTCAACAGCCTCGTTCTTGACACACTGAATGACAAAACTGCTGGCACCAGAATGAACAACGCTTGAGATCAGCTCCCTAGATATCAACAAAACAATACAAAATAAACATAGATTTAAGAAAGCGTACTCTTTTAATTTGATAAACATCAATTTGCTACGGAATTTAATTTCATTGAAGTCAAAAGTAGCCTCAAATTATGCACAGATTGGCAATACACCAAAAAATTCACTCATTATTTTCACCTTACGCTCTTGAAAAAAAATATTTTACTTCAAAGAAAATTTGATTGCATCAAAGAGTGCTTCAAACTATCGATATAATCATTACAAATTGATTATATAAATATGAAATTGTATATCCAACCTGAGTATCATCAATCTTGATGAAATTTTAAATCTTTTAAGAGCAAAAGTAAACAATTTCAAACAGCGCCTTCTCTAAGAAAAATTAAAAGTAGCAATGTAAGAATAAAAATATGGCTTATATCTGTTATATTATAACAATTTTGATGCCCATTGCCTTTGATCCGTATTATCACTAAAACATTTTGATAGGTTTTATCTGAACTCGTCTTAACCATTTTTAATGGTCATATTGACATAGAACAATGTAAACCTAATAGATTAGACTCTTCTGAATTTAATTGATACTTTTCGCCTTGAAATACAGTATGCAGTTCAAAAAGAAAATTGAAAGCACAAATAACTGAGAAAATTTCTTCATTTTGATTTTTTGTGAGAGTCTACAGTATGTTCAGTGAGTAAAGAAATAAATTCTTTCGAAAGAAGAAAAAAATAAAGCAAAAGACAGGAACTTACCAGATCTACGCGATCTTGAAATATCAAGATGTCGATAAAACGCTGGAAAAAAATATTAAAATTTTTATCACAAGAGGAAAAGCCCGTAGCTCTTACAGAAAACATGAAATTAATAAAATGCAATTTAAATGGAGAATGTGTTCATAAAAACTCTCACCTCAAAAAGAAAAACTGCTTGAGATACTGTTACTACTTCTATTGTTAACGAACTTTCTTCTAATCTACTCATGATGTTGTCTGTCAGTTCCTAACATTTAATTGAAAAAACACGAATAAACAGAGTAATTATAAGTAATGATAGAAAGCAAATGAAAAAGTAGATTTTTAGTAGCCAATTTAAATGTTTATTAAAATGTAAAAAAGAGATAATTTTCCCTTTGCCTATTGAGCAGTTCGATATGTTTTTAAAGTCAGTGAAATTATCATGGTTTTGAAAAGCTGATTATTTTAAGTCAAATCTAATCAAAAAATGAACCCACCAATGCATTTTGTTTCGCTTCTGCAACATTTGGTGCACTTTTTCAAGGAAAACCAAAAACGAAAGGATAACAATTAAAAGTGTTTTATCACAAGAAAATTAAAAATGAAGTTTTTAGCAAGCGTATAAAAATCGTATGCTATATTTGTTAGTGTAGGAAACCAATTTGTAAAAGCAAATAGAAAAAAAGAGGAAAATGATTTACCTTTTTAAGAAAGCTAGAATTGGTTCGTATGTTAATTGAAAAGTTAGATGAGGGCTAAAAAAGAAATTTAGATACAAATTTACAAATGGCTGCTTTGATCGATTTGTTTTCTGTAACAATTTAAAAAATATATCTGCTTAAAACTGAAATTGAGATTTAAAATTAAATAAAAATTCATTGCTTATTTATAGAGTATAAAAAGCCAGTAACTTCTTAATCCCATTGACAAAGCACATAAAAATCTAAATCTTACGAAACATTGCAAAAATGGCGATAAATGGGGACAGGGCGATTGGAAAAGTGCATACTTCTTTAAGAATTTAGATAAATGATAAAATTAAAGATAATGTATTTGGACAAGGATAAAGGGAAAAAATGGAAAGCACCTTAAAACAAATGGAAAGTATTTTGATCCGATATTTTTAACAAGAATTAGATAAGCAACCATGGCTTTTCCGAATTGTTGAAAGTTCTCTTCCTCATTGACATCTGCGTCATCTTTAATAACAAGAAAAAATTCAAGACACTGATGATATTTGAATACGATTTGGTTGCAAACACAAATTGCTAGCAAAATAAAATTACAGCATTTGTCCAATTTGGTTCAGGTTGAATTTAACATTTGTTAGCAAAGCATTTTACAAGTAATTTTTGTTTAGCAAATATTTATTAACATATTTCACTTCAGATTCAATATTCTCTGATAAGAATTTGAATGATGACAAATAGAACAAACGATTTATAACTAATAGTTAAAAATCGAAAGAAAAAATATTACTACCTTGTTTATTAATGTGATACTCTTTCTGCATTAAAGCAACAAAAGGAATTTTCAATGAGAAAATGGTTTCCTGCAACAAAATATACAGATATTGTACAATAAAAAAAGAATTCTAAAATTCAAATTCAAATTAAAAGACATTTTAAAGGATAAAAACCAATTTTACATAGCGAATTAATTTAGGAATATTTAAAGACATACAAAACATACAATGATCACATTTGCTGTGGATCCACCATCTTGTGAACAGCAAAAACAGATTTTTGATGATTCATTTCCCAAGCATGGAATTGGATAACATGCCAATGGATAGGTCAAAAGCCTATAAAGACTAAAATTCAATCAATGAAAACTGATAAATAATTAAATCAATTCATCACAGGTTAAACAATAAAAAGATTTTGGCAATAATAATAATAATTTCATAAAACATTTACTTACTAATCTAAAATAGTTGGGATGATATTTAACTTTGTATCAGGATCATTGTAGATCACTTTATGTGACGAAAATGGTGTGCCATAAACAGTTTTTATTATGTTGATAAAAGGTTTAATAAATGCCAATCCACAGTTAACCATGCAACAATATCTTTTATCTATCAATTTATTAAAATTGCAGCCGTTTTTTTCAATATTGCTGACAATTTCTTTCCCTGCAACATCAACTTTTTCTGTATTGGATACGTCAAATTTATCATCATCATATCTATCTTTAAATAGTTCGTTCTCGGTTTGTTCTTCCTTGGTGATAACAGAGCATTCAGCAAATGTGCAACTTGATAGCCTCTTAAAATGCATGGATACATCCCGACAGATCGTTTGTATGAACTTCATCCTTCTGTGCTTTATATTAAGTATTGCTGTAAAAAGATTAATTAATTAAACCATTCAAAATGCTAGTTGTCAAATAAGTAAAGTTTAATATCTAGTAGTAATTAAACAAGTTGAAAACAATATTAAATATTTGAATCCAAGTTTATGATCATAGTTCTGTAATCAAGGTTAACTAACATTTTTGCAGATATGTCAGACATGTTTGTAGAGACAAAATACTTGAAACTGTGTCAAGATATTCAGAAAATGCCAAAAAGACTTCTTTTGCATTACATATCTACAATGAGAAAGAAATAGCCAGTGTTAATTCGGCATTACTAAAAGGTGGAATCATTCAGAGCCACCCAGAGCCACATGTGAAATTGCCGCGCATGCTAGGTCTAGGTGATTCTGGGTGGCCCTTGGTGACTCAGGCGTGTCTTGGATGGCTGTGAGTGGCTCCGAATTGTTCCACCTTTTACTAATGCTCAGGTGTTAATTGTATATTGCACTACAGTGTTTAAAAACAATTCAGAGAAGAAAAAATGAAAGTAGTAGAGTAACCTTGAAGATGATTTGCAACATTTCTTGATGAATTTCATCGGCTGGAATTTTGTTAAGATGTGGAACAATAAGCCCAATAATATCCCAACCAACGAATTCTACAATATCCTGGATAAGATTAAAAGAAATTTGATTCATGCAATAGTGAATTGAAATGAGCAATATTCAGATTTTCATATGGAAAGGTTAGCAAGGGTAGCAAAACATCTTTTTTTGCGCTATACACATGAAAAATTAGCAGATACATAAATTATATCCTTTGCTTAATATATTCCTTTGAGGTTTTAGATTCATCCTGAGAGAAAAAACAGTTCCATTCATTGATCATGATAAGATCCGTATAAGCAAAGACAAAACTCTTGTCTATATCAAAAAAATGTCTGCAAACCTTAAATTGGTTATTTGATAATAAACCCAGCACCTCTGAAGAATTCCCTTCATCAATGCATTTTTGCACTGCAACCAAGAAAGTACTGCTATCCGAATGATCTGATTGCTGTAGAAAGATTGTTATAGTTTATTTTCTGATTATCAGGATATCTCAAGGTTCCAAAGCTATAATCATTCCAAAGCTATGATTGGTGAATGGGAACAAATAACTTTAGTCAGTCAGATTACATTGGTCACTCTGGTCCATATTATTCCTCCCGAAATAGATAATAACTCCTATTTACACCAGATAAGGCCAAGGACATCAAGGCCATACTCGATTTCTTAATCAATGGATCCTTAACGAAGCAATGTTATAAATAAAATTAGTTCTTAATTTCCAGTTCGGCTCGGTTTTTTAGGTATGGTCACGGGAAATACTTTAACTTACCTCCAAAAAGTATGGAAACGATTCAAATTTTCAAATCGCGATAAATATGGCGCTTTAAGCCCTAATAAAAATTAATATTCATTTTTCTGCGCTATTTTTGCAGTTAAACGCTCTCTGTAAAGCAGAAGCAAAAACCAAAAAAACATCACACTAACATATTACGAGAATAGTTATTAAAAATTAAGAATGGTTCACAAAGGTGGTCAGAGGCAAAAGAATACATGTGGGATACATGTGTGCAAAAAATGTATACACAAAGCCTTTAGTATGCAAATTCTTGAAAACGTCCAAAATGCTGATTTTCAACGAGTAAAGATTTCAAAAATCTTCCGCTCTTCAAACTCTTTTATGAGGTTTGCTGGCAGCTTTTTGTACATTACCCCCTCAGTCAACAATCAATGTATCTGAATTTGTGTGCTTGTCTTATTTGATTCAGAGCATTCAGTGGACAATTTAAGAAACAAGGCGCAACTGGATTTTGGGTGACAAAATGATACGACACCTCCACCTATATTTTTGAGATTTTACTTGGAATTCCTTGCTCTGCATTTCTGCGGTTGCTATGGCAATGGTAGGATGTCAAACCATGAAAGTTCCACAAACTTAAGCAAAACATAAAAGACGTGACTCCAAAGACCAAACCACAAGCCTTAAGTTCCACTTTCGAAGAAAGAGAAGCAGTTCAAAATATTCCTGGCCTTTAATTTTGCTAATCAATTCCTGAGTAAACAACGCCTGCTTTCGGATAACAATGTTACTTTGATTGGTCAAGGTTTCATAATGAACAAACAAAGAAATTGCACAACAGTTCATTGGTTTATTTTCATCATTCATTTTTGCCTCGCTATCGTTTCTATATTTTTTGGAGGTAAGAATGTGTATATGACATTTAGAAGGAAACCGCCCGCACACTCCACACCAGATGACCCAAAGCGAGCGAGAGTATTGCAGTCGACTCCGGTTAAAGTCACGCTATTTATAGTCATACTCCAGATATTACTCAATTCTGCTGTTTCCCAAATCTAGCTGTGGTCAAACCCATATAAACGAACGCCTCATTTTGTCACTCCGCTTGGTGTCACTATCTGCTTATAATCACTACTTTTTCCCTCGCCAAAAAGCAAAATACCCTTTGTTAAATATGCTTTTTACAGTCACATTTCAAAGAAAACTTGCTGAGTCCTCGTAATAAGTTTTTTGGCAAAATAATTTTCTCATTTGGCTTATTCATTTTTGAATGTAGACGATGACCTACCTACGAGTGGTGGTCTTTTGATAACGAAAATCAGAACCAAGACGAAATGAAGATGTCGATCTTTTTCGCAAAGATGAAATGAGCTGAAAAAATTGAGGCAAAGCACAAGTTCGGACGCCTTTTGGAGAAAAACTATGAAGATTTCGATGAGATGCTGCTGGCCAAAATGGAGGACTTTGTTGAGCGGGATGCACCAAAATGTGAAAACAAACGTCTATTCTCGAGCACATCCCACATAGACAGTGTTTTAAGGTTAATCTTTTTTATGCTGCACTCCGCTGACACACAGTATTACATGATTCCTGTTTTCTTTTACAGTTATCATTGCTCCATTCCTTTGTTCAAGTCTCACACAAGAATATTTTAAGGATAGCTATTGTATAAATGCGCCTATGAGGACATTTCTGTTGGAAAAAGTGTTTGGAAATAGTTTCTGTGCCACTGTAAAGCTACCACTTTAAATTTTCTCTAATGAAACCGGCTATTTTGGGAACTCCGCTTACACTCAGTTTTTCTTGAAAATAATTAATGTGACTATAACCGGGGTCGACTGTATCATAAAATATGTCTAAAAAACGCAATCGATGTTGCCCAGTTGAAACCTTTATTATAGCAGTGAGTACTAGGACTGCGTAATTATATCTGGGAAGAGATAAAACACAACAAACCAGGCTGTGCGCTGCTTCCCAAAGCAATAACGTCCCGTGCTCATCACAGGCCATTTTGTCGCAGCTTTTACTTGTTTCACTCACCATTATGGAAAGCCTCGTTTCCATATCACTGCCTCCATCAAGTAAACATACAACACAGGGAACCGAGAAGGCATCTCGCAAACCATCTTTTGAACCAGACTGCAAAATGGAATTGTTGTGATGAACCAAAATTCGAATGAGAAAACCGAAGCTTTTCCTCTCCGCAGCAAGAAAGTGCATTTAATTTTGTTAATAAATATAAACATTTTGAAAAGATGATTTTTACACTGAGAGAACTGACACGATGGCTGAGGCTAACTGTATTCGAATTTTTCTTGATGATAGTTTCATTTTTTCTCTTCAGCATCCTTCTTGCTTTGAAATTGGATGGCAAAATATCATTATCATGGTGGGAAGTTTTCTTCCCCCTTTTTGCATGTGATGGATTGATCGCCTACTTTGATATTATTGTGTTTATTCGTCTGTATTTGGCAAGTGAGGATGAGATCGCATTTAAAAGGATAATTCTTAACGGTGCTGTTATCTTACTCTTGTTTATTTACAAGATACTACTTTGTCAGAAATTAACCGGTGGAAATGACCTGAAATATCCAGTAATTCACACTCCGCTGTTCATTCTTGCAAAAGGATTACTTATTCGTTCGTGCGTAATTCCTGATAAATGAAGTTTCAGTTAATCTCAGGATTCAGAATTGGACAAAAAGAGATATTCATAACAAAACGTCTGTGGGCAAAGAGTTTTAAAGAAAATTTCTGTTGGATTTACTTCAAGATCTGATAGAGGTTGAATAAACTTTTGCTCATAAATGAATAGTTGTTATTCCATATTATAGAGAGGTTGGAAAATTCAATAATTTTCATGGTCATAAAATTCAAAATTTTGTGTTAAATCTTTTGCTTGATGCTTAATATAAATATAGAAAACCCCTTTATGATGTCCAATTCACAAGGAATGCTGATGCTCCCCCTTAATTTCTTGAATATTGAATATAAGATTTCATAAATGCAACAGGATTGATTGATAAACCTCAGTTGGTACAAGAAGGAGAGACGGCAAATTTTAACATACAATGAAATGATTTTGATAACACAAAAATCCTGCACAAAAGAGCAGAACAACATTTTAAAACATTTCAAAATAACAAGTATTTAAAATTCTGGGTGCTTTGCAGTAATATCATCTGTCCAATATCAATTGTTTGCATGAGAAATTCTGCTCATCACTGCTAAATAACTTGCTTAAAAAGTGTATAAGTGGAATTTATTTGTTTAATCCACAAATAAATTTTCAGTTCCAGCAAGAATCATGGTATATCAATTTAGGCAGGGGGTAAACTTTCAATTGGTGTGTGGAACTTGAAATCTTGTGGGAATAATTCTGCTGCTTTTGGTAGTAAGAGTCTGTACGACTGACGTATAGTCACTTCAGCAACACCTGCAATGTCACCAATTTCTGGAAAAAATTATTAAAATTTATAAATAATCATGGCAATTTAAATACAACCTTTTTGAATGTACCATTTCATTGCCTCATTACGTCTCAAAAAAGGAATTTCTTCTTATGTGTGACATAACAAGTAATTTTCTTCACTTGACAACCTGGCTAGACTCTTCTTACTTGAAGTGTATTTATACATCACAGCCTAAGCTTGTTGCTAAGATTGTGCAATTGCATTTAGTTGTAGGGAGACTGAGTATTAAATTCATGCTGAATACCTCTTTGGGTGCGTTTATCTTCAGATGCCTGTGATGCCAAATAAATGGTTGCAGCAGCAACAGATACAGGGCTTCGTCTAAGTAGAAATAAATGAAAATCATGCATCCTAGTAGCAGGGTGAAAATGTGAAAACTTTTAGGATGAAATGTTTGAAATTTAGCAACATAAAAATTTTTTTTCCAAATTATGATTTGAGATTTACCAGAGTAAGCAATCTAAATTAGCCAGGAGTGTAATGATAAACCACAGTGCAAACTGAAATAAATTTTAAAACAGATTTCCCTACCAATGGCAAGAATATATGAAAAAAGATTCATATACAATCAATAAATTTGAAACAGAAAATTTAATGGAAATATGCAAAACGAACACTTACCCTGGAACAAGGTCAAGTTCTACAGCCTTTTTCGCAATATAACTTGCTGCTTTTTGCACAGAAGAAGGTAAGCCAAGGTTTGAACAGAAACGAGACTGACAGATCAAATAAAGTGATGAAAGCAATAATCATTGGCTGGTTATTTATTCCACTACGGGCAATAACTAAGTTACAGAAATTCAACTATTTGCCTCTTCCTCAAAAATATGATACATTGCTTTACTGTTTTTTTAATTGCTAAAATTTGCTAGATGTGGGTTCTTGTATATATGTGTATGCCTTAAAAATTAAATTCAGAAATAAATGACAATTTTAATAACATAAACAAAAATAATCACTCTTACTGATAAAAGCATTGAAACATATCATACCATGAAATCCCCTGAAGTGATCAAATCTACACTTGTTTCCAATGCTCTAAGAATAAGCTTGAAGCATCGACCAATCTCCTTTTTAGATATTTTGCTGATCGCACATATTTCTGTTTATGTTAATAAAAATTAATTCAACAGTAACAGCTACAAAATGAATTCACAAGCATTTAGTACTTAATTATAAAATTTAATAACATATACTTGCAATTACAGGTTGTACTTTGCATCAATGTTATCACAGAATTATTTTCTAATTAAAACCAGTTTGAGATAAGGCAGAAGAAGGCTTATTCTGTAATTGTGAATGATATCATTTTGATAAAATATCAATTTTATTCTGCATAAGCAGGTACAGACAATGTTTGCACCAATCTATGATTGAGACTTGAACTGAGTTTAAAGTTAAACTACCTTTGAATGTTCTTGGGACACCTTCTTGTCTGCATGCTATAAAGAGACATGCTGAAGCGATTGCATCATTACTTCGACCTTTCAGGCTTTTTTGATCATGAACTTGCTTAAATAATGTTTTGGCCCTATCCTGGATAAATGAATTTCATTGCAAAAAAAGGAAATTGATGCATGATAGAATTATGTGTAAAAAAGAAAATGAGTGACAAAATTGAATATCATTTATCAATATCATTTATGATAATGAGAGACAAAACTGAATATCATTATTGAATATCAAATGTGCTTAGACAATCCAAAAACAATATAGAATGAGATAAAACTTAAGTTGCTTCCAAAACAGCATACACAAGGAATCCTGAAAACCCTTTAAAACGTACCACAATTTTGCCAGGAAAGTTGATTCGATCAGCCATTGTGCTAATTTCTCTAAATGCATTGATGAGGCTTCTGTCAGATCCACTCATCTAGTTAAAAAATTAGGTTAAGGAATAATCATATTTCACATCCTGCCTATCTGAAGGAAACAATTGACCCAATGTGTGACAAAATAAAATGAATGGTATACTAATAAAATAGTTAAAATATCAAGAGAATTAAGTTCATATTGATTGAGTTCTATGAATGAAATTATTTTTACCCCATTTCTTGTATTTTGATATTTTGAAAAAGCATGAAAATCAGCAGCTGATCCTGAATTTCTATCTCGGCCAACCATTGTTGACAAGTCGTTACCATCAAGTAGATGATTCTTCAAAAAAGAACATCACAAAAGTAAACATTAAATGAGTAAGATGCTAAATTCAAATAGAAGATCAAACAGATCTGAGAAAACAAATAATGGGGAAAAAGTATTTTGCTTGAAGCAGAAATTGAAGGAAATAGAGGGAACAAAGAATTGGAGAGAAAAACTTATCCATAAATACCACTACTAAAGATAATCAATTAAAATTTTTGATGTGATGAAAGGATATTAAATATGATAACATACTTCTGATGCTCCTACACGTGATCGATCTGCTGAATTACTCTCATTACTAAATGTACGCCATTCCGAACCAACATCTATAACTCTGAGATAAAAGATTTCATAATTTCAAACAGCCACAACAAATTTTCAAGTCTCTACAAAATTCCCCCTCAGCTCTTTCTTTTACTCGCATGGTCCCTTTAAGATTTCGCTACAGGTTACGAATGAGCCTAGATATGCAAACAATTATGTTATGTATAAGTATATACTAGATAAGAAATGGTCATACCTGTCCCCTACAACTAGGCCACATTCTGGGCACACCATGTCGCCTGCTCTATAATCTTCAACCAGAAAAGAACTTGGATGATTTGGGCAAATTAATTTATTGCTTGCATTCCTAAAATGGGCATTTGATCATGAGGCCTTGCAAAAAAGGTTAAAACATGAGAATAACACTAACATACCTTCAGTAAAACGCGAATAAATAATATAAATGAAATTTAGTGAATTAAACGCGAATACCCATGTCCTGCCATTTTTCTTATTGTTTTTATGAGTTGGATATTTTCAGCGCTGTTTTTACTGTTGATTTGAATTTATTTTGCAGAAAACTACAGGTGCCATTTGATTGCCTCAACATGAAAATGAGGTCAAATAACATGGAATTTTTACAATGGTGGACATGGTGTCTGTCATCATCTGATTAAAAACAAAATGAGCAAATTGATGCAGAAATCGATAAGAGATGCTGCTACATTAATTATTGTTGCAAGAAATACCTTTGACGTCCCTTATATGCAACAAAAAAGTAGGAAGAACTTTCCAACAAGAAATGAATCCAACCATAGTAAAGATTTCAATTTATTGATGCTGCAACGACATCCAAAGAGCAGTTTTATGGTATGAATTTAATGTCATTCATGATAACGTATTGACATTCTCAAAAGAATATTACAGGGGGTTCAAAGGATTCTTTAAAATATAGTGTTAAGGCATATAATTATTCCTACTTGGAACTTTTAACTACACTAATGGTGGATGAACATGAGGACATGGCTTCCAAAATAGCCATTTCCTTGCTTCTAAACGGGGCATGACAAAAAAATTTTTCTGGGGGGGAACTCCCAGACTCCCATTCTATTCCCCTTCATCTGATTCTAGCCCCTTCACTTTCAGATTGCTCCACGGTCCCTCATCTCTAACATGGAGCCCCTTCACTTTCAGATTGCTCCACAGTCCCTCATCTCTCACATGGAGCCCCTTCACTTTCAGATTGCTCCACAGTCCCTTATCTCTCACATGGAGCCCCTTCACTTTCAGATCCCTCCACGGTCCCTCATCTCTCACATGGAGCCCCTTCACCTTCAGATTGCTCCACAGTCCCTCATCTCTCACATGGAGCCCCTTCACTTTCAGATCGCTCCACGGTCCCTCATCTCTCACATGGAGCCCCTTCACTTTCAGATCGCTCCACGGTCCCTCATCTCTCACATGGAGCCCCTTCACTTTCAGATCGCTCCACGGTCCCTCATCTCTCACATGGAGTCCCTTCACTTTCAGATCGCTCCACGGTCCCTCATCTTGCACATGGAGCCTCTTTCTCATTATTCAACCTGGTTTGGAATCTTTGCCTTGCACCTGCACAGCAAGGGGGATTTGTTTCAGCAGCGCAAAATTCTTATCCATACTTCTTAAAGTCATACAATATTTAGAACATGAAAACAGCTCCCTGCACATTGTTAAAAGTTTCCAATCTGGTAATTCATCTGCACTCTTACCTGCTCTCAGTTATTACTTTTCTAACAATGTATTTACAGCCAGATGCATATGTATTTCCTGGTGGTGTTATTGACAAAGCAGATTATTCAGACCATTGGATGGAAATTTACAATGATTTTGGATATTCTGAACAGGAGTTGAATAGATTTTCATGTATCAGCGGACCAAGACCAGAAATGTTCGGGAAATACAATAGTACTGCTGTAATTCCTGATGTTTCATTCAGAATTTGTGCAATAAGGGAGGCATTTGAAGAATGTGGTTTAATGTTATTCAAATCAGCAACTAATGAGAACAATGTTTTAAAGATGAATTGTGAAGAGATATTTTCTTGGAGACAAAAAGTCCATGAGAATGCATTCGCTTTTCTAGAACTTTGCAGGTGAGAATTATATAATGTTTACAGAAAATGTATAACCATTTAGCCATCTGCATAGCTAAATTTGATTGTGCATCATTTTTCTTTCTTTGCTATTCACAGTTCTTTTCTTGATTTATTTTCCTTTTTTCTTTTTTTCTTTTTTTCCTTTTTTCTTTTTGTCTATGTTTCCTTTTTTCTTTATTCACAGTAACCAACATTATAATACACTATTTTTTGTGTCCTTATTTATTTGTGATTGGTTAGAACAAGTGACCCATCGGTTTTACCAATCTTTTGATTTTGTAACTTTATTTAAGGTATCTTTAATTAACCCTTTTCCAAACTACTATTTGCATTTGTTCATATTAATTTAAGAAAGTACAATCTGCTACCAGACATTTGGTTATTAAGAGAATGGTCCAACTGGCTCACACCTACTGCAATGGCTCCAAAACGATTTGATACAATGTTTTATATTTGTGTGATTGATCATCTCCCATTCATAAAACATGATGAAAAAGAAACAACAAATGCTATTTGGAAGACACCAAATCAGTTAATTGTTGAGCATGTTAATGAGAAGATTTGGCTTGCTCCTCCACAGTTTTATGAAATATCAAGATTTATGAGGTCAGTAGTATAGGATTTTTATGGTTAACAATTTAATTGTAATAGCTATTTCTTTTACACGACAATAACAAGCTTCTCCATATTAAGTGCAAGGAAGGACAATAAATAGCTATTTTCTGATTAAAAGCCATGTGAGCAAGGATAAAATGATGGATGATTGGCTATTAGTCCAGACCAATCAATATATATATATCTGTTTCCTTTTGAGTCTGATCTGAGAAGTGCTCTTAATTATTTCAACATTCACCTTCATCAGTAACTATGATTCCTATCTTTGATATCTCAGGGAAACAAAAATCATCATCTGTTGAGTGTGAAGAACAATAAAAACATTAAATAACTCCATTATAATGAAAATAAAAATAAATCAATAATCTTACTTATTTATACAGGATAATCTATCAGTGCAGAAATGCATCACCAGACTTCTGTTCCTTAAGTTGAAAGAAACAAAATCTTACTGTAAAATCCTTAAAAATATAGTTAATGCCTATTTGGTGTTCTAAAACTTTCCTAAATACAGTTCTATATTTCACTCAAAGTTTCACCAGAAAAATATATTGTTTTACAATTTTTAAGTTAAACAAAAGGCGCAGCTAGCTCAACATCTTTGATAGAATTTTTAATTTTTAATTTTTAATTAAAGATTTCATAATTTGGAAGAATTGCATGAGTTTTCATTCAAACGTGAAGTCAACGGATTGAGACAGTTTTTGCCAGTCAGGGTAAAACTTAGTAATGGAATTGTTGTAAGTAAATTCAAAACTTAACCAATTTATTTGATTTGTTGCATTTAATTGGCTATATTGAAATTGAACTTTTACAATTGAAATTTTATACATACTTGGTATCCAAGTGGATCAATAAAGCTGAGCAAAATCCTGTATACTTATCATGTAGTTAGATTACTACTGTGTGTGAATATTGCCAGTGTTTTTGGTTCTTTTTTATTGCTTTATTTAATCATCTACGTGCCTGTTTGATATTTCTCATTAAATAGATAAAACAATTTCATTTTCATTGATGATTTTTGCATTCAATCTAGATAAATCAATTTATTTTTTATATTATCAATACGATAGAATTCAACCATTGCAGGCTTTACATTAGTTCTGAAAACAATTGCTTATTTCAGAGTTTGCTTCCCGGAGACGATAAGTATGGAGCAACGATTAGCTTGGCGGAACGATCGAAAGCAGAACCATCAGGAGGCTCGCTCTATGAAGTTGAGCAGAGTGATGTCAGCCTTGACGAATTTTCTCATGGTATAAGAAACTTGAATAGATTCGAATTAAGAGCGCGAGCCAATTATAAACTTGTTTGTAATCAAGAAATGTTTGGGCATTGTTGTATAAATTTATCTTCAAAGGATTATCTTGATAATGAAATTGATTCATCACAACTGTAAATTTTATGATTTACACCAGTGATTTCTACCAAATCAAAAATTCTTTTAGATTTGTAATTAATGTTTACAGCTTATCTCAAAATCTTAACATCTTAAAAAGCTGACACCATTTTATTTCTAAGATAGTTTTATTTGTGAAAATTGTTTAATATTTTCATGTGTGTATTTAAAACTTATGATTCCCAATCAACTCTTCAATTTTCACAATTTTTGTTGGAAACGTATATCTATAAATAGCACATTCTTCATCATGTAAATATTGCTGCAGTTTTTATGACACCTCCCGGAGTCTTCATAATGATCTTTATTATGGCAACGTTTGGCATCTGCTACAACGCAATCTGCGTATGAATCGTAGGGCCAAAGCGATAAGGGGCATCACACCCCCCTGGATATTTTTTTCAACAAGGTGCAGCTTTTGGCCGTGTACGTACATTTTTACGGAAAATTTTCCAACTTGACGGCATATAAAGGATGGCATGCCTGCTTTGTCGCTAGAACTTTCATGGCCTCTCCACTTTTTTGTTAGAATTAATAGAAAGCACCATTTGCACATGCTAAGGGGCCAGTCATTTATAACTCTGGGTACCGAGGCGGGCTAGAATTTCTTAACCTTCTAAAAGTTTTACACCCCTTCAAATTTTCCTAAAAAGTTTCTAACCGAGTTGCCATGTACAGTGTTAAATTGTTATGTTAGTTTACAGTAAAAGTCACTTCGCTTGGGTGCTGACACTGTGAGAAAAATTAAATCCTCTGATGTTGGTGCTGCCCATGCAGTAAAAGAGTTGTTAGATAGCCATGTCTTCTATTTTCCTGGAAGAGGTGATAGAAAGAAAAGTCTTGTCGGAGGCCCTGCCCAGTAGCAAGCACCCACCAAGTAAGTAGTGTCTGTGCAAGATACCTTGGTCCACCCTTTTCAACATGCCATTCGATTCTCAGCTGTGAATTGCAAATATTTCCATTAGTGGTTTTAACCAAATGCGCACTTTACACATTATAAGCAAATGTCAATAACGCTCAAAAGGATTTTTGTCGTTTCTTGAATTCCGCTAATAATCTGAAAAAGAACTGTTTGCATAGTTTTATTCTTCTACAAATATTGAATTTCCTTAGTTGGAGCCTTGAAGAGGATTGGCAGCTCTGTATATGTTTTCATCTTTGGAACAAACATTGAAAGTATCCAAACAAACGCGCCATTGTGAAGAGGAAAGCAACCATTGACTATTGAGCGATATTACAGAATCGATTCTGTGGCGATATTCTTGTTCAACTTAAGAGATTCTGCAAACTAATTTAGGTATGCTCAGCACGTGGAAATCTCAGCAAATAGTCAAGTATTTAAATTAAGCGAATGTATTTTATTTAAAGTTGATTTATTTCAATTAAACGTTTGCTTTTTAGTTAAATGGAAAAAGTTGCTTGTGCATCGCCAAGTTTCGTCGACTGGTCGGATGAAAATGACGATGGTAACAGTGGACAACTTTCTAAATCTCATTTACCCTTGATAATTGTAACAGAACATATAAGAGATTGGATTCAAGATTCAACGCAATCGAAAGACGAATTGGAGCCTTGGAATCAAGTAAGAATTGTTTATTTTGAAATTTTTTATGCTAATGATGAACTTTTCTCAGGATCTCTTGATGCCCCAACCTGAGTTAAGTGGAATCTCTGATAGCAGTTATTATATGTACTATCGAACTCTGATGATCTTTAATGCGCATGCGTCCCAGATTGTTTATGATCATGGTGAAATGACTTAATCTTCATAGTTATTGCAATGATTAGTTTGATACAATTGTTATGAACAAGATTGTGTTTCTCACGATATAGGCATATAGTGATTGAAAATGTGTGATTACTTCATTGTAAGATTATGAAGCCAAAATTAACCGTAAGTATAAGAAAGATCCTGAAATTCGTGGTTCTATTTTGGTTCCTATATTAATTAATGACTATTTTGTGTTTAAACTTTGATGCTAAAACGAGTCAATTTTTTCAAACTTCGAGTATTTGTCAACGTCTAACTGTAAAAGTGATAAATACCTATGGTAAATTTGGGGAACCGCTAGTATATTATTACGTGTCATAATATAGAATGAAATTTTAGGTATCTCCAAACCAGTGAAAATCCATGAAAGTATTTAATGATGCAGGCGTAGTTGGGTCTGAAACTTGGTTATCCTTGAATTATTCAACCATTTAAGGTGTTGATTCCAGCATGCTTTGCAATATTAATGGATAAGAATATTTGAATAGAAATTTTACTCTACTTTTTATGGGTTTTAATATCTATACGAAATAACTGATTATTTGCCATTTTTAAACAGGATGATAGATTTGAATTAATTGACTTTGATGTACCAACAAGAAACAAGCCAATTTCACACCCAGGTGTTGATTCACCATTATGTGAAAAGGTATTTCAATATGTGAATATTTATTGCGCACATTTAGTCTTAATGCAAAGTTTCAGTGGCCACAGATGCCCAGGCGAAAAATCCTGTTGAAGCTCAGAGAAGAACCAACCTTTGACACATTCTCAAACGTAAAAGCTTCCTGATGATAATCTGGAGACTAATTGAAATTTTGAGAAACAATTAGGAAATAGACACCACCAAACATGCTAAAATCTGAAGGAATGAATTTTTGGAACTGACGACCTGGCCACCTATTCGAAAAATGGGTTGAGACAGAAAAGTGGGATGCATGATTACTTCTTTAACTAATTGTTGATTGTTTAATTCTGGATATATGATTTATGTCATTTTTTAGTGTAAAGAGCTTGAGTTGTCATTCTTTGATCCACATTGCCCAGGATGCTATTCTATTTTACAAAAGTAAGTTGTGCTATTTTGATGTAACTTTTGAAAGGGCCTTTTTACGCATTAGTATTCCAATTTAATTATTTTGATTGGTTGGCACATTGCTCAACCTTGAAATCTTAAAAATCAAGTGTAAAAAATGAGGCATTTTATAGTGACTAAGTTACACAGAAGTTGTAATTAAAGTGTTATTTTTGCACATGATGATCACTGAGTACAAAAAAATAGAACAAGCAATTTGCATGTTTTTATTCTGTGTTACAAGGAGATTTCATCAGGGATGCTGGAAGCATTGAAGGGCACAGGAGGGCAGACATGCTTTGAAGGGCACTTGACCAAAAAATACATCATGTAAAATTGTAGATAATATAAAAAAATTGTGTCTCATTGAAGAAATGTGTGCCTCTCTGTCAATTCAAATTTCCATTCCAAGTTCATTTGTACTTTGTTCTGATTGATTATCCAAAAGAATTTATAGAATTGAGCACTTCTTGCCCCGCTCTGCCCCCTTGCCCCCCTCTTTCCGCATCGCAGGAGTTCATTGAGGCAAATTTTACTGAAAGGCAACATTGCTCCTGCTTAAAGTTTTAAAAGTTATATGAAGTAGAAAAAGTATATTTCAATACCACTGCATTTAATATTTGCATGTCTTTACACTTTAGCCCCAATACAACAGTATCACAGATATTTGCAATTATGAGGCAATGGATGCCCCAAGTCCAAAAAAACATCAATTTATTTGTTAATGAGGTGATTTACCTATCTGAAATTTAATTCATCTAATGTTTTTATGTATAACACTTGAGCTGATACACTCTCTTTGTTATGTATTAACATTTTCATAGGAATAAAGACCATGGCCCGGAGATACAACAAATAAATATTGATAACGATTGTATGTATAGCATACAATGAATGACCAATGACACATTTAAAATGCAGCAAAGCTCCAAGTCTGATAGAAACTCTATTCTCTTCTAAACTATGTCAGTGTTCTCAAGTCTCAGTTTCACCAGATTGGAGCAATTTCATCATATTATAGACTTTTTTTATAAAGAACCTTTCAACTGTAGGTTTAATGTTCAATATGAATCAATGCTGTTCAATAGGTTCAAAGTGATTCCCCAAAAACTTTACTAGAAGCATGTCATAAAATAGTTAGACACCCACCCACCCCCTAACTGTTACTAACATTCTTTTTGTATCACACCAACCAAAAACTTACTTTTTATAATTATGAGTTGCTGTTAGATCCTGAGAAGAGGTGGTCATGTAAATGACAGGGATGGACTAACTGACATGGCAATGTTGCATTATGCATCAAAATCTGGTGCTAGTGAGTATTATTATTTCCTGTTGATAAGTATAAAACATTCCTTTTAATACTTCTTTGTTTATTGGTGTAAAACATTTGATTCCTTGTTATTGATAAATTCCTTATTGTCATCTCTCTTTAATTTGTTGTAGGGTAATTTTTCACTTGGCGCATTTTTTGATTGATTAGTTTGTTATTGTGATAAGTAATAATACTTCTTTCATCATAAACCTTTCATCATTCAAAAATCATAAACCATAATCATTATGCCATATAGGCTAGAATCACATGATTCAGTTCTTGCTAAATAACTTTATTTTTGAATAAAACAATCAATTTTTTTTCATTTCAGGTGGGGTTGGAGATGTAGCAGTCGCACATGATACTGTGTTAGCATTGATTCAAAAAGTAATTCAGAGATTGCCCTTTTCAAATTTTTGACATTTTTGTCATTAAAAGTTTAAATCAGCCCTTCAAAACAAAGAACTATTATTGCAAATACTACGTTATGGCCATGCAAAGTTACCTTTTGATTCAAATACAAACATTCTTGAGGCAACATTAAAATATGTTTAGGCCTCAGAACGGTTCCTAACTCTCCGGTGTAAACCACTTTTGTGTAAATCCTTTTCTCTTTTCTGTAAAAAAACATGTTACCTTTTATGATTAGAGCGGTGTCACCCATCATGCCTGGGCACCACTTTGGCAGTTTAGCAAGAAAACTAGGTACACTTGCTTTCTCCTTTGATGACCCATCTGTGAGGATTTTATTCAAATTTGCGATGTGTTGGGCACAACAGGCAACACCACTCTAATTATCTTTGTAGCTTAATATTTTGTGTCTCTATGTTAAGTGCAAGTCTTTGGGTTGTTATGTATTTCCATGGCCCTTTTGCTTTTGTATTCTAATTGTTTGTTATTGTAAATATCATAAAATGTAAAAGAAATATATCATTTGTACTATATAAAAATAACATATTTATTAATTTATTAAAGGGTGCAGATTTCAATCAAAAATGCAGATGGACTGATATGTTACCTTTACATTATGCAACTTTCTTTGATGTTTCTCCTGTCATTGAAATCCTACTTAATGCAAATGGAAGTATAGGTATTTTAGTTTATTGTACCTTTTTGTCATAATGTAGTTCATTGCTCTTTAGAATTTGTCTTCAATTTATTTCTGAATGTTCTCATGATATCTTCATTAGCAAGCCATATTCTCAGTTTATTAACATTGTTTTTGATGTAATTTTGCATTTTGAAATAGTTATCCGAAAGCAACTTTACCTGCAAGATAACCAAAACATTGATTGGAATTCAAGGAAGTTTTTTTCAATTTCAAGACACTTTTACAATGTCATGAAATATTTTTGGATGTCTAGAAAAACTAAAAAAATTATGTACATCATTAACTAATTTTTTCACTATATTGCATTTGAAATTTGGTAGTTAAATTGAAGGTTTGATTTGATTTGAAATTAGGTTTTTTCATGAATTTTTCAATACACAGACTAACTTTATGTGAAAGAAATAAAAATTTTTGAAATTATGTGAAAGAAATAAAGGTAGAATCGCATTTGATATGACTATGATGCTTTATGAGATATTGTGCTTGAAATGTGTCATCAATATTAACTTATTGGTTTGTAGATGCAGATTGTCCTTGTAAAGAGTTTGAGAATGGAACACCTTTACACATTGCTTGTTCAAATTTATGTTTCAAGGCGGCAAGATGTTTGGTAACCATTTTATGCATTTTATGCAGAAAAATAATGATTTCTTTGTTCTCAGTGCAAACAACAAAATTTTTATGCTCAGAAGAAATTATAAGAAAGTAACTTTTAATTGCAATCTACAATTGAATATGAAATAGTCCTATAAGAATCTTATCCATTACTTTTTTGAGAGTAGTTTTTACAAATGTTTCATCCTCCTTAACCTGGCTTATCTTGCTTTGATATTTATTTTCAGTTTTATTTTTTTCTGCTTAGTTGGATCACAAGGCAAATCCTAACAGTAAAAATGGTTTTGGTAAAACACCAAGACAATGCCTTCCTGATGGTTTGTGCATCAAATTAAATTATTATCATGTAATAGTAAAGTTCAAATTATTTTTCTTTTATACTCAAAAGACTTTTTACAATTTTTTCAATTTTTGTAAATCATATTCATTCTCAGATGATTTTAATTTCAGTACAATTTGAACTATTAATTTTTCTCTATTTTCTATCCTTTTAGCTTTGTTGGTTGAAAGTAATTCCAATACACATTTGACTATTTTAAAAATGCAATCGTTACTTCTGGAAGCTGAAAATTTGTCAATATCGACAAAAAGAGAGGCATATTTTTATAATCATTACTTCTTTTAATGATTCACACTTTTCATGTTGTTTATTCTGTTAATTTATCAGGTACGTCATAAGGAATGCTTTTTTAGATTGAAAATGAATTGTTGCAATGCAGCAAACTTTTGCTAGACATTTTTTCACAACAGCTTTCCATATTCTCAGTTGTTTTGCGGTTGAAGTTTCATGAATCTAGAAAAATGGATTAAATTTGCCAAAAAGAATTACTATTTCTGGGTGTTATTAAATCTAAATTCCTTGCAGCTCCAATGATGATTTTTTATGGCGTTTAAAATGATTTTCATATGCTTATATCAATTTTTATTTTAGGATTTTAACACAGCAACCTTGAATGCACTCGGATTGGCAATTGATGATGATGTAATTGTATCAGGCCAGGTATTATGCTAATCTCCTGTGCTACATTTATAATTTTCCCGATACTTAGACAATTCAAAAGCATGCGTATTTGTTTAGATAAAATGCAAATTTATGTTTTTCAGGTGAAAATGTTGAAATAGAAATATGCCAAACGTATTCCAGTCTTAAAGAAATTGTTTATAATGCTACAATGTTTCCAGCCAAGTTTTTTAACAATTGTTTGTCATTATGTTTTTCAAGACCCATAAAAATACAGAAACAGTCATTATTTATCACGCTGTTGAATTATTTTTGATAATACTTGCCAACTTGCTATCTTTATATTTTTATGATAAATTTTCATAGCGAGGAATATTGAAATTTTGTGGATCCACTGAATTTGCATCTGGACATTGGGCAGGCATTGCTTTGAACGATGCAGTTGGTAAAAATGATGGTACTGTTGCAGGCATTCGATATTTTAATTGTGAACCCAAACATGGTGAGGATTCATTCCATTCTCTTTCTTATAGCATGTTTCTATGCTTCTATAGCATTCCTCAGCGGAGGAAACGAGCGGATTTAGGGAAGGGTTTTCTGGTTTCCAGAAACCCCTTTTACTATTCTAATATTTTTTTGGATAATAGAAGAGAGAAAAATTATTGCATTTCTTGTGTTTCATTTCAATTCGGAAAGAAAATCGTAGGATCCTAAGCCATTTTCAGGCCTCAGAAAAAGCGAAAACGCAGGAGCCCCTGGGCTTTGCCCACTTAACCCCAACCTGGTCCCAGCCCTGGATCTGCTGGGTGTTACGGTCTTTCCCGAATTTCTTCACCCCATTATTAAAGAACATCTGAATTTGGAACCCCCCTTTTGTTTTTTAAATCCGCCACTGGAGGATTTATTATTTTTAAAATCATAAACATGTGATACTGTGTTGTCAAATAATGTATCACAAATTAAGTTCCATGTTATTAACATTTTTGCTATTTTTTAATGTTTTATTCTTATGAATTTAAAAGGTATAAGTATCATAGACATTCTTTGTATTTCAAGGTATATTTGCGCCAATTTCTCGAGTAAAGAAGTTTACGCAAGTAGTGAAGCACTGGACAGATGAAGAAGAATCTATCGGTAAATTTGCTGTCAAATATTGTCAATATATTGAACGACAAAGTGTTTAATGACGCAAAAATTAACACATGAGCTTTTTATAGATGTAAAATGAGGTATGTTTTTATGCTTAGTCAGTCGTCTGTTTTCAATTTCTTGCTGATGTGCAAGAAGTGTGTACATTAATGAACATTAGAATTCAGTTAATGTCCGTGTTTTATCAAAATTTTACCCTTGATTCGAGCGCATAGAAGTGATTATCCTATTTTATGTTCTAGAAGGGCTTTTCAATCAACGACCAGACAATGATGATAAAAAGTCGAGATTGAAGGTTCGTTGATAAAATCCTGTGATTAATCTTACTCAAAGTGGGCAATTCTCAATTTGCTAATTGATTTCATTTTAATTATAATAATAACTGCGTTTTCAGTTAGAACTCCAACCAAAACAAATTCAACATCAGAATATGTAATAGATTTGAATCTTAACTTTGTTGCACTGCTATAACCGCTTTTCTTGTACATAAATGTCATGTTCTTCATCTTGCTGTTGCGTTTTTATTCTTTTTGCGCTTTATAATGCATGTCTTCTTACTTTTAAAAGTACTGTTATTTATCATGTTAGTATAGTTTCATCATTTAGTACATAAGATTAAAGGTCAGTTCTAAATTAATGTTTCGAATCTATAGATCATGGTAAATTTCATATTCGAAAAAGTAAACATGTTATCTTTATGTCAATGTAACCATCGCCTTTGTAACCACCAAGTTTCTGCAAAAAAGGTTTGCAGCTAAGTAGAGGCAATGAATCAAATTTCTGCGTTCCAATTGCTTCAACTACTTCGTCAAAATATAATGATATTTTGTAACGGTGAAAATGATTCCAATATGTATTTGAGAATCTGTTGTATTTTGCACTAATACTTTGTTGCAATTTTAATCGTTGTTGCTATTTCAATTATTGCATGATATATAATTTCATTTCGGATTTATTAGATATATTGTTTCAGGTTGGTGATGGAGCATTGGTTGCTGGACAAAAGCATGGAATAGTTCGCTTTGTTGGAGAAACACAGTTTGCGTCCGGGTAAAATCGAATAAGTTTTTAGTTGTTTTTTTTATAAAATGTATGTGTTTAGCAATGCCAGTTAATTCATTTCAATGTTACACTTGACATTCTAGAAACCGACTGGGTAATAATATGAAGTAATCCCAAAATTGGTAGCTATTTTTTAAGCAAAAATTTGCAATAATTGAATTTTTATTTGATTTTAATTTGCATTCGAATTTTAATTGTCTTGCAGTGTTTGGGTTGGCGTTGAACTAGATGAACCTTCTGGTAAAAATGATGGATCAATTTCTGATGTGCGCTATTTTCAATGTAAAATGAATTATGGAATATTTGCACCATTACCTAAAGTTCAAAAGTAAGATTCTGTCTTTCGATATAGAATTATTTTCTACTGAGGTCCCTTATACTATATCATATAAATGTATGTATATTCGATGACCAAGCTGTCCTGTTAATTTGTTTTTTGTTATTTTCATTGTTTTTTCCAGGTCTGTAAAATACCTTAAAAGCAAGAATTCAAAGGGTGGGCCTTTTTTAATTTTTTGTTATTCTAATTTGCAATTTTTCTAATTTGATGCAGGCTTTGTTTCTCCCAACCAGAAAACCTGGTTGAAAAGAGTTTTTTTAGACGTTTTCTTATTCAATTTTTATTCAAAATTAGTTATCACACGATTCATGTTTATGAATTTTAGAACATGATGAATTTTTTTTCTATTATCTTTATAAAAGTAATTGCATTGTTTATGTCATTTTCATGCAGAATTGGAAACTAATCGTTCACACCAAAACATTAGTAATTTGAAAGATCGTTTAAGGTCATATGAAAATATTTTGGTTGATGAAGACCAAGGTTCTGTGAAGGACAGCAAGGCAAAGCCTGTTGTATCTTTAGAGAAAAATTATGACACAACTGGTAGGACTCAAGAAAATCCAGTTTTGAAACAACGGTTAGTATAAAATATTTAAGCTGGTGTATGTTACCAAGTAATGTTCATTATTTCCAAGGTGTTATAGAATCAATTAATTTAGTCATGAAATGAAATTTAACTAAATGAAAATTGAAGCATAATCTTAATTTTTTTAGAAAACAGAACGAGCCCGATTCGATTCTCCATGATTCGCTTCGGTTAAGACCAGTAAGTTATTGAAAGTTCTTTCTATTTGTTTTTCTTTTGCTTTTTAATATAATATGTTTATTTTATTGATGTGTGCGTGATTGTCCAATCAATGAACGAAGCATCGAATTGACGAATGAATTTATGTGTGTATCTATGAATTAATCAATCAAGTGATGCTTACTTTTTTCTATTCTCTTAGGGGATGAGTGTTTATGTAAATAATGAGCTTGCTATAATTAGATACATTGGAAATGTTCAATTTTCTGACGGTATTTGGCTCGGTGTTGAACTGCGCAAACCGGGTATGTCAATTTCCAGGAAATATTTTAGGCAATTCTGTAACTTAGCAATAAAGCAATAAGCATTTTGTATTCTTCCATTATCATGATATCTAAATTGTCCGATATTTAGTTACGATTTACGAAGCACTTTTGCAACGTATTTTTTCGATGCCTTTTCTCAAGAAGTCAACTCTTTTTTATATTAAGTTACTTTTGATTGATAGAGCTTTAAGTCGGTGGGAACCTAAAAAGTATGGAAATATTGCCCTTGAAAAGTTTTATATTACCTACTTTCGTTTTCTTGCAATTGGTTGCATTGATTTTTATTGTAGGACAAGTAGTTGTTAGATCGAATTCTCAAAAATGAGGGTATATTAAGTTGCGTCTTTTTCAAAAGTATTTCTCTCAATACCCATTATTTTTAACTCATCGCTTCAATTCAGTTCAGTTTAGTTCATTTCATTTTAAAATTCCAAAATATACAAAGAAGTTAAAACTAAAAATAAAACAAACAGTTACATAAAGGGAAATTTAAATATAACCCAAGTTTAAACACATAAATACAATACAATAACAAATTTACATGTCGGGAATTTCTCTAGGAGGGATCCTCTCGATAGATGAGCTTCCTCTTCAAGATAACGATTTCAGTCTCGTTTTCAGTTGGAAAAAATGATGGATCAGTGGGTGATTGTAGATATTTTACCTGGTAAGATTGTTAATCTTTTTTATATGATTTTTCAATGTGATTTCTCTTTTTGTTGTTTACAAGAATTTCCTGCTATCTGCTTCCCTTCTCTTCCTTATCTCAAACGAAATCGCTACATCTTGATTTTGTTGCAAAAAGAATTTCAGCAGCATTTGCAGGCAGTCGCCTTACAACATTCCCTACTAATTTTTAGAGAAACATTTTGTACATTGGACTGTTATGCGCTTCTGTTCATTTTGCGATTCTTCAAATACGATTACTAAATAAAAGGTCACAAGGCGGCATTGGAAATAACACGAACATTTCGACTTCGTAAAAATATTTTGCCGTCTTATTTTCAAATTTATATGTTCATATGATTAATGTGATTCAAAACTGTATCATAAATATATAATTGGATGATCAACGAGATCAAGTAGCATCAACAAGATGATGATAATTAGGAAAGTTCTTATTGTTCCAAAACTGTTTTTCTTTTAATCGTTTCTTTTAATTGTTATACCTTTCCTCATTTTTAAGTAATGTTAATTTTACCTGATTAACTTTTTTTTGCATCGTTTTCCAGCAAACCTAATTATGGTTTACTAATTCGCCCAAATCGTGCCACTTGCCGTGGAATCAATTGTGCACAGCTTTTACCAGCTGTTTAGTAAGGCATTTCAAAATGCTTATGAGGATGCTGATGACGTTGCTAATGATGACGATGCTGGTGATATTGAAATGAACTTTCTATCCTCGGCATTTATTCAAATAATTCAAGAGAAAGATGAAGAATAATCATGATAATGCACAATTCAGTTTATCTTTTTTATTTATATATTTTTAAAGATATTAAAGATATTAAATATATTTTAAAGTTATATATATATTAAATAGATTGTCAGTGAAAAGATCCTTGAACCAATATAATATTTAATTAAAAAATATGCATTAATGTTGTATTTGATCAACAATCTTTTTTGTGTCAACAAACAATCTTCACTCCCCAATGTTTGATAGGTCTTTTTTTCTGCATTTTTGATGAGTTTTACACAGGGCCTCAAACATAATCACCTGATAACAAGTTGTTTTGAAATGCAATTGAATTGAATTCCTTTCCGCCATTTTGATAATGATTTGCGGTGGGAGATTGGAAGTACAATGGAGGAAAGATTGTTCCGAAAAAAATATGTAGTTTGATTGAAATTACGTGGATAGCTTAGAATTTGGTAAGAGATGCATTCTACATTCATAACTTCAATATAATCTTGCTAAAATCATTTGATAAGAAGGGTCATAAAATGGAGCGAAAGCGGTAGAATTAACAGGGCGGATTCTATCTTTTCATTTGACCTTGTGGGCCTATAGGCCACCCACAAATAGTTGTCATTAAAATTTGATAAAGTAGACGCGGGTAACATTGTCATGGCCCATCGCTTACAAAACTTGAAGGGATTGCCTTCCCTCAAATAAAGAATTTAATGGCGGCAATTTTAATCATGTAATGAAACAAATTCTTTATAGATATGTTTATTTTAGAGTTGCAATGTACCTTTTGAAAGGTTTGAAACATAGCCCTAAAAATGGGCATGAATATGAATCTGTAGAAGATCAGAAAGATTTGCACATTCCTGTTCAAAATGAGGATGCTTTTAAACATGGGATTATATATAAAGCAAAGGTATGTTGGTTTATTGTTAATTGCCTCAATGTCACAGGACAGTTCTTACAGCCAAGATTGACCGAAAATTTTTGACATTTAGGGACCACACCCCCCCCCCCTCCGAACAATATTTCAAGAAGCCACCCAAGTAATAAACAAGCAATTGATAACAATGACATGCATATCCAAAGACTAAATCAAGTATTTTTTGGTGTCCAGATCTTGATATGTATAGAGCTGCATTGCTTAAACCTGAAATATTCAAGCACTCTAGACTAATTTGATGGCAAACAGGAGGTCATATGTAGTTTTAGATGCTTCCAACCAGACAGAAGATTACTTTTTGCACATTTGACTGAGATTATTCAACTCTAATACCAACAAATTAGTTTGCTCATTGATATCTTCTTCTTGACATTATATTCCTATTCATACTATCTTCTTCTTGACATTATATTCCTATTCATACACTCATGGAAGACAATCCATTCTCATTAACAAAACTTTCAATGGGATCTGATTTTCTTATTTTTAAAAAGTAAAATGGGCTTGCATTCATGATTATTAATTTCAGTACATAGGAACTCAAGAAATTACAAGGCCTTCAAGTAGAGTTGAAATTGTTTCAGCAATGAGACGTATCAGGGTAAGTCTTGGAAGATACAGCTATAGTTTAGTTTCATTAGAGTTTAAGATTCAAAGTTTAACATTAAAACAACAATTAGTTTGAAATTATTGCCCCAACAATTAAGGAATATCTGCAAAAGTGCACAAAGAAAATAAGTAAAACAATACACACTGTTGACTAAACAGGAAGGATGCAATCATTTCATTTGCATTTACCTAATAAAATTATATAGACCAATGACAAAACTGCCATCTGTAAAAAAAAGCAATCTAAAGCCATAGGGAAGGTCAAATTATTTCATTTTGATTAGCTTTCAGTTTTTAATCTTTCAGTATGAATACAAATACAGAAATATCAAAAAGAGGAAGGTGAATATGGATATATCCGTTGAAGGAATCAAAGTTACAATATCAAAAAAGAAAAAGGTTTGAAAACAGCTTGAATTCCCAATTGCTATCAAAGTGAATCATTGTTTTTATCTCAACACAGCATGATTTGATAAAAATAATAAAAAGCATCATGTGAGGTAGACTTAGACAAGGAACAAAGCAATATAAAAATAGACAAAAATGGTTAACGGTCACTTTTATGGGTAAAATGAATAGTTTATCATACTTGCCAGATGTCTTCATTTTTCTTTGTTTTTATCTTTCTTTATTTTCAAAACTGTCCAATTTTTGCAAAACATTAATTTATATTTTTATAAGGAATGCTTTGTTTTAGGTCATAGATGAAGCAAAATATGATAACAATCAACTTCTTGTAATGTGTTATCCCATTAACAGGTATTTCCCTTTCCCTTTGAATAGCCTTATTATATATATTCTTAATGTATGTTCTTTTAAAACCTTCTATTCTTTATTTTCCTGAATGTTTTTCTTTTTATATAATAGTCATCATATAGTAATTCCTTATGATTTTCATTTGAGTTTTAAGCTTTTTAAAGCATAATTATCATATTTTTCTAATGATTTATCATTGCAAATCTCTGTCTACTATTCACTTTTGCTGGGTCTTTCATTACTCAATATTTTTTATAAACTTCATGAATTTCATTTCCAAATAAAGATGAGGCAGGTAACTAGCACTTCTTTATTTCAAATGTTCTTCAACATTTTTATAAATGATTTCTTGATATTTTAAATTTTTTTGTAGAGTTTTCTATGTTTCACATGATTCGCAAGATCTGCTCATATTCAGTTATATTGCAAGGGGAGAAGATGGGCTATTTAGATGCAGTGTTTTCAAATCATTTAAAAAGGTTAATTGTACTTCTGCAAATATTTTTGCAATGTTTCATTTAGTTAATTGATTTAAAAAACTTTTTAATCAGATTTATCCATAATAATAGGTACTATACTTGTATAAGATACTGTTTATATCTATGTGTAAACTAGTGACTAGCATCTAGTCAAAAATAGGAAACCTTTTAGGTCAAGCCATGTGAATGCATGCAGTATGATGTTACACAGTTTGGTCGCTAAAATTACTTAAAGCAGTCCATTGATTTTTTAAGTCCCAAGCTATGAATATTGTGAGAACAATTGGCCAAGCATTTGAGGTTTGTCACAAGATGAATGCTGATAAAGGGAATGATGAAAAGGAAATAGAAAGTAAAGATGAAGCAGCAGAAAGGTTGAAGAGTTCGGACGAGGAAGGTATAAATGAATTAAATCAGTTTTTTTCTTTAAGAGTGATTAAGAAAGATTACTAAAAATGTAGATTCTTATGCCATAACATGAATTAGATTGACATGTTTCCTGTTAATTAAAGAGAAATTTGCAATATGATTGCGACCAACTTTTTCAATAATTTTGATTAACAAGGATATATAGATTATTTGTAATTTTGACAGAGTTTCTTTTCATTCAGGCAAAGGTGAGACAGATATTGATGAAGTTGGTGAATCAGAAATTGACCAAATGAATGACCAAAACAAAAAGACCAAACAAGACCATGTCAATGCTTTTGTTACAGATATTGATGCTGCTGAAGGAGAGGGAAATGGAACTAAATCAGTAAATGATATATTTTTTTAATATGCAATTTAAATTTAACATGTTTTTCTATTCGATCTTAACAAGTCTAGTTGAAGTTGGAATGCTTGAAGGAGTTATTGCCAAGTTTTGAACAAAGGGATTTATTCAAAGTACTTTTCAAAGCTGGATCAGTGCAACATCACATGAAAATGAAATAGTGGATAAATGTAATGCGTATGCTTTGGGTTATTACTTTCACTCATGAGCACCAACTCAGCCTTTCCTAGTTAAAGCATCAAAGTGAGTCAAAGGAAATATTAATGGCAGTAGTCTAAATTGTTTTGTGAGTTTTTCTGTGTTCAATTTTTTAAACAGATGAAAATAACTGAAGTAATGAATGGTGAATTACCTCATGATGGCAATCAGTTACATCAATTTTATATCCAGCAACTTCGCCATCACAAATATGAAACTGATGCAGCAAAAGCAGAAGTTTACATGCTCAAACAGCAGTTGAAAATCGAGAATGAAACAAGAATTAATGCCCAGGTTTGTCCTTTGATATCTTCATTGATGGGTTGATATCTGTACTTCAATTGACTTAACACTCACAAATTAAAAAACCATTCATTCACTCTTGTTTTCTGTTCAATACCATATTAAATTAGCTGTAAATCTAAGCTCTTTTCAAATCCATGTTAAAAAGATCAAGTTATTTCTTCATTTCTACTTTACAGAATCGAATAGAGCAGCTGATAGCTCAAAACCGTGAGTTATTGGGAACTATACAAAAATTAATGCACCAAGTACAGTCAAGCACAGATGCTAAAGATATGTTTGATCCAATTGATGAATCTTGGATGACATCATCATTCCCTCTCACTGATAGTTACTTTTCAAAAATTAGCCAAAGCAGAGCATTAACAAATAAAGTTACAAGTGAGTGTATTTCAAGTGTTTATGACAATGTAGTGAACATCAATCATCAATCAAACAAAAGCGAGAACATTGAAGTTACTGCAAATAAAAACAGCACAAAAGATGGTTCATCAAATGCCAAAAACGAGTTGTTGGATGAAAAAAAAGAAGAGGAAAATGTTTTTGAAAATAACAGAGAAGTACTTTCACAATCTGTTGGTGAAAAAATTGGAGGAATCAGTCGCAGTTTTACAGATTTGAGCAAAATTGGTCTTGAAGACAAAAACATGGATGTAAACCACAATGCAGATCGAATTACTAAATTTTCAAATGAAAGAGATGAAAATTTGGCAAATGATATTGTTGAGAAATCAGTATTGAGTAAAGAAATGATGGAAACATTTTCAGAAGAACTTAATGAGCTTAATGATGACAAAAAAGCGACTTCTGTAACTGCACTCTAATGTTTATCATGTTGCATAATCTTTGTATATAACTATGTTTTGTAACTCATTTACTATTGACGTAAAATTTTGCAATTTTTTATACTTAGTTTGTAACATTTTTTTAATGTTAAGTTTATCCAGGAAAAGGTAGATTCCTGGAGAATATGTAAACATGCCTCCATTCTTCATTATTGACCTATATTGATAATTTTTGATACAATTTTTTTACATTCTTTGGTATCAAAACACTGCATTATCAAAATTTAAAGGTATCCCAACGTCAGTTAACCACTTCATAGATAATCATCCACTGTAACATAGTCTTTTCAAAGTTGTGAATCATTTTAAGCATATGTTTTTTGGTTTAAGATTTGCTTAGAATGTTTTCTGCTCACTACCTCTAATTAGTATTCTCATATGTAGATTGCATATATTTAACTCAATGGTAGGTTCAATACCCCATTGTTTTTTAGTTAAGTAGTAATGTTCATAAACCTATTGAAATATATCATGTATCAAGTAGAAGGAAAGAATTGTGATAAAATGCAATGTATTTAGCATTATATGTACTTTTTGTAAAAATATCTTTACATGGAAAATTTTAGGAAACTTTTATGCCATGTTTTATATGCCTTAACTGTAAGTGTTTATAGGAAGAAGTATCAGTGGAATACTTATAGGAACAGAGGTTTGTTAATGCAACACTCATAAATAAATGATGCTATCCAAATTTGAATTTTACAATTATCATCACACCTAAAAGAATACAAAATAAATACTTTTGGTGATAGCAGGGGATTTGGAGATATATTTAACTTCATCCACTTTATTTTGAAAATGCATTTACATTTTAACAGTTTAGAAATTCTATGTCATGAGGTGATAAACCATTTAAAAAGTTTAAGCAGTTTACAGTCTTTGCTTGAAGGAAAAATTAGAAACACCCTTTACTTAGAATTGAAGAATGCCACAAAAAGAAAAAAGACACATCTGAGCAATGTTTGAACTAATGGATACAGAAGCAACAGGATTACTGCTTGTGAATATTGTTAATTGTGGTAACTAGTTTCTTTTTTGTATTATTCCTTGCTCTTGCCCTGAATAGCCTCTTTTCTAGCTGCATCTTGCAAAAGAGTTACATCCACTTCTTCTGATGGCAACTGCACATATCGAACAACAGATCCTCTTATGAAACAATTTTTAACTGAAAGCTATAAGAAAGGGAAATAAAGATGAACATTAAAATGATAAAAATGGAAATAGCGAACAGATCTGTGTCCTGTGAAACCAGAATAATTCAATCACTGTAAACTAAAGGATTGTGTTACTTGGTCAAATAGACCTTTGCTTAATGGGCAATCAACCTACTGTTGCACAAACATCCTATTGTTACAGAACTATGAATTTCAAGATGAAGATATTGTCAAGCTGTCCTGTTATTTGTAGCTGTCTGCATTTAATTATCTTTCTGATGTGATAATATAGTTTAAATCTTTAACTTTATACCAGAAAATTACTTTTTGCAAGTTTGAAATGGTACCAATAGCTGAACTAGTTGAAACTTGAACCTGAAGCCAAAGTCCCAAGGTGACATTTGAGCTCCTTTTAGCTATAAATCCATCTCTCTACATACATAAAAGCTGAAAAATACTTTACCATGTGTGGATATCGTTCTGGATCTGTAACACTGATGTCTGTAAGCTTTATATTCAAGTACTGAAATATGATCAATCAGAATTCATAAAGTTAGTTTTCAATTCATATACAGTCGACTTCAGATATAGTCAATCGATTTACAGTCATACTTCAGATATCACAATTTGCTGTTTCTCAAAATCAACTCTGGTCAAGTCAATTTAAATGAACACCTTTTAAAGACGTTCCCCATTTTGCCACACTCCACTTATAATCACTTCTTTCCCTCACCAAAAAGCCAAATACCCTTTTTATAGTCATATTTGAGAAAAAACTTGCTGAATCCTTGTAATTAGCATTTTTGCAAAAGAACTGTCCCACTCATCTCATCTCATATCATAGCAGACATTGGTGAAGTCTACCAGTGGTGATCTGATACATGCAGATATTTGCAAAAATGTTATGTCACTTGATGACTAAAATCAGGGTGAAGACGAAGGTGAAGACATCAATTTTTTTGCAAACATTTCAATAATTTATTTTGAATATGCGCCTTTGAGGACAAAACTGATGGTAACAGTGCTTGGCAGTTTCTTTATCAGTATAAAGCTACTGTAATACATGTTTTGTAGTCTACCCTGTGAATTTGGGCAACTCCCCTTTGAGTCACACTCAGCTTACAGTCACAGTTTTCAGAAACTATTTGATGTGACATTAACTGGAGTCAACTGTAATTAAATTTTACATGATTTAACACATAGAAGAAATTCTTATAACATTTTGTACGAATATTGTACACTCAATATAAATGGACATTTTAGCTGGACTTTTTATTAACAAATAAAAGTCAAATTAATTTATTTATATACTTTTTTTATTTATTTATTTATTACCTATTCATTGATCTATTAATATTTATTTTCACTTTTTTTTATTTTCAGTGAACCAGATTGTAAACAAGCTTTAGCTTAACTCTGTTATTCACTTTAAATATTGAATACTTACATACATACATACAATATGATCTAAATAGATCAAAATGCCTACTCAAAAACAGAAAATTGAAAATGGGAACTGTTGTAGGTGGGAAAAATTTATGATTTACCTGGTCCACCGAGTCCATGGTACCACAAATACTGAAAAGATAAATTTACAAAATATAACTTCATAATTTCAAGCATATATGACTTGAAAAAGAATTTTAGGTATTCATGTTTCAGTATAATTTGTAAATCTCTTATAGGCAGTTGTGGAATAATGCCAGAATGCAGAGTATGTCAATGGCGCACCCAAGATAATTCCTAAATTCCTAAGTAATTGCACCTGAGCACCCCTCAGATTTGAAGTTTTAATTTATGTACAGTGATATCCATAGCGTAGTGGCACACCTTATGATTTTTGCACAGTTTTAGTGCACCTGCACCGGAGGTGCTGACCTGAGGAGTGGGACTGTTGTCGCACCCAAGATGTTGTCAAGATCGGCCATACTCTGCAAACTGGGAATAATGCGATCAATGATATCAATACGTAAGCATTTATCACTAATTATATTATAATAAACTCCTTAAAAGTTAAACATGAGAGTAATGCATTTATTGTCATTTAGGGAACTTTTATTGTCTTTTAAAGTAGAAAAATGGATGCAATTACCTGAGGTGGTTTTTTAACTCTACAATGACCTCTTTTCCAATTATTGATTTGAAAAAGGAATAGAACAACTGAAAGAAAAAATTTTATGAGGCTTACTGGCTTGAAGTAGTGCAATTAAAAATTGAATTTCAAACAGACAAATGATTGATAATGATGATAAATTAATTACCATTTTTCTTTTTGGAAAAGATTCAATGTAGTACAGCCTCGCTTTGGCTTACGCTTCAGTTGTCAATGGCGATCTTTGCAACAACAGCAACAATAATATGAATGAAAATCAACAAGAAAGGTGGATGAGACAAAGAATTGATGAAAATTAATGATAACAATGGTAAAAAAGAAAAGTAATTGGAAGAGAATAAAACTCTTCAATTTATAATTGAGGTAGTGAGGAGCGTCGATGATGAAGTCTGTAAAATGAAAAATAATAGATAATGATGGGTGTGAAATATAGGCATTTTTGTAAGGATTCCTTAGGAAGATTATATCCAGAGGTAAGCAGCGCCATATTTTAGTTTATAGTTCATAATTAAGTTGTGAAGTTTCTTATTTGTATGCAGGACAGCCCAAGTTAACATGTGCAACCTGCGTTAGTACTAAAAACGGGACTCACCTCCTCAAGCTGTGCCAAGATCTTCTATTTTTTTACCAGTTTCTTATAAAACAACCATCAATGACAATATATATATGAAAAAAACTTCACTTATGAACGTTTCGACTGTCGTCTTCATCAGTAATCATATGTGGTTGAGCTTATGAATGTTTTATACATATATACTTTTTATGTTTTATATATATATATATACTTTTTATTGCCTATTTGAATGTATATATACTTTTTATATATATACTTTTTATGTTTTATATATATATATATATATATATACTTTTATATATGTATATTCATAATTGTAAATATATATATATATATATATATATATATATATATATATATATATATATATATATATATATATATATATATATATAGTTTGATAATTGTTTGACAATTATGCATGTTTACAAGTATACTTAAAATATTTCAGCATATAAAAGATTTCATAATGTGAGAATTGGAATTAAATGTGGAAAAAATGAGAACTGGACTTGAATAATGTTCAAATCAAGAATAAATCCATCCATTTCTAGTGAAGAAATTAAATTCATTGAAACAAGATATGAGGATACTTTTGAATTGATTTTCAAAGAACAACAATTTAATCAGAGGAAGAGTTCAAAAATTGATGAAAGGTCAAAATACAAAAATCAACATGAAAGATTTGATAACATACCAGAAGCATCCAACCATAGACTTGCATGGGATTTGAAAGAAAATAATGATGCTAAAGAATTTGTAAATGCTAATACAAATTGCAAGAGAGTTGTAAAACAAGGGCAAATAAAATCATCAGTTTGTGTGATAATTTAAAATTTAATATTTGTTGATTAAAACTTGAATGAATTTGAGATTGTTCAATGCTTTCTTAGGATATTGTCAGTGAAATAAGGGCTTCAACAAAACATGGCCTCTGCGTTGTCATAAACATTTCTGACAGTGCCAATTATAATGTGTTTACCTTCTGGTTAATATAACCAGTTAGTTAATAAATGCATTGCCCCAAGCCTTTTGGTAAGAAATTTAAAGATTTTATGAATGGATCAATTTATATCAATACCTTTTCATGTAGAAATTTCCATTATTTTGATCGTATCAATAACATGCTGGGATGCAAATGGATATCTATTTTAGATGGTGTTGTGTGCTCAAAGGACCAAATTTTTGCTACAAAGACTCAAGATTTTGGCACAAAGGATCAATTTCTGTGAAATAGCAGTTTTTGCCAATGAATAAAAAAACAAAGTTGTCGATTATTAAAGGTCTTACTCTGTCACATTAGAAATACTTTTCTTAATGCCCTCTGTAATACGATCATTTTTGTATTTCCCTTTTTTCTGGTATGCTCCATAAACAGAAAATTCCCCGCATTAGTCGAACTCCAGATAAATCGACTAAATCGATAAGTTGAACTAATTTCTAACTCCTTTTAACCCATAACTCCGCTTAAGTCGGACAAAATCAGTGAATTGGAAAACATCGAATCAGAGAAAATTGCGATCGTCTCTCCAAGCTTTACACAAACCGCAAATTTATCGAGGTGATTTGTCCAATTCTTGTCCAAGAATTGGTGTCCATATTTTTTTTTATACCGTTTGATATATGAACAGGGACCGCGGAGCAATCTGAAAATGCGGGGCTAAAATCGCGTGAAGGCAAAAAATGGGGGACTGGGGGGCTTCCCCCCAGAAAAAGGTTTGAGTCAAGCCGCTTCTTTTAGAAGCTAGGAAATGGCTATTTTGGAAGCCATGCTCTCATGTTCATCATATGTAGGTAGTTAAAAATTCCCAGTACAAGTTTAAACGAAGCGGATCACGTGAATATATCGAAGAAAGAATTGTGAATTTTGAAAATCAAGCAGCTTTTTTACAGTTTTAGGCTGTTCTGATGCAACAAATCTTCCAAAATTGAGTTGCCTATTGTCTTTAGCGACAGGTGCACTGGCACTATTCATCGAACGAAGACATTTGATATCTTTGAAATTAAATTTTCCTTCTTTTGAAAAAGTGATGGGGGGCTATAGCCCCAGCCTCCCCCGTTCATAGCTGCGGTGAGGGGTGCTTCTATGAATCGATCAACAAAATTGCAGGCAAAGCCTTTTGGAAATTTCTTTATACCCAAATCAAGGGAAATGGCCGCCTTGCAATAGACGTTGAGTTTTGACTGAATTTGAAAAAAATTTGGATGGATACGAATTTGTGTCAACGTTGGGAAACAAAATTCTCCTTCCATGTATGTGTACTTCGATAGGTCGAACGGTTGTTCTGATTTTTTTAAAAAAAACTATCGCATACCTCATGACTTTATTCGAAGAGGTTTTAACTGAAATTATAGTGATAATTTTTTTTCAAAATTTAAAGAATTTCTGAACAAAGACAAAAACAAACTTGAATGAATGAAATGCTGCAGCACACAGCAGAAGTCAGTTACTGGTCCATGCGCTACCAATAAACTAAGTGAAATGTGCAATATTCTAAACATTTGCTTTTTAAAATTTTATGTTGCATTCTAATATTTGGTGGCATGGTTTGCATTGATGGCTCACTCGGTTTTGTTAGCAGGCTCACAGGCGCATATGAATTTAAAGCAATAATTCACTGTTGATGGATGACGATGAAAGGCAATAAAACATTGTGAAAATTTGTTATGGAAGATATCATAATATTTGGGCAAAAGAGAATCAACAGAATAGAAGCTTTAAAAAGTAATTGTTTGTAGAAAATATGAAGTGGAAATATGAAACGATTCTAATGAAAGAAATGGATGGAAATTGCTGAATTGTAAAAACAAAAAAAATGTAACAAAAGAAACGTCATTTCATTTTCCGAATTAAATGTTTGCCAATATGCAAAAATTAATTGCTTTCCTCGAGAAGTTTGCAGTCAGCAGTTAAATGATTTCCTTCTAAGGCCCCCTCATTTACATTTCATTTACATTAAAAAATGTTTTGTAGTACAACATGATATAATATCAGCAGCTTCTCTTCTTTCACTTTCAAGAGCAGAAGAATTTGAATGATCTGGTAACAGAATGCAAACATGGCACCCAGTGTTTGACACATCCCATTGTCATTGGTGGCACATGCAAATATGACATTCAGTGTGGTTCATACTTTGATTAAAGATATGGTTTTGCAATTGGTTTGAATAGGGATTTTAGCACTAGTATTTGTAGTATATTGTATTAATTTTCTGTACATTGTATTAAGTTTCTGTAACATTATTTTCAATCTTTGTAGTCTAGTTATAGTTATCTGTTTGTAATGTTAAGATCATGATTGTATGTAGTGAATTTAAATAAAATGAAACTGAACTGAACTGAACTAAAAGTTCTTTATAAGTTTCTTTGGAACGCATTATGCTCATCTTGTTATCACAAATTGGCGAGGCAAACTTTGCACAGGTTCCGTTTGCAGAGTCGATTTGGACAATGCATTGTGGGTTGCATCCTTGTTATGACTCTCGTATTTCAATTTCAAGCCTCTTGTATAACATTCTAATCTTATTCAGCTAGCAGAAGATAAACAAAGATTTCACAAAAATTTCTATATTCCGAGAAGCTCCTTTAGTTTTACTTTGAGTATGACTATTCCTCTAGTTTCGTTTGTTTCTTATAGAGTGTTTCTTATAAAACAAATTGCGAGTATATTGCAATCCTTTACAAAAAGTGCCATAATCTAAACAAAGTTTGTCCTTTCAAAACAAATTCAAATTAGCGATAGCCCTTTTAAAAAATCAAGTTGTTTCATTGACAACGAGTAAAGGCAACTTTTTATACTTTGGAGGATTTGGGAAGATTTTGATAATGATACGCTCTTCAAAGTTTGTTCTTGGCCTGCGACGAATGGTGAGGTGCTACTAATTTTGTGAGGTCTGTGGCAATCCACAGGACCCCTTTCATCTCTTTCTTCATTGACCCTTCCCCCCCCCCTCCAAAAAAACGACCCTGGCTACGCTACTCTGAAGATCCTGCATTATTCTAGCCACTATTTAATGAAACTTGTCATCCAGGGGCTGGGGGTTCCTAGGTAAGGAAAGCTGACCCTATAAAGTTCCTTCAATTCTTCTCTTTCATTCCTTGAAGTTCTTGAGACATCTTAAACACAATTTAGGAAACTTGCCATGTAAGAGATTGGGGATTTCTGATAAATTGTAACAATAGCTGACCCTGTAGTGTAGAGACCCTTCGAAAATATTTTGGTAGTCAAATAGTCACAGAAGGTTCAATAATTTCTATCTGTTACTCGAAAGACTAAATAATGTTCAATCTTTGGCAATATATTGCATACATTACGTATTTTAGTTCATGATTATGGTCTTCACTTGAATTAACTTTTACTCCTTTTTTTAGGACATGAACAAGATTTGTTTGGAGCGTTAAAAGTGACTATCTGAAGCATTTGAATGAATTACAGAGGTCTTGATGCATTGGTGAGTAATCAAATACGTTAAATGTTAATTTGCTAGCCATGAAGGCTTATGAAGGGAAATTCAAGATGAATCCAGCATATAATGTAATAGATTAATGCACCATTTATAATCAACAGAATTTACCAATGTCACGATACCCCCGTTTTCCCATTCATTTTTTATATTTTCTTCTTTTTATCGTAATAGCATATTTTCCTTCATTCATTTTATCTGCTCTTTCCGCCTCAGTTTAATGACTAACTTTTATCACATCGTTTCAGCCCTACCTACGTCTTACCCTCGTTGTCATACCTTTTCGGCATCTACTTTCAGTGCATGACTTAGTTGTTGTCGTATATTTTCTCACCGCTCAAGCTTATATCACGTTTGTCACTTTCCTGTTATTCTTAATTCTTATTGGTTAATTCTCTCTTGTTATTCCACGTACATTCTTATATAAACAGTAGATTCGTAATTAGAAATTAACTTTTGATTTGATTTCATTCAAGTTCCATGTCACACTGGAGTCATGCTTTTCTTTGAGTCTGAATCTTGCAGTTTTGATTAACGATTTACCGCTCATGCCTGACTGTTTTCACACAAACCCAGTAACACATTCCAATTGATTATGTATAAAATTAAGGTCAAGCTACTAGGCTAGGCTACCTACACGTTTTTTTTAAGAACACTTGAATCCAGTTTCAGCCTGCCATCCCGGTATATTTTCAGCCTAAGGTTTTCTTATTCTGTTTCTTGTTTCGAATTTCCTGAGCATAGTAGTGTAAAAAAGCTGATGTAATTACTTCATGGATCTTTTGCAGATTTCGCATCATGTTTTAGCTGTGTCCTAAATTGTAGAATTGATTAATGTAAATCCCTATGAATTCATGGATTTGCAATAAAAATTTTTTTTCGTTTTCTTAACAGGGGAAGAGAAGTTTACTTAGCGAGAGTACGCAATGAATAATATAAAAACGGGTGGATGTAATGAAAGAGAGGGTATGTACAATAATGGTGTTTTCAGTAAATAATATTTACATTGCTATGCGAGAATAAAATCAACGCCATTTGAAATGAGTAGAAATAATATAGTCGTCACTTACTTCCAAAGAGAAATGAAATGATATCAACCATGAATGGGAAGCAGATCAAACTCATGGTCGCGGACCACCCTTAACGATAACATTCTTTGGTTATAATGCTGATAAGGTGACATTGGCAAACAGGAAATTGCCCAGGACCGGATTAAATCCCAGGACGCAATTAACAATTTCATCCCAGGAACGGATTAAATCCCAGGACTCAATTAAAGCCCAGGACTCAATTTAATCTCATTGTTCAATTTCATCCCAGGACCAGATCAAATACCACAACTCGATTAAATCCAAGGACTCGTTTTGCTCAACGTTCCTTGACGGCTTCAATTTTATGTTTTGATGTCATAGTTCCCTCAACTTTTCTAAAGCTTTTCCTTGCAAAAGGGATTTGTTGGAAAAACCCTTATAAACATTACGAGACAAAGGGGAGTAGAAATGATAATAGATAAGCTATGCATTGAAAAATATTGACTGGAGGACAATTTCTGAATAAAGCCTGGCCAACAGTGATAATTTGAATTTTGACCAGAACACTCCTTGCCAAAAGTATATCAGAGAGCCCCCTGTTAAAACCGGTGAAGAATATTCACTTAAGGAAGTATTTTGTTAATTGAGGTTTTAGTGAGATCTCATTTTTGCCAAAACTGAATTAACTCTAATTTGACAAAGTTTCTACAAATCTTTGTGTTCCCAGCAGCATTTTAAAATAATTTTAGGCATTTGTTCTGGATACTTTGCTTAATTTTGCCCCCAATTATCAGCATTATTAAGTAGGGAAAAATAAATCCCCATTCTGTTGTCCTTGTAAAAGATCTAAATTTTCGGCAGCATTACAACAATAGATTATGGCATTCTTCTGGATACTATTAGGAAGTCTTTGCCACTAATTTTAAAGATTATAAAATACCGTATTTTCTTGAATAGAAGCCGCCCTCGAATAGAAGCCGCACAAATTTCGTAAAAACAAAAAATAGAAGCAGCATTTTTCCCCACTGACGATAACAGAATAATAGTATAATAGAAGACGGGAATTTTATTTCATCACATAATTACGATTTCCACTTCACCTTGCTCTTAAATTTTATCAGTTAAATCCTCTAAATATTGAATATTATTAATATCAGTTTCTTCTTGAAAGTTATCTTCTAATGTTGGCTTTGATAACTTCGATGCTTGGTTTCGATTCAACCGAGCGTACCCTGGCTTCCTTCCCGTCTTACCCTTTCCCAGACAGTGAATTTTGCCCGGATCGCTTGTCGTTATCCCGCACGTATCGAAAGATTTCTTGATGATCTCCTTGTTGATTTGTTTCCATGCTTCAACAACCCACTGAACTTGCAAGACTTGAACATTGCAACTATAACGTGCTCCCGATAGATCTCAGAACTTCACGCAATTAGCACATTTTAAAGTTTTTATTCGAAGGTGTTGCAACCAAAACAATGAAAGCCGCCCTTGAATTCAAGCCGCCTTTGATTATAAGCCGCATTTTTTCCCTAATGAAAGTAAAAGAAGCCGCGGCTTCTATTCAAGAAAATACAGTACATACTTAAATGTCTACTTTCCCTGGTTAAACATGCAACTTTCTTTAATAATGGCTCTCTAACTTTATAGTAAACTCTTCTAGGTTATTTACATGAAAAATCACTGACACTTGGGCAAGGAAAGGTTCATAAAAAATATTAAGAACTGGTGGCAAGTGTCAAAACTGGCGACCCGGGGTTAAGGTTAATGACTTTGAGTAAGAGTTATTGGCTTATGATTTTGTAATTTTGGGTTGGGATTCCCAGTTACTTATTACCATTTACATGAATCAAGGTTACCACAAAATCATACCAGTTACCTGTTACCAGTCCCACCTTATCAATAACATATTACAAGTTACATATAACACATTGCATGTGAAAAGTAACTTATCTGGTCACAGATTAGAAAATATTTTAACCAGAAGCATGTTACCAGTTCTAAGTGGAAAGTTGCATATGACCAGTTGCATGTAACTAAATACATAGGATTGGTTAGAGTTAAGGGGCTAATGGGCAGGTTGGGGTTAATGGGAAGGGCTGGGGTTACTGGTTAGAGTCAATGGAAAAGAGCATGGGCTAATGGGGCT
>OZ025196.1:0-40113 GCA_964019065.1 Catostylus mosaicus | reverse complement strand
GAGTATGAAACCCCGGAAAACCTGGATAACAGGAAATTTTCGGATCAAGGTTTTGCAAGAATCTATCCAGAATACATTTATTTCACTAAGCATTTTGATTTAAAACATTTTATCAGTTTCAAATTTAGCATGCTATTTTAATTTTATTATTTACATCAAACATATAATTATCAAATACGTTTACATTGACAACAAATTAATTATATTTTCAATCGTATTTAAAGAGGGTCTTTTATCTAAATACAAAGTTAATGAATTTTAAAACTTAACTACAATTTGCCACTATGTAAAAAAGAATCAAAGCATAACGATGTAAAGGTAAAAATTGAAAATTATTATGTATCAGGTGAATGATGCAAGTTTGAGCACCTTTTTCTTTCATTTGACTGTTGGGTTTTTCATAGTCTATTTTAATTGATATATGAAAAACAGAACTCAAGTCTTGATAGAGATATTATTTGGGCTTAACTGTATATTCTCTATAACAATTGCTGTTAGTAGTACATTTCAATTATGAAAGATAAACATCAGTGCTTCTCTTTTGCTTGTTTAGGTTACAAACGTAGTGCTGAATTTGATTGAAAGAGAACGAAATGGTGAAACTATAAGCACAGGATTGATATCTGGAGTTATCAATAGTTTTGGTATTGTATTTCTTCACAAGCTTAAATCTCATTATTATTGGACTCAGAAGGGATGGTATAGTTATTCAAGTTTCCTGGATGCTTTCCAAGCCCTGCCGAAGCTTGCAGAATTAATTAATGTTTAGAGAAGAAGCGAGTGTAAAATAAGCGTTTGAGTCCGTTATTTTCTGTTAGTAATCTAATAGTAACATTTAAGGCCAAGTAAAGTAGAATGAATCATTGATGTAAACAGTAGACTGGGAATGGGATACTATGTAAATTTAATATTGTCTTCAACTATGGCTGGGGTTTTCTTTCGATATTGCGTAGGCATCTGGAAAGTAGATACCTTCTAGCTCAATTTTTCGCTTTATTGACGGGAGTCAGTGCTGTTTTGGTTCGGACAAATGAGACTAAAACATGTAACTGTTATGTCAATCAAACTGAGATTTTCAAGACACAGAGACAAACAGAGTGAAGCAGAGCTGTCAATCAATAATCTCTCATTCCATTGATTTTGCCCACCAAGATGTCAATCAAAGTCGCATGTTGTAGAGTTTGATTTCTTAGTTTGGCCATAAATAGGACAACAAGTTAATTAAAGAACACAATAGCAGGCGGTCTAACGGATTCTCGAGGAGAGCTTGCGACGATATATATGAATGATAATTTTAAGGCACAATGCACTCCGGCAGGAATACAAAACAAATATGACAGGATTATGATTATAAAATGTTACTAATGTTGATAACAAATAAGATAATTTCTAGACTAGTCTGACTACATGACATTGAGTACTGGAAAACAGATAGACCAACAGTTTTGTCGTAATAATCTTGTCGTATCTATCATAAGTAGAGTTAATGGAAAAAAGTTGCGATTGACAGAAAAAGATTTATAAGAATAGAGTAAGATTAGGCAAGCAAACAAGTATCTGTTAACCCAGGCTGGGGTTCTGGCAGCTATCAAGCTGATTTGGGCCTGGGACGCTAGAGCCTGGGGCGCTAGGGCCTGGGGCGCTAGGGCCTTTGGCCTCAGAATTTCAGTTTGGATTAGAAAGTTTTATGCATTGACAGTGACATTTTCAAAATTACCGTTTTAGTACACTTGGGTATCAATGAAGATGAGCCAGGCACAACAGGGGGAAGCCCATCATTATCAGTTTACCGTTGTTTCTTTGAGAATGCATTTATTCAGACCACTGAAGAATATTACAGCAAGGAAAGCACACAGTTCCTGTCAGAAAATCCCGTGACAGAATATATGAAAAAGGTAAGATTACAATGAGATGATGCTCTTTCGGATTATCATCAGCAGTCTCATTATCATTGGAGTTGTTTTAATACTGAAGTAATCTAATGGCCATGTGGAATACCTACATGAATTGTTCTTTATTTTGAGTTGACGTAGAGTTTTCAATTTCCTATATACATTTGAGGTCAACATCCCTGTCCCCTTTCACTTACGTATACTGGAGTATTGTAGTAGAATTCGGGGGGGGGGAGTATTTGATGAAAATCATCGATTTTATTATGTTATAATGTTATCAGATAAACAATCCAGAAATAGATAACCAACATGCACGTGGGACCAAAATTAGCAGCAGCAGGCTTAGAATTCAGGCTAAAGTTGAACTTAGTTAAGTTACTAAAAATTGAGAATTAATCAATTAATTGAGAAACGTAATGGACTCGGAATAGGAATGTAAATATACGGTATTGTCCTTATGTTTAATCACCCCCAACAAGTGGCTAGGGGTAGATTCCGAAATGCTAGTTTGGTTTAATCGATGTTGTAGAGCTGCAGAATGACAAGTTTGGCAAGACGGTCAGTTTCGTTAATAAAAAATCCAACTATATACCAATCTACCTTTTTGTCTCTGTAACTAGGGCCTCTTACTCCCTGAGACCCGTCACCTCCACTAATCTGGATGTAATAATACCTTTGTTTTATCAAATCAAACTTGTGGTAATGTGCTATCTTTTTTTTTTAATTTTAGGCTGAAGCAAGGCTAAAAGAAGAGCAAACAAGAGTCCAACTGTATCTCCATGAAAGCACTGAAACAGAGGTAAGACTGTAAAGGGTTTTTCTACCTTTAAATTCAAATGAAATGAAAGATCGTGCTGATGGGAAATTTTTTTGTTTGTCTCCCAAGATTGTAAAAAGAAATCTTTGATAACAATATTTCATCGAGGTAATTATGAGGATAAGAAGTCTGGATTTTACCATAAATGGTGGCTTTTTGGTTTAAACAAAGTTGTGCATTGAATTGTTTTGGAAATAAAATGTAGTGTTTTTGATTTGTAATCCCAAGAGTTAAGAAAACCACAATGCCTAAGTTTTGCGACACCAAATTTTGTATCAAAAACCTTCCTAATATTTTTTCTGTCCGCGACTCTCTGTAAACTACCTCTGAGAAAAAGACCAATGGCATAAAACTTCCATTTTCAATAATTACGGAATGTTCAGACTAAGACAAATAAGACATTTACAATAGAACAAGAATTTTACTTAGATTATAAGCCTAAAATCCACAGTCTTTTTTAGAAATGTGAACATTGCAAATTTTCCTCCTAATTTTCCCCCACTTCCTGAAACCTTCCTCCGCGAACCAGGTCGCAGAGTCGCGTGGTTTTCTGGACCCTGGTGATGCCCAGTCATTGGGTGTTGAACATTTCGTTAGTTCCGGGCATGTGCAATGAGTTGATATAATATTCTTCGTAAAAAAGGACAGCTGACAAGCACGCCTTGTCAGGGTGTCAGAATGATCGCAAAAAAGGCCCTTTGTATCTGACATTATGAAGGTATCAAACATTAGTACTTCAGAAATAGAATGCTGAAACCCAACCATTATTGCTTTACTTACCCAAAATCATTTTCTGTAAGTATCTTCATTTCTCTGAATAATTAACATGGCCTAAACAATGAAAATTTGATATTAATGGCTGTAAAAGCTAAAATTAATACTACACAAGTTAATCGAAGCCAACTGGTTGTACTAATACAAACTAATTATCACACGGTACAAGGTTGAATAAATAAGATAACGAATTGATAGTATATTTAGATAGAACAGAGCAGATCAGTACAGAACAGATCAGTACAGAACAGAACAGAACAGAACAGAACAGAACAGAACAGAACAGAACAGAACAGAACAGAACAGAACAGAACAGAACAGATAAGTACAGAACTGAACCGAACTGAAGAGAACAGAACAGAACAGAACAGAACAGAACAGAACAGATCAGTACAGAACAGAACAGAACAGAACAGAACTGAACAGAACAGAACAGATCAGTACAGAACTGAACCGAACTGAAGAGAACAGAACAGAACAGAACAGAACAGAACAGATCAGTACAGAACAGAACAGAACAGAACTGAACAGAACAGAACAGAACTGAACAGATCAGTACAGAACTGAACCGAACTGAAGAGAACAGAACAGAACAGAACAGAACAGAACAGAACAGATCAGTACAGAACAGAACAGAACAGAACAGAACAGAACAGAACTGAACAGAACAGAACAGAACAGAACCGAACAGAACAGAACCGAACAGAACAGAACCGAACAGAACAGAACAGAACAGAACAGAACAGAACAGAACAGAACAGAACAGATCAGTACAGAACAGAACAGAACAGAACAGAACAGAACAGAACAGATCAGAACAGAACAGAACAGAACAGATCAGTACAGAACAGAACAGAACAGAACAGAACAGAACAGAACAGATCAGAACAGAACCGAACAGAACAGAACCGAACAGAACAGAACCGAACCGAACAGAACAGAACAGAACAGAACAGAACAGAACAGAACAGAACAGATCAGAACAGAACCGAACAGAACAGAACCGAACAGAACAGAACCGAACAGAACAGAACAGAACAGAACAGAACAGAACAGATCAGTACAGAACATAACAGAACATAACAGAACATAACAGAACCGAACCGAACCGAACAGAACCGAACAGAACAGAACAGAACAGAACAGATCAGAACAGAACCGAACAGAACAGAACAGAACCGAACAGAACAGAACCGAACAGAACAGAACAGAACAGAACAGAACAGAACAGAACAGATCAGAACAGAACCGAACAGAACAGAACCGAACAGAACCGAACAGAACAGAACAGAACAGAACCGAACAGAACAGAACAGAACAGAACAGAACAGAACAGATCAGTACAGAACATAACAGAACATAACAGAACATAACAGAACCGAACCGAACCGAACAGAACAGAACCGAACAGAACAGAACAGCACAGAACAGAACAGAACAGAACTGAAGAGACCTGAAGAGAACGAAATGGAATAGAATAGAAGGGAATGGAATGAAATGGAATAGGATAGAATAGAATAGAATAGAATAGAATAGAATAGAATAGAATAGAATAGAATAGAATAGAATATAATGTAATATAATGTAATAGATAATAATAGATATTAATAGAATATATCATGATATAATAGAATATAATACAATATAACAGAATAACAGACTTCTTCACTTAATTTTATTTTCAGCTTGCCAAAAAGTGTGAACGCGTACTAATTCAGAAACATTTGGAAACTTTTTATACAGAATTCAAAAATCTTCTAGAAGATGACAAAGACGAAGGTGAGTTGAGTATTTACTGCCAAAATTGATTATGGCTTTCCATGCCATTTAAAGCATTGGTCATCTCCCAAATGGCGCTCAGATGCAAGGTATCTTATGTCACCCAACCACAGCGATAACCTTCGGAGAGATGACAATTTTGCTAAGGCATAGGAGTGTTTGAAAAGAATTATCAACTCGAAACTGGTGCAGTTGGTTCAGAGGCGCAAAAACACTGCACACCTACAAACCTGGTTTGGAGGAAGGTTTTGATCGAAAATTTAGGAAATTTTGTGTACAAAAATTAAATTCTATATAGTTAGTATAGATCTAATTAGTGTGGAGAATAAATCATCAATAAATACATAGAACCATTAAAAATCATGTCAGCTGTTTACAGCTGGTGAGGTTATATTTCAACACTAAATTGAAGAAAAAAATCAGGTTTGATCAGCCAATGTGATGAAAGAGAGAAAGTCTATTCATGCGTGTCAGGAAAATGAGTTGGTTGCTGTTACGATTTTATCAGTAAAAATTTACATCGAAATGAACATTGATCTCGGATTCAGGTGTCAGATCGACCTTACGAGACAAACCCAGGCGATCTCAAATTTTTTATTTCAACTGCTTTTTCAATGCGTACAACTTCTGTCAGAATCAAAGCTTTTTGGAAGGATAATTGTTTGAGATCATCGTTGTTTCTAGACCTTGGCCGAATGTACAGTTTGGTGCATAGAATACCACATGGCCTTGACAATTTGAAAGAACTTTTAGAAGAACATATTCATTCTCAAGGGTTGAGAGCGTTGGATAAATGTTGTGATTCAGCCATCAATGTATGTTTTATTTTTTTCCGCTGCTGTAATGCATCTAGCTGTTTATTGATTATATTGTAAACTATGGTTTGCACAGTAGGTTTACTAAGATATATCTAAATTAACATATAGTTACTTTTCTAAACTTAATAACAGAAAACGACGGTTAGAGTTGTATTTAAAAGTTTCACGCTTGATGCGATCTTCAGACAACAGGTTGTCTGAAGATTGTATCAAGCGTGAAACTTTGTACAGTCTTAATAACAAACTGATTTTTCCTATTAAGCCGTTCCCTGCAGTTGCTTTCATTTCAATGATTTCTGCTTAATTTCAGGACCCTCGGTTATATGTGAGAACTATACTCAATGTACATACAAAGTATAATAATTTGGTACAAACAGCATTTAAAAATGATTCTGGCTTCGTCGCTGCCCTTGATAAGGTACTCAATGTTGTATTTCACTTAGTTGTATTTTGACATTACGCATGCGATTGATTGCTTTATATTCTAAAGTATTTAAGGAAAATTGATATTTTCCAATGTGTTAAATTGCCGACATCGTATCCTCAGATGCATGCTAAATCATATTTGATTTGTTTTTCTCATACTTTCTCTTGATTTTCACCGCTTCTGCTATTTCTTCTGTTGCTTTCCTGTTTGATTTGGTTTTCACTTCTACCGCTATTCCTGCTTCTATCTTTATAGCTCGCCGGACTCAGAGGATGCAAAGCCGCAGAGTGGCACCTCCTCACATACCAGTGACGTGGGAATGAGCTTAAACTCTAGCCTTGACTTTATGTTTTTGCATATAATACGCTTCGATTTATTTATTAATCTTGTTCATCCCATTGCATGTAGGCCTGCAGAAGATGCATCAATGCGAATGCCGTTACAAAACAAGCTGGAACGTCTTCAAAATCACCTGAATTATTGGCAAGATATTGTGATTCAGTTCTTAAAAAAAGGTAGGCTAGTCGCTTATCTAAAAACAGTATTTACCGCAAACTCAAACAGTATTTTCCTTCGATTTTCCACCTCTAAATGCCTACGATCCATAACTCTCTATACCGAGGCAGCAAAAGATCTGTGAAAGAGTTGCACTTAGTTTAATAAAAGTTTTTTTAAAACCCGTTTTTCCATTCTTAGAGCTTATGGTACATCTTAATTTTGCCAATTGCACCATTGTTATAACTTATCCGTTTGTTTATTTTTCTTACTTAAAGTGCGAAGAACCCAGAAGAAACTGAACTTGAAGATATTCTGAATTCCGTGGTATGTGATTGGATAACCTTTGTTTATAAGTACCATAGTAGCATTGCTCCTTACTGTAATGAATCTTCATTTCCCTGAGCTTTCATTTTAATCTTACTCTTCGCAATATTTTTAGATGGTGGTGTTCAAGTACATAGAAGATAAGGATGTATTTCAAAAGTTCTACTCAAGAATGTTAGCAAAACGATTGGTTTATCAAAATTCAGCGTCAGACGATGCGGAAGCTAGTATGATATCAAAACTAAAGGTTTGTCTCTAAGAATTTCTTTATGATGTCTTAATACCGAATGATGATGCAAAAAAGATTCAAAGACGCGCTGACGAACACGATTAAGCTTCTCAAAATCAACTTGTATGGTCCTTCTAATATAGCGGTTTTATTTCGATGTGTGAAGTTATTGCTGCTAGCAGGGTTAATAACGCGCCCTTTTTTGCCATCTCGCCTGGTTTTCATCCCCTTAATGATTATCCTGTTGTTGAAGTGATAGCAATGTTTTTGAACGGGCACGGGGGGGCGTGAAGTAGCTTCAATTTACCCAAGAACCTCTTAGTTGCATTTAAACAGCAGAGAGCCATTATTAAAGAAAGTTGCATATTTAACCAGGGAAAGTAGACACTTAAGTATGTACCGTATTTTCTTGAATAGAAGCCGCGGCTTCTATTATTTTCATTTGGAAAAAAATGCGGTTTATAATCAAAGGCGGCTTGAAATCAAGGGCGGCTTTTATGGTTTGGTTAAATGTGCTAATTGCGTGAAGTTCTGAGATCTATTGAGAGCACGTTATAGTTTCAATGTTTAAGTCTTGCAAGCTCAGTGGGTTGTTGAAGCATTGAAACAAATCAACAAAGGGATCATCAAGAAATCTTTCGATACGTGCGGGATAACGACGAGCGATCCGGGCAAAATTGACTGTTTGGGAAAGGGTCAGACGGGTGGGAAGCCAGGGTACGCTGGGTTGAATCGAATCCAAGCATCGAGGTTTTACCAAAGCCAACATTAGAAGATAACTTTCAAGAAGAAACAGTTATTAATTATATTCATAATTTAGAGGATTTAACTGATAAAATTTAAGAGAAAGGTGAAGTGGAAATCGTAATTATGTGATGAAAGAAATACCCATCTTCTATTATTCTATTATTCTGTTATCGTCAGTAGGGAAAATGCGGCTTCTATTTTTTGTTTTTACGAAATTGGTGCGGCTTCTATTCAAGGGTGGCTTCTATTCAAGAAAGGATGGTATACAATAATCTTTAAAATTAGAGGCAAAGACTTCCTAATAGTATCCAGAAGAATGCCATAATTTATTGTTGTAATGCTGCCGAAAATTTAGATCTTTTGCAAGGAAAACAGAAAGGGGATTGATTTTTCCCTACTTAATAATGCTGATGATTGAGGGCAAAATTAGGCAAAGTATCCAGAACCTAAAATTAACGAGTTAGGGAATGCCTAAACTTATTTTAAAATGCTGCTGGGACCACAAAGATTTTTAGAAACTTCGTCAACTTTACTGGAATGAATACCTTCAGTTTCAATGAATGTTTTGTTCAAATTAAACATTTAATATGCATGCAAAAAAGGATAGAGATTTTACTTGCTTTTAATACTTGTTATCTATGCTTATTGTATGTTAAAACTTTGCTAAATTCCTAGACTGGATATTTTCAATTGACATATACATCTTGTTCAAAGTGCAAATGCTGTTGCATGTTAAAATAAAGATAATTGTTTTTTTTGTCAGTTGCTACCTAATTCCCTAGCCTTTTATGGGTTTTAAACTTGTCAATTTAACTAGAATCCACATTTTAAACCAACATTAAGATGGTCATCAAACTGTACAGCTTTTGCAAGGAAAAACAGAAGAGGATTATTTCTATTTTGTTACTTGAATGCCTAACTGTTTAGAAGTATAAACAATTCAAACCAACGAGAATTATTACTTTCAACTAATAATAAAATCTTGTCCAAAATGCAGAGCTATTGAATACAAAAAAAACAGAAAAGAATTGTCTTTCATTTTCCAGAGGTGGAAAAATCCAAAATAGGCAAAATCCTGTCCTTGATTTAGCCTTAAAATGTTGCCCCAAATGCAAACTAGTGTTTTACAAAACGGAGAGGGTTATCTATAAATCGGCGGTTTTTAACTTCGTTGAGCATAAGTGTCACCCCGACTCTGGAACCAAAAATATATAAGAGATCGCAAAAGTAAATTTCATCCCTTATTAGAAATTAGAATTGCAACCTGCGGATTGTTTATTAAGGAATGTTTGAAAATTCCTGCTTTCAGCACCCTATATATAATGCGGATCCTATATATTTAAAGTTTCAATTAAAAAGTTAATTCACTTTTGGCAGAAATGAGGTCTTACTAAAGCCTCAATAAAACCTCCAATGAAATTGCACAAGTTTCTCAGCATTTAAATCCAACTCATTTAATGTTTGCGGGGTTGCTCAAAGGGCTTTGGTTTCTTATAAATATTATTTATTACAAGTCGATCGATAAACCTCCACGATAAACCGCAGATGCGAAGAAAACACGAGCAGCGGAGACTACAATGGCTAAAGCGCTTTTAACAAAATACTTCATTTAGTGAATATTCTTCACCGGTTTTAACAGGGGGCTTCTCTGATAAACTTTTGGCAAGGAGTGTTCTGGCCAAAATTCAAATTATCACTGTTGGCTAGGCTACATTCAGAAATTGTCCTCTAGTCAATATTTTTCAGTGAATAGCTTATCTATTATCATTTCTACTCCCCTTTGTCTCGTAATGTTTATAAGGGATTTTCAAACAAATCCCTTTTGCAAGGAAACGCTTTGGAAAAGTTGAGAGAACTATGCCATCAAAACATAAAATTGAAGCCGTCCAGGACCGTTGAGCAAATCGAGTCCTGGGATTTAATCTCGTTGTGGTATTTGATCTGGACCTTGGATGAAATTGAACAATGGGATTAAATTGAGTCCTGGGATTTAATCCGGTCCTGGGATGAAATTGTTAATTGGGTCCTGGGATTTAATCCTGTCCTGGGCAATTTCCTGTTTGCCAATGTCACCTTGTTAGCATTATAACCAAAGAATGTTATCATTCAGGGTGGTCCGCGAACATGCGTTTGATCTGCTTCCCATTCATGGTTGATATCATTTCATTTCTCTTGGAAGTAAGTGACGACTATATTATTTCTACTCATTTCAAATGGCGTTAATTTTATTCTCGCATAGCAATGTGACTAGTATTTTCTGAAAACACAATAACTGAACATACCCTCTCTTTCATTACATCCACCCGTTTTGATGTTATCTATTGCTTACTCTCGCTAAGTAAACTTCTCTTCCCTGTTAAAAAAAGAAAAAGAATGTTTATTGCAAATCCATGAATTCACTAATCAATTCCACAATTTAGGACACAGCTAACACATGATGCAAAATCTGCAAATGATCCATGAAGTATTTACATAGTAATAGCCCCCAAAACTGAAAATAATAGCCCCCAATATTAAAATCAAAAACCCCCAACACCAATATCAATAGCCCCCAAAATTAATATTTATAGCCTCCAATTACCTTGGTTTTTGATAATCTGGCAGATGAAATTATTGAAAGCACTCCTCATCATAGCAAAATATTTACAAAGGAACAAAACATGAATTTGTTCCAGAGTTAAGAAAACATCATGGTCACTAGCTGCAGGAAGGTCCTCATAAAAACAATAGAAACTGACCTTCCCTATTTTATATTGTCTTGTGAGGAAGGTAACTACACGCTTTTTTTAAAAGAACAACTTTTATAAGAAACACCAGGCTGAGATTAGGCCAAAAAATAAGAACAACGTAAGAAACAAGGCAGGCTGAGATTCAAAAAACTCAAGAAATAAAATATCATTAACAAGCGAAAATAACAATCTACTACAGAACAGAACAGTATAAAGTGCTAAACAGCGATTAAGCAAATCGATATCAGCTTTTTTACACTACTATGCTCAGGAAATTCGAAACAAGAAACAGAATAAGAAAAACGTTAGGCTGAAACTGGAACCAAGTGTTCTTAAAAAAACGTGTAGGTAGCCTAGCCTAGTAGCTTGAATTTAATTTTCTACATAATCAATTGAAATGTGTTATTGGGTTTGTCAATTCAATTGATTATAAATGGTGCATTAATCTATTACATTATATGCTGGATTCGTCTTGAATTTCCCTTCATAAGCCTTCATGGCTAGCAAATTAACATTTAACGTATTTGATTACTCACCAATGCATCAAGACCTCTGTAATTCATTCAAATGCTTCAGATATTCATTTTTTTAATGCTCCAAACAAATCTTGTTCATGTCTTAAAAAAAGGAATAGAAGTTAATTCAAGTGAAGACCATAATCATGAACCAAAATACGTAATGTATGCAATATATTGCCTAAGATTGAACATTATTTAGTCTTTCGAGTAACAGATAGAAATTGTTGAACCTTCTGTGACTATTTGACTACCAAAATAATTTCGAAGGGTCTCTACACTAAAGGGTCAGCTATGTTACAATTTATCAGGAATCCCCAACCTCTTGCATGGCAAGTTTCCTAAATCGTGTTTAAGATATCTGAAGACCTTCAAGGAATGAAAGAGAAGTATTGAAGGAACTTTATAGGGTCAGCTATTCTTACCTAGGAACCTCCAGCCCCTGGATGACAAGTTTCATTAAATAGTGGCTAGAATAATGCACGACATTCAGAGTGGCGTAGCCAGGGTCGTTTCTTTGGGGGAGGGGGGGCCAAAGAGCCAATGAAGCAAAAGATGAAAGGGGTCCTATGGGTTGCCACAGACCTCACAAAATTGGTAGCACCTCACCATTCGTCGCAGGCCAAGAACAAACGTTGAAGAGCGTCTCTTTTTAGCATACACAAATATGCACAATTTCCGCAGATTTGTGCTTATCTCAGACAACAAATAATTTGTCATTGGGGGGGGCGACCGCCCCCTTCCTTGTCCCCCCTGACTACGCTACTGGACCTTCATTAACACTACAATGTATAAAGCTAAAAAGAAGGAAGAAAAAAAGACAGAATACCATGTTACCGGATGCATTAGTATGAAGCTTAAACACCACGACAAGGAACATCCTGTGTTTGAGGATTTCCTTTTTCATAAACATTTCAGCGAACAGAATCACTTTTCAAATTCAATTAACTGTTTTAATTTAGAACAAGAAATATTGAAATTCAGATCAAAAGTCTTCTTAAAAGCGGAATGGTACATGGTCAACAGTTACTTTTCTTAGATTCTAAAACAAAAACCGCTTTCTGCCTAAATTGATTAAGATACTTCGGCTATTAGGCGTAAATTGTTTCCAAAATCTTTCAAAATCCTTCCAAGATATAAAAAAGTTGCCTTTACTCATGTTCTATGAAACAGCTTGATTTTTTTAAAAGGGCTATCGCTAATTTAAATTTGTTTAAAAGGACAAAGTTTGTTTAAATAGTGACACTTTCCGTAAAGGATTCCACTATACTCGCAATTCCTTTAATAAGAAACACTCTCTTTAAGAAACCGACTCCTAGGGTGGCAAACAAATTAAGAAACTACAAGAATAATCATACTCAAAGTCAAACTTAAGAAGCTGCTCTAAAAGTAGAAATTTCTTTGATTGCCGTCGCGAACCTAAAATTTTATCAAGCTGTAAAATCCATGCTTATCTTCTGCTGGCTGAACAAGATATGTATGTGATACAACAAAATTCAAATAATAGAGGCTTGAAATTGAATCACCCATTGACCGTGCATGAGAGGATTATGTGATAGCTAATCTAGAACTGGTAACATGTAACTGATATGATTTTTGTGGTAAGATGTACCCAGTAATTTGAAACTGGCAGCATGTAACTCGTGACATGTAACTTGTCTCAGGTAACTGGTAATAAGTAACTGGCAACCCCTACCCCAAGTTACTAACCCCATCTTAAGCTACTAACTCTCACTTAAAGTCATTAGCCATTAGTCATTACCTTCAAACGTCGTAAAATTAAAACAGGAAACGATTGGCCTTTACCCCGAGAGAGGTTAAGGGCCAATCAGAAAAGAACAAGCAAGCATAAACGTCCCATGAGAGCAAAAATTATCAACTTTTGCGAAATGGAACGACCTCTCGTGTTGACGGGGGAATGCAACATTCTGGAGCTGAATGGTTTGGGGGTTTCTATGGCTAACAGATAAACCTAGTTACCTTGGCCCTGTTCAAAGTTTGTCTGGAAAATGGGCCAAATCTCAAATACCCCCTCTTGGTCTTCAATACAAGTGTCCTCGAACATTTCCCATAAGCGTGAACCTTAAACTTTCCCTTGAAATGGAATACCGTAAGATATGGGCACAAATTACATAACATTCATTACATTTCATTTTATGATAAATAACAATAATAGTGACAATATTAATGACGATAATAATGATAATAATATAATGCTGGTGTAGCATCTTAGGAGCATGAAACCTTAAACATCGCATTTAAAACCAAATTCCAACTGCCAGCCCCAAAATGCAAAACACAAATGGCAAAGGCCTCACTCAATGGGGAAGGACTTTTTCACCAAATCATGTGCCACTTTAACCAGATGCATCAAATAGTTAACTAAAATTGTTGATGCTTAATTGAATTCCTGATAACTTGTATATTCTACCGTTTAATGAATAAAAATACTTCATCACAACAGATATAACTAATCTATTCTTTATTTCATTACTTTTTGAAAAAGAAACTTTTCACTAACTTTATCGCACGTGAACGTTATATATAATATATTCAGGTGTGATTGCGTCGAAAAACAAACAATATAAAATGCTGTTGGATGAGTTAATATTCAAGCTCAGCAGTTAGCATACAAGCAGCTACCAAAGTATCGTTCTTTGCAAATAAGTAATTAAACTAATCAATACCAAAAAAGTTTAGTGGAGGGAGGTTCAGTTATCAACATATTGTATAGTTGGATGTTTAAATACCTTGTTAAACATTTTGCTTACTTTGTGTTTGTCCTTGGGTCTCTTTTATAAATTTAATCATTGTTAAGAACTGTTCCATTTGACTTTCCTCTCTTACGGCAACCATCTCTAATTTTACTGACTGTAATATTTTCCAGTTTTCTTCTGCTGAGCAACTGCTTTTTTTGTTATTTCATATCGATCTTCTGACCCTTCAATGCTTCCCAGTTTACCATTTTGATAATCGACAAATGCTTGACGTATTTCTTCCTGCGTATTCATAACAAATGGACCATATCTTGCAACTGGTTCTTTTAAAGGAACTCCAGAAGCAATCATTACGTGCATATCTTCATTGTTAGAAGCTGTCAATGGGAACTTTTCACCACTGCCATCAAGAAGAGCAACCTGGGGATTCAAGGAAAATATGGGCCATATCAAAAATATATTTAAGGGGGTGAGAGAATGAACAAATTTAAAAAGTACATGATTGACTGCATGAATGCAAATTCATTAAAAAACAGTTTTTAATAAACTAATGAATGAATGGACAGTTTTTAATGAACAAAAAGAGTCAGTTAATTTTATAGCCATAAAATTTTCATACATCACCCATTTTGGCTTGTTTTCCTTCCATGCCAAGTATGCCAGATCCTCTCCATACATAAATAAAGCAATTTTGATTATCAGGAATCTCTGCTTCAAATCTTTTTCCAGATTTAATTCTCACATCAAGGTAGGTGATAAGTGTACGAGTTTCTATATAAGCTTTTGTTCCCAGACATTCACCGGCAATTACTTTTATTGTAGCACCACCATCTAAAATTGAGCAACATTGCATTATGCAATGGTGATATCAGATGCAAAATGATTTGAAGAATAATAATTGATTGCTGTTCTTTAGAAACTTACCTAAAAAGTTGTTTAAAAGTTAAACCATCATTTACTCTTTTATAACTAACATCAAAAATTTTTGGTACTTAATTATGGGGTGCCTTTACAGGTTTGTCAACATGAATTGAATTTCATAAGGTTCATTGGGGGGGGGGGTCATAGGATAAATATATAAATATATAAAGCAAAATTCTAAGCAATTGAATTAAATTGCTGCAGAAATGTGCAGGTCATAATATACTAATTGACTGTCCCCTGACTACCTATCTAATGATATATCTAAATAAGGAAACTGCAAAGAGAGAACAAGGTGTAAATTAACCTGGCGACTGAATGACAGGGATTTTCTCGGGTGACGTATCTTGGTATCTTGGTTTAATCATCTTGTCTTTTGCAGGTAGATTAACCCACAACTGAAAACCTTCAAATAAACCACCAGCTTTCCTGAATCTTTCTGATGGCATTTCACTATGCACAACACCTGAGCCCGCAGTCATCCATTGAATCCATCCAGGACCAAGTATGCCTGAATTTCCTGCACTATCTTGATGTGAATTTTCACCTTGGATGAAAAGTTCTGTTCTTATAATCATGATAAATTCAAGAAATAGAAATCTTATCCTTTACTTAAAATCATAAACTGTAGTATCAGGGAAGTGAATTTTTTCAAATTGATATAATGATATGTTATTACAGATCTTTGTCTTAATCATTTTTGCATTCATTTTAAAATTTCACTGCTACAAAGACATGAGATACCAAAATGAAATAAATTCATTAAAAACCATCATTGCATATTTCACACATGGTGACAGCATTTCTTTTGTGGCATTTTCATTTCGAAAAGTTTTTCTTGGTGCCTTAAAATATGAAATAAATTATTGTAAATATTTAAAATTTGGTATATACCTACCATTGATTATATAAGTGACAGTTTCAAAGCCACGATGAGGATGATCTGGAGCACCAACAGCTTCATCTGGACCATAGACGACAGGCCCCAAATGATCAAGCATTAAAAATGGATCACAACTATCAATTTTGTCACCAATCGGTCTACGAACTAGAAAACCTCCACCTTCTCGTTTCTGACGAGATGTTTCAAATTGCTTTATTTTTCGGTAGCTTGTCATTATGCTCGATGACAATAATAATAAAAAAAAATAAATAATAACAGTAAATTTAATGTAAAATATAGTCTAGTAGCCTGTAACACATCCGAGATTAACACTTGTCTTCTAATTCACTTAAAGTTTCCGAACATTCTCTTTTAAATAAACAAATAAAAATGCTCTTTAACGATGAGTTTGCATTTACCTATTTGATTGTTTACAAAATTTCTGTAGGTAACCTCGTTACCAAATACTTCCAGAAGATTCAAACTGAGACTTAATGACATCATACTTGTTATTGTTCTTGCCACTGATCAGTGATTCTTGCAACATGGCGGAAGGGTTTGGTGGTGACGGCGAAGCTGAGAACTCCGCAACAAATGACGACGAAAACTATTTAGATAAGCCAATGCCAAAGCAACTTACGAGTTTGTTTGGTAACATAATTGTGAGCAGCGCAAGTAAAGCTGTGGGTGCTGTGGAAGCAGGAGCAAGCTATGTTATTGCGCCCATTGTTTCACCCCCTAATGTCTGGCCAGATATGGATAATATAGACAACTTAGTTAATGTACTGACTGTTACTGGGTATGCCTTCACTGCATTTAGCCTTATTGGGACAACCTATTTCTTTACAAGGAGTGCAAGAGAAGTTTGGCAATGGCGTAACTGGGCAAAGTACCGTCGCCAAAGCTCTATATTTAATCGGCAACGAATGGCAAGCACAATGAATAAGAAAAAACAGTCACAGTAATTTTGCATCAACCATACTCATTATGGCTCTTATCTTCATAATACTCATTCTTGTTATATTAAGGATCAAATGGCGTTTTACTCAGCTACCATCTCAAAGTTATACATCTCCAGCTATTAGCTCTCAGAGTAGGACATATAAGTTCTACATAAGTCCTTTAAAAATGTTAGGCTGAAGTCAATAGTCAATTGTTTTAAAAAAAATCCAATGAAGGTTTTGTTCTGAATTAATTTAAATCTCCTCAAATTTTGGAAGTTAAAGTAATCTTATCACTAATTGTAAAGCATGATGATGAAATCAACATGATATGTTCCTTATTTAAGACTTTTTCAACAGCAATGCTTTTATAAGTGACAAAGTTCTGTGATATGCAAAGAACGCGTTAATTATTATGACTTAAACTACTATTATTGTGATAACTGATGTTGGTTCACCACAACCTTAAACTTTTGAAAAAATAAAAGAACAACAACAAATTGATAATTAAAGGGAAAGACTAGGTACCCAACTAAAAAGTTTTTTTATGTACTTTTTTAAATAAAGAAAATGTAAGTTTTTTTAAATAAAGAATTTTTAATTTTTTTGTTAAAACCTGTGAGCCCTTCCATTTTCTTTGGATGGATCCTTTTGATACACCAAAGTTTATCTTTGTTTGATCCAAATGTTCGGTAGACGATATGCATAATACATCAATAACACCAATATTGAGTGGTCCATTTTTGTGTTAGAATTTGAATGTCCATACTCACACCCCTGTATGATAACGTGGCCACTGCCTCCACTGGCCCCATAACAATCAGTGTTGATAACATGGGATATATGCTGATCTTATTTAGTTAACCTTGTTTTATTAAACCCACCAGAGTGCTAGCACCACAATAAATACTTGGTTCTTACTTATCCTCAAAGAGAGGGGCCTCATACACTTTTTCATTTCTCTGACAGAATTGCATTTGGCTCAACCTTTTTTCTAAGTTTCAGCATGTGGTGCAATAGACCGTTGTTAACATGTTCAGCCTATTTTGTTCAGGTCAATCTTTTTTAATTGTTAATAACTCTAAGAGGGTGCTTTATCAATAAAACCACAAATAGAAATAAATTTTCACAAAATATCAATATCCTCAAAACATTTTGTCAGTGAATGTCCAACTGACGAACGAAAGTGCAATACCATAATTACAGCTTTGAAAGTAAAAAGGAGAAGTTAATGGTTTGTTTATTTTTTTAATGATCTGAGTTGCCTTTTTTTATAAAAAGTGACATTGTTTAAAATCAAATACGATGTCACCGTGGCCTGTTTTCAGCATCCACTCGGTTTTTGCTCGTCCTTCCATCTACGTCATCAATTTCATTCTTCGTTACACTGCCCACTCTTGATACCTGAAATACTATAAATCAAAATCGAGTTTACTTTTTGATAACGATTTTTTTCGTTAACTAAAATGAAAGTGATATAAACGGAGTATCGAGTGTAAACAAGGTGTCACTCCCAGCATGTTAAAACAAAAAACTGACTTACTAGAGGAATTAGAAAACATTTCTGAAAAATGATGATTTGGAGAATTTTTTGCCAAAGCATTAAACCTGTTAAATAATTTTATTGAATCGCGAAATAAACTGCTGTGATACTTTTAACAAGTAGCTGATTTTGAAAGGTTAACCACCATCAATCGTGAACGGCTAAGTTCCATATATTCTTCAATTGTATCTTTATAATCATTAAAACGCTAGAAACGAATTCTCTTTCACGTGTTCCTCTTTTCGCTCTTTAGTGCTTTAATAACTCTCTACATCGCGTTCTGCAGCGCGTTTTCCTATGCACTTTTTTTGTACAGATATTAGCGAAGGAGGTGATAATGGCGCTGGTGATCGTGATGATGATATTGATAGTGATATAAAATTTTGACTTACTTGATAGAAGCGTTGGCAGTTTGATTAATCCATGTATGAGTCCGAGGGTAACAATACCAAAAAACATTTTGAAGAAAATGCGGAATACTTCAGATGTTGCGAAAGCCGTGACCAGGATTCCAAAAAAAGTGTTGAATCCGTTAAGAAAATGATAAATTTGTTATTCATATATTATTTCTCACTTTAACTCCATAAACATAATTATTTCTTTTTGCTCTATAAGCGCCTTAACTACGAGCACATCAAATTTATCATTGCTACATGTTAGATCATTGGTTATGATCACACAGACTCGAATGTAAACAGTTCTTGAAAAAGCCTCTCAATCACTGCTCTCTGGCATTCAGTGCAAGGAAATTTTTATGTGATCAGTGCGCTCAAAACTATGTAGAAAGGTAAATATGGAAGATAATAATGTCAAATGTGAATTAAGGGGCTGGGTTATATAAAACGATATAACAAGTGTATAGGTGACTTAACTAACAAATTTTGTCCAAACAGAACATAACACCAACCTCAACCCTGAAATTTACGACCAAATTTCAGTGATCAACTAGGGCAGTAACGGAAATCATATGCCCCTTTTCTCTGCATTACGATTTCCTGCTTCATTGCATAGAAGCAATTAAATTATTGGGTTATTAAATTATTGCTCTCTTGCTTTGTTTCATAGTACGGTATATCATGGAAATCCTAGGGAATCCTAGGAAATCCGTGGAAATCCTTGATTCAAGGTAGCCCCTGAATCCTTCGCTCAACTTTGAGTGATGAACTAAAGGCCTAGTCAAACCGTTCAAATTTGGGCAAAGAATTGGAAAAATTGCATTACTTTGATATCGAAAGGTTATTTTTAAGCTCTTCCTTTCTTGTTGAATTGTTAAAGTTGGATATACTAGGCGTGAGGCGTGTTTGAACTTATTTCATCTGATTCGCCATGAATGTAAGTCTGAACGCTAAAAAGCCAACGCAAAAGACAAAAATTAATCATACATTAGCGTAGAAATCCCCCTTTGACAATAGCAGAATGCAGGTTATAATATTTCCCGCCTATTCTTATAGCATTTTCTTGATGCCCGTATTTGTCAGAAAAGCCCGTACTTGTCAGGTAACGTTATTAACCCGAGTGGCTCACGCGTGTATTATGCGTGTGTCTCGTAGAATCTGCGGGTAACAGGCCAGAGCCAATGGACAGTCAAGGAAAGAATGTCTTCGATGAGTAATTGCAAACTACTTGAATATAATATCGATATTATCGTATGATTTCTTCTAGTAAATCATGTTGTTATTGCCTATTACTCTAAAATTCCCGATTTGGGATCTAATAATCTGATAGATTGAGAAATGGAAGATGACCAAACTGCCAATGGCTCTTTCCGGCAGGTTGAGGATTGGCTTCGTTCATTGGGCCTAATTTGTTATGCTCAGTCTTTTTACGACAATGGGTATGAAAATCTAGAAATATGCCGATTAATTGAAGAGCAAGACCTTGCTGTTATTGGAATTACAAATGTTAAAGACAAAAATGACATTTTAGCTGGTGTTTGTCGCCTCAAACAGAAGGCAGTTTATTTTGAACTAGAACCCGAAGAAGATTTATCTGCTGGAGTTGTTCGTCGCAAGTACGACCCATTTCTGCTGATAACCCGTGTAAAAGCTGAACTTGAAAAAGATAATGTGCAGCTCACAGAACCACCCTATTTCTATCCTGTAAGTTTTTTTCTTCTGTAGACCTTTACTGTATATTCAAGGAATTTGCAGGTAATTCCTCATGTTGTGTACAATCATAGGTAATCCCGCAAGGTGTCTGAAATGCCAGGCCAATTGCTGTTAATAGGCGTTGAAGAAAAAATTTTCAGCCTTTTGGATGTTTAAAGTTAGCATTTTGCCACAGTTGAGTTGATTTGCAAATAGCAATTTTTTTGATAATTTTTTTACTGCAGAACTTTGTCATAGAGTACTTGATAACCGCTGTATAAATAGCTACCATAATGCTAATATCTGAAATGTCAATAAGGAAGTTTACTATGATGGAGTCGTCGCACAGTTATTTTTGCACATAATTAGCACCAGCAATAATTGTAACATGGTATTCTATTTATTTTTACAAAATTTTTACAAAATTGTTTTCGCAACAGGGTTTGGTTCTAGATGCATGGAATCATAAGCATCAACATCATAATACCATTTTAGTATTGTGGTTTAAGTGTGGAGATGAGTTAACAATAGACCATTATCTTCTATTCCCTGATGGTTTGGGTCAACTGCCAAAATTCTTAAATAATTAGTTTTAGTGTTGTGCTTTTTCAAAATTTTTCCTATTTTTCTTTACCTTAAAATGTTTAGTCAGTTTTTAATTGTGTATAAGAGGGTGTGGTTCAGATATTGTAAATATTTAATGATTGTTCTTTCTTTTTTATTCTTTTTATATGATATGAAATCATCAATTTCGTTTCACATCTCACAAATGTCAAAATAATTGTTGAAAAATTAATAAAGTATACATCTGAGGGCCAGTAACACAAATAGCTCTGCTCACAACTAGTTTCAGCATCAGCTCTTCAGCAGCGCATTTACTTAAATTTTGAAATGCTCCAAAACAGTACTTGTGTTCCTGAAAATAAAATGTGGCATAAAGCCAAAATATTGCACTTTGGTGGTTGTGGCTCAATCCACCCTAATGAGTAATGCCTTATACAATTTAATTTCCACCAAGCAATTAAATTTCATTGGTAACTTGATTTATTTAAAAAAGTGTAACATAACCAATTTTATCTGTATATATTAGGATGGTTCCCTTGGTAGCCTTGATTCGCTTGCAGAAACAGTCAGTTTCAAACTGGAAACCTTTGTGGAAGATGTACAAGGTGCCCTTGATCAACTTCGTAGAAGGCAGTTGCCAGCTGGATTATATAATGATGTCAATGAAATGGTATTCACTTTTAAATTATGTAATTTATCTTTTTTTCAGTTGCAATAAATCTTATTGCAGGCAATATCAGATACCAGACTTTAATCCAGTTTTTGCTCTCAACTATTCTTGCCAAGGAAATGGTGAAAGTTGGATTTTACCACCTTATAAAATTTGGAATACTGAAAGTAAAATACTGATTTACCAGGCAATGTTGAAATCCACTTTGACATTATTGATTATATATTAGATACTTATTACATATTAGATTTTACATGATATTACATTACATTATTTTAGATATTAGTTATCAATCATATAGAGTACTATGTAAGATTGAATAGAATCAAATCTAAATTATGAAACAGCTCTGTACTCAATCAGAATTGTGGCTAGGAATCCTTTTTAATTTTGTACATGGATAGTTTAAGGCCAGTAGATGACCTCATGGTGATCTCATGCACCTGGTGAGCTGGTTGATAGAGATACTTGTCTGAGAAAATGAGAATCATCAACTAGCCTCTCCCTAAGCATTATCCCATCATATTGAATACATTTATGATCATGTTTCATCAGCATCATGTGAACAACTGCAATATTCATGCTGAATCATTTATGAATTCTAGATGGAAATGCAGCGACAACAAGAAGTAAAGAAAAATTTCAATATGAACTTGATTGGTCCTCCTAAGCCAAAGAGAGAAGTTGTGGTGAGTTAAGCTGTTTTTATTATTTTCTATAGCTGACTTGATGTTGGTAATTATACCGTAAATCCTCCAATTGGCCCCCCTCCTCAAATAAGCCCTCCACAAATAAGCCCTCCCCTCAAATAAGCCCCCCTCCAAAAATGTCACAAATAAATAAGCCTCCAGGGGGGGCTAATTCGAGGATATGGTAAGCATGCAATGGGTTATAAGCTTGAGTTATGACATAGAAGCTATATAATAAATCTTATGACATGTCAATTCATGATACAACAAAAAGTCAATAATAATTTGAATAATTTTAATGATTCTCCTTCCCAATTCAAGTTATAAATTATAAGATCTAAGGAAATTATTGTAAATGTGATATTTTTTAATTTGATGTATACCCCTATTTTGTCTTTAAAATGTTCTTCATCTAAATGGTTTATGCTTTATATCAAGGCACTAAGGTTAATTCTGGCACAATTTTATTTACAGGAAGAACCAGGGGCATATTTGGATGTTGAGACACCAAGTTTCAGAAGAACAACAAGTTTGTCTAAGCATGATAAACGCATCACTAAGAGTACAACAAATCTTGCTGATATTGACCTTGGTTTGTATGCCTGTAATGCAATTCAAAAGCATTTATGTTCTGCTCCACTTATCATCATCATCATCATAGGCATAGCCTTTGTTTGCATGGTAGCACACAATAGAATTAAAACATGTTTAGAACATTTGATGTTGTGTGGTAGCACTAATAATGAATTTGAAAGAATAAATAAATTGTGCCATTTGTTTAATTGCTGAATTTTGTTCATAGTTGAATGCTACAGCTTGACTACATTTACAGTATGGCTGAGCTCCTTTTGTAAACCTTGTCTGCAGAATGGGTAGACTTCTAAATGTATCCTAATTGTATGTTTATATAATTTTTTATACTGGATAACACGTAACAATCCATATGATTGATATTAATAGTGAACCAGATTTAAAAGGAAAATAAATGTAAAACATAAATAAATAAAGAAAAGTAAAGCAGATTTTCTTATTTTACCCCTATTAACCAACAAGAGTTATTTAATTTAGATTATAGTTTCAGCAAATCAATTTTGTTATCTCACATTCTGATCCAAATGATCCTTTTTATGACACATATCTCATCTTAGCTGCATCATCATGTATTTGCCATCAAAAATATTAACCTGCAAACAAAATTGTCAAAGCTTTTACAAAAAACACCTTTATCAATAAAATGAACTCGTTTGGCACTGACAGAGGAATGTTTTAAGCAAAGTGCATTAAAATCTGCTCCTATTTACTTTAGGTGAAGATAAGTCACTTGTGTTAGAGAGAAATAAAAAAAGCAAAAAAACAAAATCAGTTGTGAAGAGCTACTCTTCACGTGAGAAAAGCAAGAATCTGTTTGGATTGAGCATACGAAAAAGATCAACAACAGCAGAGAACAAAGCTAATCTCAATAGAGAATCATATGTTGCCAAGGATTTAACAATGAATCAACAAGAATTGATTGATTTAATGATGAAAGTAAAACATGGTGAAATGTCCCAAGATAAAGTTGTTGCCCAAGCAACATTGTAAGTCTTTATTTCTTTTTTATCATAGTTTCAACATTGATAATTGTGTTATATTTTGCTTTTAATCTTTTTTGCATTTACTATTTGTAGCTTCTATGTGTACAGAATCTTATACAATTGTCAATTTAACCACAATCAATATAGAATGTCTTATAGAATGTCTTTTAGAATTTGCACCAAAATAATCTGCTGAAACATTGGGGAACAAAGCTAAATAAAAACCATTTGTTTCTATTGTAATCAAAAAGAGATATGTTAATTCTCAGTAACATTCAATTAATCATGCAGTACAGAAGAAGAAGATTCCCCATTGTCATTCCAAAAAAATTTCATTTGCATTTTGACAGCTTTTGTTATGATGTACAACAAGGATTCAAATAGTACATCCCCATATAAAACTGTTTCTTCAAAATCATGCTCATGTTTCGGTGATATTTATTAGTTTTAAAGCGATAAGATGCAATTTAAGGAGGGCCGTGCTCCTTGTCTCGATATCATTTTTTGAAATAGTACTTTTCATGCAAAACTTTAAGGTTTTCAGTTTCTATTCTTAGAGTTAAATGTTGTCAAATTGAAGGTTGAATATTTCTAGAAATTATCGACAATCAATTCTTGGTGATCCTGCAACCCATAGAGGTTTAGAGAAACATCAATTAACAAAGAAGGAAAAGAAAAAGTTAGATAAAGAAGAAAAGAAACGGAAAAAAACGGAACGTGTAAAAGCATCAGGTCATTCATTATTTTATACATCAGGTAACATTCTGAAATTTGACAATAATGATTTTTAAATTTGGAGCAGATGAAAAATTGTGTCTTTCAGTGAAACCCTTAAAAATCGTTTCTTCCTTCTCTGGTTTCGCAAAGGATCATTTTCCTTATTTCTTAGCTACACATGTTTTGCTTATCTTCTCTTTATCTGCAGCTTCATTTTCTAAGCCATTAACTCTGAAAATTTGTTCATTTCTAGAAATCAATGAAAATTTAAATGTGGCTAGCCTAACATCAGATGTAATGGTTGAAAGTGGTCAGGTAAGCTATCAACTACCATCAGACTTTTGATGTCATTTACTGCTATTTTCATATCAGTTTTATTATCATTAGAAATATTGCAATATTTTGTAATAATTGCTGCTCCAAATGTCTGTTATATTATTTTCAACTGTCTATTATTTTGGCTTTCTAAACTGGTTTTCAAATAGTTGAAAAAAGACTGAGACAAGACACTAATGCAAAACTCCGTCCAAGAATTCGCTCAATGTCCAATCAAAATCTTTTTGAATTAATTCCTTATAAATGGTTATTGCAACACTACTAGAAATTTCCAAAACTACTTTCTATTTTGTTTTGAACTCCTAAACCACTTCCCTAATGCAATAATTTATCATTCCCATCATTAAACCACCTTACATCCCATTACCCGGTGCTCACTATTGTCTTGTCGATATTTCTCATAAACAATTTTTGTCAAGGTTGAAGATGTTATTTCTTTGGGACATTCATCTGGTAGTGATGTCAGTCGTGAAAGTCCGGATTTAAGAACATTTAGCGAAGGAAAAATGAAGGGAAAATTGAACAATGGAACTGCTTGTTAGTATTTTTACAACATTTGTCCTGTTTATGTAACGGGGGCAGGATAAAAAATATCATCAAATAAAGGGGAAAATGTGAAGTACTGATTCCCATGCCCGAGAAACGTTAGGTACATTTATGACTACCTTTCTGTTGGAACTAGTTAGCACTGTTTGATCAACCAATTGCAACATTTCAATCTGTATATGGATACAGCACATTGTCTGCTTATTGATGATGTAAATGTTGCATGAAATGTAATATTTTTCAGTTTATCGTTGCTTTCTTATATGTTTCTACGATGGTTGGATCGATATAAAAACAAGAATGACGCAGAGATGGGTAGTGTGATCAATTTCTGTTGTCATTTCAAACTATACTATTTAAAATTTTAATTGAAATCATCAGCATTATTGGCTAACATAAATTATTCTGGTTTTTTTCAAGTGCGAACCAGCGAAGACTCAATATACAGCTCAAATGGAAGTGTGAACAGCCAATCAGGAACTCCTAATATCAGGGAATCGAGTGAGTGAAACTATTTTCGAATATTTTATAGCATTTAATCAGAAAAAACTTGAAACGAATAGTATCAAATTTGTAAAAATAGTTTATGAATTATATAACCTACATCTATGATGTCGAATTTGTTCTGCAAGGTATATTATTAATGGAATACAATTATTATTCAAAGATTTTTCTTTTTTTTGTTTGATTTCTTCATTTTGAGAGTCTTGCGTTGTTATCACTGAATCATTTTACTTAGTTAGGCTATCGTATAACCCTGCCAAATTCTCTTGTTGCATCTCTGTGAATCCACAACTCTTTTATGTTATTATAACGTTGTAATTTTAAATTTAACAACATGAAAATTGTTGTTATAGGAGCAAAGAGCAGATCAAACAGTGTTAAATCTGTGACAAAACCAACAAAGGAGCCTCCGCCAATTCCTGTGAGATCGGATCAGCCATCAGAAGCCAGCATTGGTGCTAGTCAGCTATCAAGTGGGAATGTTTTGGGTTCTTTTACTAGTAAAAAGCCATTGAAACCAACGCTTTCTGCACCTCCTTCAAAGGTAGTAACCAAAACAGAGGTACTGAATCCTGAACTACCAGCTTCACTGACAGCTTCAAAATCCCAAGAATTTTCTACTAAAACACCTTCTAATGTGGGGAAAGACACTAATGCAGTGAACTCAGTCACATTTACACATGCAACCTTGGAGCAAATCAAGCTTAAATCTTTGGAACGTAAACAGAGATTGACGGACTCTGCTAAGGACAATGATGAAGTAACTAGATTCGATATTAAGACAGGAAAAGGACCCCCTAAGCCACCTGAACGAAGCGACAGAACTGTTGCAATACCAGCACCCAATACCGGACCATCAGCCACATCTACACCACGGCCAATATGTGAGGTTTCTCATGACAATATAGTTGCATCAACAACTGAAGCAATGGCTCGCATACAAAATGAAGCAGTAGTGAAAAATGTCGAAGTACTAAAACCTGCTCCACCTCCTCGGAGAATTGAAAAGCCCACCGAAAACCGGCCGGTTATACCACCCCGAAAACGTCGTAGTGTATCCTGTGAAGCCAGTCAGGACAAAAATCCAGATACTGACATACCTAAGGCTACTAGCAATTCAATTCCAGGGGCTTATAAGCCTATCACAAAACCAAAGCCTTCTTTGCCACCTCGCTCTGAACTTCATAATATAGACGAAGCTTGCAAAGTTACTGAGGGGAATACGCATGTTGCAGGAATGAATGATTTGACTGAGAGCAAGGGTAGCGCAATAAAATCAGAAGATGTTAATGATCGTTCATTAAAAATGGAAAATGGATTGTTGAAATCTAAGGCAAAGTTTACACCCCGTTCTGTGAAGCAATTGATTGAAATGAAATGTGAAAAAGAACATGTTCAATTATGTGAATATCCTTACACTAATCACGTAAGTTTCTTTGCTTTACATTACGTTTTCCTTATACTTGATAATGACTATGTTAATTTGCTCAAACTTTCTGTTCTATCTTTATATATTTGAACTGTACGTTTTTTCCTTTTCCCGTTATTATTTTTAAAAAAACTGTATTTCACATTTTTTTATCCCTTCTCATTTTCCGTTTATTGAGATGCCCCGTTAATTCATTGCATTATAGGATGGAAGTTGGAATGTACCACATCTTTTGATCAAACGGTATTCTGAAGAACTTGATCGGCCCCTGGCCCAGATAATTGATGTTATGGATTCAGTACGTATAGAAATGGCAGAAAAGCGTGGGCAGTCTGCTGTAAGTATTTTGCTTGCTTTTAATTACTTCTTTCGTAAAATTTCAGATATTCAACTTATGATTTATAATATTTTCAACAATAAAACTTTCGCAATCTGATACAAGTTTAAATTTTTGCAGAAACGTGTCATTATTAAAGATGTTATTGATAATAAAAGAGGAGATTCAATGACTACATCATTGCAAGATTGGCTAATATCTAAAGGGCTACCAATGTTTATCAAAGATTTCACCGAGTGTGGTTTACTGCTTTTAGAAGATTTGCATTCTATGACTAAAACAGATATACTTTCAGCAGGAGTATTCGATGACAGGCATGTAGATCAGCTGCTAGAGTATTTAAAATAGAGAGTTATTTTTGTATCGTGCATATATGTTATTAGAAAAGTTAGTGGAGCAATTGTTAAGAAAACAGTTATTGCACATACATGTAACGGGTTGAGAAACAATACAGCTGCAAAATTTACTGGGGTTGCAGTTGGGGTTATACATATTCTGATGATGTCATAAAACAAGCAGGATGCGGCGAAAAAACTTGCCAAGTAGCTTAAATCATTCTCGAACATTTACAAATTCATGATGATCATCCATTGATGATACCAATCATTTACACCAAAGTAACTTTGCTTGACCAAGCACAAATATCCTAATTCGCTTATTGGCTACTTAAGAAAATACGATGTTTGGAAATAAGAGAGCCGTTTAAGTGGTCCATTTCAACAAAGAGATTGACAGGGGCAAATTCTACGGGGAATCTTTTCATCCACCGCTCAATTGTATTATTAGATTGTGCTAGTATTGCGTCTTTAAAAGATTGTGAACTAGGATTCACAGCAACTGCCCCTCCCATTTCACCATATTTTGATCATTTTATTTCATGTGGACAATTCAATACTGTGCAATTCACTTATCTTACCATGCTAGTTTTAATAGTCAACTATGCTTGTCCATTATACTGAATATTTTCAATACAGCGAGCTTGCAAAGCAGCTCATTCAAAATATCTTATTAATTTTTTATTATCAATTATCTACTTTTCTACATTTCTTTTTCTTTGTGGTGATTCTTACTCTCGGTCATTGTTTACATTTTATTTTCACTGTTTACCTGTTTCCGTGGATAAGCAGTTTCCACTTGAAAATTGGAAACCAAATATGAATACAAGAGACCATCAAGGTCCATTTTCCCATCATTTTGTTCCAATCTCCTAGCAAAGATTGCATTTCTAGCCATCAACAAGTTGGTAGTTTATCCGAAAAATTTGAATCTCTCGTTCTGAAAAAAGAACCATTGATCATCATGTGATAGATAAACCCAGAACACAAAAATTGGGAACAATATTGTTATGCCCCTTTTTCGTTTTTTGAATGTGCCCATACTAGAAAGGTGCTTTGAAAGAACAAAAGATTTGGTTTTCTTACTTAGTTTATTGTATCATGTAAGTGGTGATTAGGCAGTGATTGGACATTATAATTGGTTGCACAATTACAGAACCAAAGCAATTATCTTCAGGACCAAGAAAGGGTGATGATGATTGACGTTGATTCCTCAAAACTGGCAATCATGTGGTGCTTCATTCCAGCTGATAACTTATGCATTGACTGGTAATAGTGTGTAAAAATGGGTCATACTTGCCATTAAGTTCTTGTGTTTTCCTGCCAGAAGATTTCAGTGTACTTTACAAGATCCAAACCCATAAGCTGTGCCAAATGAGTTTTGTGAAAAATAAATGCTTAACAAAGTAGTAATGCACAGAGGTTGGCAGATTAACCAACAAATTAATCAATTTACTAAAATAAATGATCACAATCACAAATGATACAAAACAACTATGATTTACTCTATTGTGTTGTTTATCCACCCTTTCTCTGTAAAGAAATCATATAATCTTTTGGTTTTGTTAACATCAATTTTTATCAATGGTCTTGCATGTTGCAATTTTAAAAATCCAAGCCTGTTGCTCTCTCTAACCAATGTATGTTTATGGTTTGTATAATGACTAGGGGTTATTCTCAACTGAGAGCAAAGTTCTTTCTCTTCATCTGATAAAAGTTCTACACCCGGCATTCCGCTTAAATCAATTGGTGCTGCAGGCTTTCTCACCATTGGTGTAAACATGTTTTGATTTATTGTTGGAAATTTAGCATTTGCATTTACTTGGAGTTGCTTTTGCAACCATAACTGACACGAATGAGGCATGTCCATATGGCAACATATTTCGCTTAGCATTGTTCGCTTTGATTTCATCTCCTTTCTTTCAATGTAAAGTTTCTTATAAACACTAGCTGTCTCCTTCCTTTTTAGGCCAGCTTTTCTGAAATTTTGAAGTGATTTTATGTGTTTCATAAGGTCACTTTGAGCAATAAGCCCTTGTATGAACATCTCATTACTTTCTGGATGTTGCAGTCTTGAGAACACTCTTAATGATTCACGGATCATTCTCTCTTGTTTACTAAAAGAAGCTGATGCATCTTGATTCTGGTCAATAAGTCCATAATTGCGAACAATTTTCTTACGAAAATCCCTATCCTTAAGCCGTGAGTTAAATATATCAACAGCTACAAATTTGAGCTCTAGCAAGAGATCATTATAATTATCATCATCATCATCATCATCATCATCATCACAAAATTCAATGTCCTTTATCAGGGTTTCTGCAAAATTGTCAAACTCAACATCGAAATCTCCCCTGCAGGGCATGTAGCCAGCAAGGTCAGCAGCCAAATCCGACATTGGACCTGGCCTAGGTGGTTGATCTGATGCTTTAAATGAAATTTCTTGATGTTTTTTGTGGCTTCCTGGAATTGACAAGAAATTATTAAATGAAGTTAGATCAACTACTGGATTATTAATGTAATTTTCCATGTAATGGCTTCTGCATTCTTCACTATTTCTTTGCAATTGCTTGGCAACTTCAGTCCAGTTCCCAAATCCCAAATCTAACAAGCAGTCTAATAGCTTTATTTCTTCTGCAGCACTCCATCCGTCATCAGTAACAGAAAAATTGCTTTGTTTCACTTCGTAATCGTGATTATTTTTATGTAAACCAAATTCTTTTCCTTTTGAGAAGCAGAGTGGACAAATGTCTACAAAAGGGTTGCATTGCACACATCTTATGAATGGTTCTTTTATATTCACGCCACAACACGGACAGACTTTTGACATTTTGACATGAGATTTATTGTAAATTGAAGTAAAATACAACGCATAAATGATGTTTTCACCTTCAGTTTTGATACTTTATCACAAATGCACTATTGCTGTTTCATATTGCATGTGATTGCAACTGCACACAACAACAACACGTTATTTACGAGGTTGCATTGACTCGAGGCCTGCACAAGGTGTGGTAGTTTTTATACTGGGTGTAAACATACTAAAAACATGTTGTCAAGAACAATATTGATTAATAAGCAACGATTTTAATGTCATTTTTACAATCAGCCTCTGTTTAAGATTGAGAGAGTTCTTTGTTAATATCTTGAATAAATTTAATAGTTTAGATCTGGTTTATTTTGCTTTTGCAAAGGGAAATGGAGAGAAAGGTTGCAACAACTGTTGAGCCACTGCAAAACGATTTTGAGTTTGGGCCGTGGACAATTAAAACAATGAAAGGTACAATTATGAAATCTGCTGACAGCGAGAGGTATCATATTTTTAACATCATATATGCTAACCTCACACTAGGTCTGAGTTTCACAGATTTAGTACAAAATCAGTGTTGGAAAACAATGATAGATTTAGATCTTTTTACCAGTGGATTTTGTAAAGATCCATCGTGGGCAGTAGCATACCAATGGACTGAGCATCAAAATTTTGCCCACAAAATATTGTTGCTTGAATGGGATTAGAAATTAGATTTTTATCACAAAGCACCATTTGATGTATTCAAAGATAGATATTTTTCGTTTATGATAGGCTTGCAACAGAGCTAAATATTCCTCAACTTCCAGAGATGTTGTTTGATAAAAACAAAATGGAAATTGCACATAAGAATGGTTTTAGTATCAATTTCAATGCCATAGATGCGTTAAAACGAGTTAACAACAAAAAAGATCTCATGAAAGTTGCTGTTGCAGAAGAATGGCAGAAATTAAGGTGATTATTCAGTTGTCTCATTTTTTAATATTCAATTTATTTCTGCAATGGTTCTAGGCAGCATAACTGCTTAGAAACATTAATATGCCAAACTTAAGATCTTGTACCCTGCAACGATTTGCTATCTAGCTTTGAACCAGTCTGCAGAGCATGGTCGAACTCGGTGAGATCTTGCGCCTGCAAGGTAAATTTTGGGAGGTGCACAACGTGCACACCTGATTTTCTTGGGTGCAGGAGGTAGCTTCAGGTAGTATGAAACTGCAGGTGAACCTGTATTGAGCCTATTATCGTACCATGTGCGCATGCAAGGCCTAATTTTTTGGGTAGTGTGTAATATATGGACAGTGTCATGATACCTGTCACAACATAAATCCAACCATAGGATGTATAGTTACAAATCAAAGCTTAACAACAATTTCCATTTTAGGGCAGAAACTGATGGCATAAAAGAGATTGTTAAACCATTTGACTGGACATATACCACTGATTACAAAGGAACAATAGTAGTGAAAGATCAGTCCTTATACAAGGTAGTATTTTAAACTCTTTAGAGAAGATTATTTAACAAAAGATTTCAAAATTCTTAATTATAAAATCTACAATATTACATGAAGTAGGGAGCTAATTGCTTATGTTAGAGTTTGTTTTATTTGTAGCTATATATTTAGTTTGCAATACTTTAAAAAATTCCTTGCTTTTTAAAATTTTAGATTCAAGAAACAAATGAGATTATTGACCTCAATAAGCTGAAAGTGAAAGAGAAGATATTTTTTTATGAAGATGTAATGCTTTACGAAGATGAATTGGCAGATAATGGAATGGCATCAATGAGTGTCAAAATTGTAAGTTCATGCGAAAACTCCTTTGCTGATTGTGTCTTCACTGTTGCTATAATTGTGTCTTCACTAAAATAGACTTTGATTTGTTGCAGATGGCAAGCTTTGAAAAGCCTTAGAAGGTTGGCAAAATTATTCAAAATTCTCAATGAACTACCCATAAAAAGTATAAGGGACAGGCACCGCAGACCAGGGGGGCTGGGGGGGGGGGCTATAGCCTACTTTTTTCTTAAGTAGGAATAAGTTGTTTCTCTAAGATATGAGATGACATCATCTTTGTTCGATAGTGCCATTGCACCTGTTGCTTAAGTCAACAGGCATGATTCATTGATTTTCAAAATTCACAGTTTGTATAAAATGTTTCTTTTAATATTCTCGTGGCTTGCTTTGTTTAAACTTGTACTGGGAAATTTTAACTTCTAATATAGGATGAACATGAGGGTATGGCTTCTAAAATAGCCATTTCCTTGCTTTTAAAAGGAGCGTGACTCAAAAATTTTTCTGGACAGAAGCCCCCAGACCCCATTTTCCCCTTTGCCAAATTTCAGTCCCCCACCCACTTTCAGATCTTTTCTCGTCCCTGAGGGACAAAAGTTTTTGACTTGAGCGTATCATTTTATATCCCTTGAATGCATACAGCTTCAACCATAACAAGAAGTTTAATTATTGAATAACATGTTATATGTTTATATGTAAACCGTTATTTTTTTTTATATGAAGCAAATTAGAGAAACAAAAGAAAGTGAACACAGTTATTTTGTTGCAGTTCACTTAATGAAATCAAAGATTTGCGTGTGAGCTTCACTTTTCTTCTAGTGTCATGGTGGGGTCAGTGCTTTTGTTTGTGCCCCCTTTTATGGGCTTGCATCATAACCTTAAACTTAGCAGTGTTGCTATTGTAACAGTAATCAGCCCTGTATTATATCATAACTTAGTTATTTCAATATTCATTATGTGGTGTAGTGCTTTGTCTTCTGCTTTTTTAGCATTTATGTGTTGTCAAAATTCTATCTTTTAGAGAGTCATGGCAGGATCTTTCTTTGCCCTTCTTCGTTTCTTTTTGAGAGTTGACAATGTCCTTGTTCGAATAAATGATACACGTTTATTCCATGAGGTAAGTTTCTTATTATCCAATTTGTACAATCATCCATAGTTAGCTGTTTTTAATTTTTTGTTTGTTTGTTTGTTCAATGCTTATTTGCCTAGGCTGTGGCTGTCTGGCAACCATAATCATGATAGGCTATTTGGCCTGTGACCTCAAGACCTTGTAACATGGAAAACTATGAATTATCAAATCCCACTGACAGTAACTTCTTTGCTGTTATTGTTGGATGATTCAAGCATTTAATCAAGTGGATTTCTTTAAGGCTGGCAATAATTATCTGCTGCGAGAATATTCAGCAAAAGAGAAGCCTGTCTCAAAACTGAAGGTACTAGATAATGCTGTTTTTTATTGTTTTAGTATCATCAAAATATAATAATAGAGCCGTTTTTCATTGGTCGAAAATTTTTAGATTTTGTATTTTGACTTTCCAAATTGAGCTTATTAGTTTACTTGTATTTTAATTAGAGGTAAACATCAATTCGCAGTCTCTCCATTTATGTTGAATATTGCACTGATTAGCTTTTATATACATGAAAACATTTCAGTCAGTTGATATTTCAATTTATGATATCAGAATGGTATTTTCACCATTTAAGTCAGTATACCCCTTTTCTTTGCAGAATCCTTTTGGAGATCCAAGTGAATTATATGATCACTTGGAACTAAAGGAAGAACTTGTTGAAAAAATTGAATTTTTTAATGATGTAAAAGAATTTAAACTTGAGGACAATGGAAACAACTGACTTTTAATCATTAGTGAGTTTTTTTATTTGCAATTTCTTTCAAAGCATGCAAACGTTTAAGTATTGTAACACATTTAGCACAAAACTGAAAGTATCTAGTATGCTACAGTTCCATGGTGATGTAAATAATTAATTTTTGACACCATACATTTTTCCAGATACCAAGTTTTTTTCTCTTTCACACATACCTCCTTCAAGGATGCACCCTTCAAGAGTAAGAAATGATGATAATCATACTGATATCTATCAAAAATTTCAATGCGGAATTTCAAGAGCCTTAGAATGCGTTTTGTTGGAACAATGATGTTTGACTGTATTATTGAATTTAAAATCACAATCTGTTGCTCGGATGTAAACACATTCCTATACTCATTCAAAAGTCTTTCTTTTACTAATTGAGGGTTTGTTAATGTAGTTTTCTAACAATGACAATATAACAATATAAAAGTCAATAGAAGGCAGGCCTGCTCCGAATATGTAGAGAGGTGGTTGTATCCACCTTCCCAGACGCCCTTCGTTCAATATCCTAAAATACTGTGAAATACTACTGTGTTTCGAATGCTTTACTAAAACGGTTAAAAAAAAGTTTAATATTGCACGTGAAATGCTGTAAGTTATTTAAACGATCAATAAACCAGTAATTAGTCTTCATTGTGGATCCATTTCATACTTCAGTCCTTGCATGTTTTTGCCATTTTCTAATTGCTGCATTTCTTCTTCTTGTGGGAAAATATGTGATATTTTCTTATACTTAGTTAAGTAAACCCAAGTAGCAATGATGAGAAGAGTGACGACTGTTACCGGTATGCCAACGGACAATCCTATTATCCGATTAGTATTTTTTGATGCACCTTTGCCGCCTTGATTAGACTGAGGTCGCATTATTGTTGTAGCCGTAGCCATGCTTAAAAGTCTTGTTTTTAAAATGGTAGGCATAATTGTTGGCTTTCTTATTGCAGAATTAAGTTTTTCCGTTGCTGTTGTTTTATAAATTGCTGCGTTTGTTATAATGCTGCTTGTTATATTAAGATGGACACTGAATGGGCGTCTTTCTGTTGTAAAGAAATCAAATGATGCCAGACCTGATGCAGGCAACCGTCTCAACGAATTTTGCGTTTTGTTTTTGTTTAGAAAAGAGGAAGGTGTTGTTGAAACATCGTAGTGTTTATTAGAAACCGTTTTGTAGATCTTGTAAATGGAAGTTGATTGTGTGCCTGTTGCTGCAAGAAATGAACTCGTTGAAGGGATTGTGATGCCAATAGTTGAAGTCATTTGGAATGATGTAAGCATTGAAACCCTTTGTTCTATACGAGTTGTGGTGTATGCTTCATCCATTTTTGAGGTTTTTGCTTCGCTCCCAGGCAATTGCCATGCAGTACTTAAAACGGATGATGTCCCTTTTGATGATGTATAAGAATGATTTGTATTTGCTTCATACATGGAATGCGTGAATTCTGAAGACGGTAATGAATAGTATGAAGTGCTATTGAACAACTCGTAACTGGTTTGTATCGGGTATGGTGTCGAGTTGGCTGTAGATTGAAGAGAATATGGAGTTGGTTGGAAAAGACTAGAATTCATTGATATATTGGATGATGAGTCATATTGTATGTGAGATAGATATGCTGTTGTTGTTGTTGTTGTTGTTGTTGTTGTTGTTGTTGTTGTTGTTGTTGCATAACTTGAGGTTGCAAATGTTTTGTTGTCTGAAGATGTATTGATGCTTGATAACTGAATATATGTAGTGAATTCTTTGACGCTTGAATAAGACGATGACTGCATTGCAGATGATGTCTCATTACCTAGAAATTAAATAACATCACTTTAATACGCTAAATTATTATGATATGTATTCTAAACTAAACGCATAAATGGCTTCTGTTGATCATAAAATTTAAGGCGTTATGCAAGGCTAAATGCATTTTTAACGGGTAAGAAAATGAAAAAGTAGCTCAAGCGAAGCGCAGTGTCAATGTTACGTGGAAATTGGGACGTGGTTACTCAGGGGTGGATTTAGGGGGGTTTCCTTGTTTTTAGAAAACCCTTGATTGCGTTTCTCTTATTCATTCTCCAAAGTTCTCTTTTAGTTCATAAGATTGGCGCATTGAGAAAATGATATATCCAATTTTAAATTTGGGACTTTTATGACATTTAACTTCATGACATCTGATATTATTATTTATGAATGACAACATTTACTAATTTATTTGCGTTTGCTTGTTCGTATAAGCTAGTTCTAGCATGGACCTCTTAAAAAAAAAGAGAATAATATATCTAGGGAAATACAAAGTTGGCATCTGTACCTCAAAATTAAAGTGAGAAGTGATGATTTCCTTTTTGCTAAAATAATTCGGGTAGTTAAAAGAAGAAATTTTTCGATAAATTTCAGCCTGATTTGAACCTTAGATTTCAATAATTTGGAGCCACGATACTCTCATAAGATTTATTTTTATTGCAAAGTATTTAAGGTTTGTAAGTAAGTGCCAAAATATACCTTCAACAATAGTGAAATAATGTTCTATCAGACTGGTGCTTCCATCTGGAAAATACCCAATCGCTTGATGTCTGTAATTCCCTACATCCGATGGTTTTGTGTAATTGAAAGTGATCACACACTGAGGATCAAAAGCAAATTTCACTCTGTCAGTATATTTAAAAATGAAAATCGCGTTGAGCCATGAGAAAGCATGAAGTATCACATCCCATGTATTGTGTGGAGGTCCAAGATAATTGTATAAAACAGGTCGAAAATTAGATACATTCACATCAAAAGTCCAATTGAGCAACAATGGTTTTGGAGGATAGATGTACACGACATCTGGTGGTTTTTTTATGTACGTTGATGTAATTCCAGCTAGGAAAAAGAATTAGATTCATGTTAGAATATATAACGAGATGCATTTTACCTTAAACAATCAGTTATTACGTTTCAAATAATGTATAACCTAATAAAAGTACATTTAGTGAAGCCAATACTTGGTCAACATAAATCAGTTTAACTTACACCTGATTCAAATTTGCCAAACCAAATCAGTTCAATTAAAGATATGATCGAAGAAAGTGTTCAAATTGTACAATGACATTGTGCTGCAATTCAATATATCAACAGAATAAAGTAAATTATTATACACTGAACCCCTTTCTTCTTGATGAGTAGCAATTTCAAAGTTGATGAGTAAAATTACAGTAATGATTATGGAAGAAATTTATACCAATTATTGCAAACACGCAGATGGCATTTTTCAGTAAATCCTTCATTTCCATGATACCCGTCGTTCTCAATATCGGTTTCCTCAATAGCAGATCCCGTGACTTTAATTTGAGTGATGTAAAACACCGGGTCCAGATTACTTTTTCTGATATTCATGAAAGCAAAACACATTAAATTGCTTGTCATTGGCTGCTCCATAGTAACATGCACTATGTTCAATTAATTGTTTCAATGGCATGATATTGACTACCAACTGGATGCATTTTTAATTTCCATAATGCTATTGTTTCTATAATCTTCCATTGAAATTTGTTGATTTTAATGCAGAAAGGAATTAGCAATAGACTCCGTTGGAACTCACTGGATTTCTTTTGGTTTTTTACCAACCGCTTTTAATTGTATAGAAATATATGGCGTGCACCTCTGTTATCACTAGTTTGTGGTGGCAAATATTGGCGTGAAGTGATCTTATGCATTACCACTGTTAACCTCTAAAATGAAAATAAAAGAAGAAGTGAAAAGACGAGAGAAACATTTCCTGATATTTTTTAACATTTAGCTTTTAATAATTCTATTTGACGTTTATCGCTTTGCATCAAGGAAGCCCATGTGGCAATCCTCATTAAGTTCTTAGCAAATACCGAACGATAACTAAATTGGTGAAAAATAGTATCATGTGATGACTACCTTCCCTTGAGCAGTCTCAATCGCCCTCTATTCAAATGACCATCAATGCAATTTGAATGCGAATGACGTCAATTCGCAAAGATGCATCAAATACTCTCTTTATTCACTTTATTGCTTTCATTTGTTTCATGTTTTATGTCATATACCGACAACAATCAGTAGATAATTAGCCAATTAGAACCAAGTTATGCATTCTTACCTCAAATACATCAGAATAGCTAAGCGCAACAATTACGAAAGAATAGACAACAGTTGAATAAAAAAAGTAAATATTGAATTAAAAGTATGAGTGTTTCGTCCCCTCATACTTTCACGGTAGCAACATTGTTATTTGTTAGCACCATCCATTTAGTATTTGTTCACTTTTCTACCCAACGATAATAATATTTGGTCCCAAAATATGCTTATTATTTTTATAGTGCACCCTAATTATGCTTCAAGTCAACACTAATTAGGCAGGATTTCCTACCTTGGCCCTTCTTGGGTAATCTGATTGTATTTAGGCTGTTGTCAGGTAAACAAGAGAAGATGTGTAGCAGGGGGAGGGGCAACCTTTGATAAAGAACACTCACCGTTGAATGATAAAATCACCCTGTGTCCTATAGATAAAGATTTAATAAAAAAAGATATAGAATGCGAAATTTTTTTTGAACCAAGGAATCTTTTTGCCTTCCTCCTTTGACAGGGGGTACCATCCTTTGCCCTTTCAAATACTGGTGTTACAGGTTGCTGTCTTGCATATCATAAGTACCTGCTGAAAAAGAAAGGCCTTATTCTGCGAATAAACATGGACGCTTTGAAAGGTGCTGCCGCAGCTCTGAAAAATAGTCCTAGACTGGTGAGAAAGAAAATGATGAGGGTAAAAAAGAAGACAAGTAATTCATTCTTTCATTCCAGTTCTGTTCATTTCAATCAATTAAGATTAATTTTATTTTGCCTTAATTTTCCATTAAGCAAATATGATTAAATGAATCTCCTTTTCTTTCTCTAAAGTACGTTTGTGATTTAACTAGTAACTTTTCAATGAAACTGGAGCTTCAAGAAGTTTTTTGATTGTTTTTATCTAAAAAATATTAAATTACAAAAGCAAGCGTCTGTCATTGTTATTGGCCTGGCATGAAAGCATGAAAGTCTAAAACAGTGCAAACTGTTTATGATATTCAAAGAGATATCTTAGAACTTTAAAATTCAGTTTCCACTCTCGTTTTTTAAATCTACACATTTTAGATTTTTCAAATTCAGAATATACGGCAGAAATTTAAGTTTTTAATTGACTATATCAAGACTTTTGCAGCAAAAAATTCATCCTCAATTTCAAAATAATGTGATGGTTTAAAATCATTGAATATGTGCCAAGGAATCGATATTTGTTATTAGCTCTGTAATTTTCATAAAGGACGTTGGTTCAGAAGAGAGTTACGTGTAA
>OZ025195.1:8640733-8803233 GCA_964019065.1 Catostylus mosaicus | reverse complement strand
GTTTCTAATAATGTGCATTTTCCAGGTAAACATTATGCAAAAGAAAGCCAAGTGTTCCTCCAAATTGCTTGCTTATAAACCTTGCAAATTAGAGCTCCAATTGCTGCAACAAGTTCTGCATGCAAAAGTTCATTTGCCTTTCTAATAATGTGCATTTTCTAGGTAAACATGATGCAAAAGAAAGCCAAGTGTTTCTTCCAATTGCTTGCTTATAAACCTTGCAAATAAGAGCTCCAATTTCTGCAAATAGGCTGCATGCAAAAATTCATTTGCCTTTCCAATAATGTGTATTTTCCAGGTATACTTCATGCAAAAGAGAGTCAAGTGTTCCATCTAATTTCTTGCTTATAAAACGTGCAATTTCGATCTCCAATCTCTGCAAAAAACTTTGCATTCAAAAACTTATTTGCCTTTCCAATAATGTTCCTTTTTTTAGGTATACTTCATGCAACAGGAAGCCAAGTGTTCCTCCCAAATGCTTGCTTATAAACCTTGCAACATAGAGCTCCAATTTCTGCAAAAAGTCTGCATGCAAAAGTTAATTTGCCCTTCCAATAATGTGCATTTTCCAGGTATACTTCATGCAACAGGAAGCCGAGTGTTCCTCCAAAATGCTTGCATATAAACCTTGCTAATTAGAGCTCCAATTTCTGCACAAAAGTCTGCATGCAAAAGTTAATTTTCCTTTCATATAATGTGCATTTTTCAGGTATACTTCATGCAAAAGACAGCCAAGTGTTCCTCCAAATTGCTTGCTTATAAGCCTTGCAACTTAGAGCTCCAATTGCTGCAACAAATTCTGCATGCAAAAGTTCATTTTCCTTTCCAATAATCTGCATTTTCCAGGTATACTTCATGCAAAAGAAAGTCAAGTGTTCCTCCTAATTTCTTTCTTATAAAACTTGCAAATTCGAGCTCCAATTTTTGCAAAAAGACTGCATGCAAAAGTTCATTTGCCTTTCCAATAATATGCATTTTCCAGGTATACTTCATGCAAAAGAAACTCAAGTGTTCCACCTAATTTCTTGCTTATAAAACTTGCAAATTCCAGCTCCAATCTCTGCAAAAAGATCTGCATTCAAACAATTATTTGCCTCTCCAATAATGAGCATTTTCCAGGTATACTTCATCCAACAGAGAGCCAAGTGTTCCTCCCAAATGCTTGTTTAAAAACCTTGCAAATTAGAGCCTCAATTTCTGCAAAAGAGTCTGCATGCAAAAGTTAATTTGCGTTTCTAATAATGTGCATTTTCCAGATATACTTCATGCAAAAGAAAGTCAAGTGTTCCACCTAGTTTCTTGCTCATAAACCTTGCAAATTCAAGCTCCAATCTCTGCAAAAAGATCTGCAGTCAAACAACTATTTACCTTTCCAATAATGTGCATTTTCCAGGTATACTTCATGCAACAGGGAGCCAAGTGTTTCTCCAAAATGCTTTTATATTAACCCTGCAAATTAGAGCTCCAATGTCTGCAAAAAAGTCTCCATGCAAAAGTTAATTTGCGTTTCTAATAATGTGCATTTTCCAGGTAAACATTATGCAAAAGAAAGCCAAGTGTTCCTCCAAATTGCTTGCTTATAAACCTTGCAAATTAGAGCTCCAATTGCTGCAACAAGTTCTGCATGCAAAAGTTCATTTGCCTTTCTAATAATGTGCATTTTCTAGGTAAACATGATGCAAAAGAAAGCCAAGTGTTTCTTCCAATTGCTTGCTTATAAACCTTGCAAATAAGAGCTCCAATTTCTGCAAATAGGCTGCATGCAAAAATTCATTTGCCTTTCCAATAATGTGTATTTTCCAGGTATACTTCATGCAAAAGAGAGTCAAGTGTTCCATCTAATTTCTTGCTTATAAAACGTGCAATTTCGATCTCCAATCTCTGCAAAAAACTTTGCATTCAAAAACTTATTTGCCTTTCCAATAATGTTCCTTTTTTTAGGTATACTTCATGCAACAGGAAGCCAAGTGTTCCTCCCAAATGCTTGCTTATAAACCTTGCAACATAGAGCTCCAATTTCTGCAAAAAGTCTGCATGCAAAAGTTAATTTGCCCTTCCAATAATGTGCATTTTCCAGGTATACTTCATGCAACAGGAAGCCGAGTGTTCCTCCAAAATGCTTGCATATAAACCTTGCTAATTAGAGCTCCAATTTCTGCACAAAAGTCTGCATGCAAAAGTTAATTTTCCTTTCATATAATGTGCATTTTTCAGGTATACTTCATGCAAAAGACAGCCAAGTGTTCCTCCAAATTGCTTGCTTATAAGCCTTGCAACTTAGAGCTCCAATTGCTGCAACAAATTCTGCATGCAAAAGTTCATTTTCCTTTCCAATAATCTGCATTTTCCAGGTATACTTCATGCAAAAGAAAGTCAAGTGTTCCTCCTAATTTCTTTCTTATAAAACTTGCAAATTCGAGCTCCAATTTTTGCAAAAAGACTGCATGCAAAAGTTCATTTGCCTTTCCAATAATATGCATTTTCCAGGTATACTTCATGCAAAAGAAACTCAAGTGTTCCACCTAATTTCTTGCTTATAAAACTTGCAAATTCCAGCTCCAATCTCTGCAAAAAGATCTGCATTCAAACAATTATTTGCCTCTCCAATAATGAGCATTTTCCAGGTATACTTCATCCAACAGAGAGCCAAGTGTTCCTCCCAAATGCTTGTTTAAAAACCTTGCAAATTAGAGCCTCAATTTCTGCAAAAGAGTCTGCATGCAAAAGTTAATTTGCGTTTCTAATAATGTGCATTTTCCAGATATACTTCATGCAAAAGAAAGTCAAGTGTTCCACCTAGTTTCTTGCTCATAAACCTTGCAAATTCAAGCTCCAATCTCTGCAAAAAGATCTGCAGTCAAACAACTATTAACCTTTCCAATAATGTGCCTTTTCCAGGTATACTTCATGCAACAGGGAGCCAAGTGTTTCTCCAAAATGCTTTTATATTAACCCTGCAAATTAGAGCTCCAATGTCTGCAAAAAAGTCTCCATGCAAAAGTTAATTTGCGTTTCTAATAATGTGCATTTTCCAGGTAAACATTATGCAAAAGAAAGCCAAGTGTTCCTCCAAATTGCTTGCTTATAAACCTTGCAAATTAGAGCTCCAATTGCTGCAACAAGTTCTGCATGCAAAAGTTCATTTGCCTTTCCAATAATCTGCATTTTCCAGGTATACTTCATGCAAAAGAGAATCAATTGTTCCACCTAATTTCTTGCTTATAAAACTTGCAAATTCGAGCTCAAATTTCTGCAAAAAGATCTGCATGCAAAAATTCATTTGCCTTTCCAATAATGTGCATTTTCCAGATATACTTCATGCAAAAGAAAGCCAAGTATTCCTCCAAATTGCTTGCTTATAAACCTTGCAAATAAGAGCTCCAATTTCTGCAAAAAGGCTGCATGCAAAAGTTCATTTGCCTTTCCAATAATGTGCATTTTCCAGGTAAACTTCATGCAAAAGAAAGCCAAGTGTTCCTCTCAATTGCTTGCTTATAAACCTTGCAAATAAGAGCTCCAATTTCTGCACAAAAGTCTGCATGCAAAAGTTAAATTTCCTTCCATATAATGTGCATTTTTCAGGTATACTTCATACAAAAGAAAGCCAAGTGTTCCTCCAAATTGCTTGCTTATTAACCTTGCAAATTAGAGCTCCAATTGCTGCAACAAAGTCTGCATGCAAAGGTTCATTTGCCTTTCCAATAATCTGCATTTTCCAGGTATACTTCATGCAAAAGAATGTCAAGTGTTCCTCCTAATTTCTTTCTTATAAAACTTGAAAATTCGAGCTCAAATTTCTGCAAAGAGATCTGCATGAAAACATTAGTTTGCCTTTCAAATTATGTCCATTTTCCAGGTATACATCATGCAAAGAAAGCCAAGTGTTCCTCCAAATTGCTTGCTTATAAACTTTGCAAATTAGAGCTCCAATTTCTGCAAAAAGACTGCATGCAAAAGTTCATTTGCCTTTCCAATAATGTGCATTTTCAAGGTATACTTCATGCAAAAGAAACTCAAGTGTTCGACCTAATTTATTGCTTATAAAACTTGCAAATTCCAGCTCCAATCTCTGCAAAAAGATCTGCATTCAAACAATTATTTGCCTTTCCAATAATGTGCATTTTCCAGGTATACTTCATGCAACAGGGAGCCAAGTGTTCCTCCCAAATGCTTGTTTAAAAACCTTCCAAATTAGAGCTCCATATTCTGCAAAAGAGTCTGCATGCAAAAGTGAATTTGCGTTTCTAATAATGTGCATTTTCCAGATATACTTCATGCAAAAGAAAGTCAAGTGTTCCACCTAATTTCTTGCTCATAAAACTTGCAAATTCAACCTCCAATCTCTGCAAAAAGATCTGCATTCAAACAATTATTTGCCTTTCCAATAATGTGCATTTTGCAGGTATACTTCATGCAACAGGAAGCCGAGTGTTCCTCCAAAATGCTTGCATATTAACCCTGCAAATTAGAGCTCCAATTTCTGCAAAAAAGTCTCCATGCAAAAGTTAATTTGCGTTTCTAATAATGTGCATTTTCCAGGTAAACATTATGCAAAAGAAAGCCAAGTGTTCCTCCCAATTGCTTACTTATAAACCTTGCAAATAAGAGCTCCAAGTTCTGTAAAAAGGCGGCATGCAAAAGTTAATTTGCCTTTCCAATAATGTGCATTTTTCAGGTATACTTCATGCACAAGAATGTCAAGTGTTCCCCCTAATTTCTTGCTTATAAACCTTGCAAACTATAGCTCCAATTTCTGTAAAAAAGTCTTCATACACATTTTCCAGGTATACTCCATGCAAAAGAAAGCCAAGTGTTCCTCCAAATTGCTTGCTTATAGACCTTGCAAATTAGGGCTCCAATTGCTGCAACAAAGTCTGCATGCAAAGGTTCATTTGCCTTTCCAATAATCTGCATTTTCCAGGTATATTTCATGCAAATGAATTTCAAGTGTTACTCCTAATTTCTTGCTTATAAACCTTGCAAATAAGAGCTCCAATTTCTGCAAAAAGTCTGCATGGAAAAATTAATTTGCGTTTCTAATAATGTGCATTTTCCGGGTAAACTTTATGCAAAAGAAAGCCAAGTGTCCCTCTCAATTGCTTGCTTATAAACCTTGCAAATATGAGCTCCAATTTCTGCAAAAAGCCTGCATGCAAAAGTTCATTTGCCTTTCCAATAATGTGCATTTTCCAGGTATACTTCATGCAAAAGAAAGTCAAGTGTTCCACCTAATTTCTTGCTTATTAAAATTGCAAATATGAGCTTCAATTTCTGCAAAAGGATCTGCATGAAAACATTAGTTTGCCTTTTCAATAATGTGCATTTTCCAGGTATACTTCATGCAAAAGAAAGCCAAGTGTTCCTCCAAATTGCTTATCTATAAACCTTGCAAAAAAGAGCTCCAATTTCTGCAAAAAGGCTGCATGCAAAAGTTCATTTGCCTTTCTAATAATGTGCATTTTCCAGGTAAACATGATGCAAAAGAAAGCCAAGTGTTTCTCCCAATTGCTTGCTTATAAACCTTGCAAATAAGAGCTCCACTTTCTGCAAAAAGGCTGCGTGCAAAAATTCATTTGCCTTTCCAATAATGTGCATTTTCCAGGTATATTTCATGCAAATGAATTTCAAGTGTTACTCCTAATTTCTTGCTTATAAAACTTGCAAATTCGAGCTCCAATTTCTGCAAAAAAGATCTGCATGAAAACATTAGTTTACCTTTCCAATAATGTGCATTTTCCAGATAAACTTTATGCAAAAGAAAGCCAAGGGTTCCTCCCAATTGCTTGTTTATAAACCTTGCAAATAAGAGCTCCAATTTCTGCAAAAAGTCTAGATGGAAAAATTAATTTGCGTTTCTAATAATGTGCATTTTCCGGGTAAACTTTATGCAAAAGAAAGCCAAGTGTCCCTCTCAATTGCTTGCTTATAAACCTTGCAAATATGAGCTCCAATTTCTGCAAAAAGCCTGCATGCAAAAGTTCATTTGCCTTTCCAATAATGTGCATTTTCCAGGTATACTTCATGCAAAAGAAAGTCAAGTGTTCCACCTAATTTCTTGCTTATTAAAATTGCAAATATGAGCTTCAATTTCTGCAAAAAGATCTGCATGAAAACATTAGTTTGCCTTTCCAATAATGTGCATTTTCCAGGTATACTTCATGCAAAAGAAAGCCAAGTGTTCCTCCAAATTGCTTATCTATAAACCTTGCAAAAAAGAGCTCCAATTTCTGCAAAAAGGCTGCATGCAAAAGTTCATTTGCCTTTCTAATAATGTGCATTTTCCAGGTAAACATGATGCAAAAGAAAGCCAAGTGTTTCTCCCAATTGCTTGCTTATAAACCTTGCAAATAAGAGCTCCACTTTCTGCAAAAAGGCTGCGTGCAAAAATTCATTTGCCTTTCCAATAATGTGCATTTTCCAGGTATACTTCATGCAAAAGAGAGTCAAGTGTTCCACCTAATTTCTTGTTTATAAAACGTGCAAATTTGAGCTCAAATTTCTGCAAAAAGGCTGCATGCAAAAGTTCATTTGCCTTTCTAATAATGTGCATTTTCCAGGTAAACATGATGCAAAAGAAAGCCAAGTGTTTCTCCCAATTGCTTGCTTATAAACCTTGCAAATAAGAGCTCCACTTTCTGCAAAAAGGCTGCGTGCAAAAATTCATTTGCCTTTCCAATAATGTGCATTTTCCAGGTATATTTCATGCAAATGAATTTCAAGTGTTACTCCTAATTTCTTGCTTATAAAACTTGCAAATTCGAGCTCCAATTTCTGCAAAAAAGATCTGCATGAAAACATTAGTTTACCTTTCCAATAATGTGCATTTTCCAGATAAACTTTATGCAAAAGAAAGCCAAGGGTTCCTCCCAATTGCTTGTTTATAAACCTTGCAAATAAGAGCTCCAATTTCTGCAAAAAGTCTAGATGGAAAAATTAATTTGCGTTTCTAATAATGTGCATTTTCCGGGTAAACTTTATGCAAAAGAAAGCCAAGTGTCCCTCTCAATTGCTTGCTTATAAACCTTGCAAATATGAGCTCCAATTTCTGCAAAAAGCCTGCATGCAAAAGTTCATTTGCCTTTCCAATAATGTGCATTTTCCAGGTATACTTCATGCAAAAGAAAGTCAAGTGTTCCACCTAATTTCTTGCTTATTAAAATTGCAAATATGAGCTTCAATTTCTGCAAAAAGATCTGCATGAAAACATTAGTTTGCCTTTCCAATAATGTGCATTTTCCAGGTATACTTCATGCAAAAGAAAGCCAAGTGTTCCTCCAAATTGCTTATCTATAAACCTTGCAAAAAAGAGCTCCAATTTCTGCAAAAAGGCTGCATGCAAAAGTTCATTTGCCTTTCTAATAATGTGCATTTTCCAGGTAAACATGATGCAAAAGAAAGCCAAGTGTTTCTCCCAATTGCTTGCTTATAAACCTTGCAAATAAGAGCTCCACTTTCTGCAAAAAGGCTGCGTGCAAAAATTCATTTGCCTTTCCAATAATGTGCATTTTCCAGGTATACTTCATGCAAAAGAGAGTCAAGTGTTCCATCTAATTTCTTGTTTATAAAACGTGCAAATTTGAGCTCAAATCTCTGCAAAAAAATTTGCATTCAAAAACTTATTTGCCTTTCCAATAATGTGCATTTTTCAGGTATACTTCATGCAACAGGAAGCCAAGTGTTCCTTCTTATAAACCTGCTTGCTTATAAACCTTGCAAATAAGAGCTCCAATTTCTGCAAAAAGGCTGCATGCAAAAGTTCATTTGCCTTTCCAATAATCTTTATTTTCCAGGTATACTTCATGCAAAAGAAAGCCAAGTGTTCCTTTCAATTGCTTGCTTATAAACCTTGCAAACTATAGCTCCAATTTCTGCACAAAAGTCTGCATGCAAAAGTTAATTTTTGTTTCATATAATGTGCATTTTTCAGGTATAATTCATGCAATAGAAAGCCAAGTGTTCCTCGAAATTGCTTGCATATAAACCTTGCAAATTAGAGCTCCAATTGCTGCAACAAATTCTGCATGCAAAGGTTCATTTGCCTTTCCAATAATCTGCATTTTCCAGGTATACTTCATGCAAAAGAATGTCAAGTGTTCCTCCTAATTTCTCTCGTATAAAACTTGAAAATTCGAGCTCAAATTTCTGCAAAAAGATCTGCATGAAAACATTAGTTTGCCTTTCAAATAATGTCCATTTTCCAGGTATACTTCATGCAAAGAAAGCCATGTGTTCCTCTAAATTGCTTGCTTATAAACCTTTCAAATTAGAGCTCCAATTTCTGCAAAAAGACTGCATGCAAAAGTTCATTTGCCTTTCCAATAATGTGCATTTTCCAGGTATACTTCATGCAAATGAATTTCAAGTGTTACTCCTAATTTCTTGTTTATAAAACTTGCAAATTCGAGCTCCAATTTCTGCAAAAAAGATCTGCATGAAAACATTAGTTTACCTTTCCATTAATGTGCATTTTCCAGATAAACTTTATGCAAAAGAAAGCCATGGGTTCCTCCCAATTGCTTGCTTATAAACCTTGCAAATAAGAGCTCCAATTTCTGCGAAAAGTCTGCATGGAAAAATTAATTTGCGTTTCTAATAATGTGCATTTTCCGGGTAAACTTTATGCAAAAGAAGGCCAAGTGTCCCTCTCAATTGCTTGCTTATAAACCTTGCAAATATGAGCTCCAATTTCTGCAAAAAGCCTGCATGCAAAAGTTCATTTGCCTTTCCAATAATGTGCATTTTCCAGGTATACTTCATGCAAAAGAAAGTCAAGTGTTCCACCTAATTTCTTGCTTATTAAAATTGCAAATATGAGCTCCAATTTCTGCAAAAAGATCTGCATGAAAACATTAGTTTGCCTTTCCAATAATGTGCATTTTCCAGGTATACTTCATGCAAAAGAAAGCCAAGTGTTCCTCCAAATTGCTTATCTATAAACCTTGCAAAAAAGAGCTCCAATTTCTGCAAAAAGGCTGCATGCAAAAGTTCATTTGCCTTTCTAATAATGTGCATTTTCCAGGTAAACATGATGCAAAAGAAAGCCAAGTGTTTCTCCCAATTGCTTGCTTATAAACCTTGCAAATAAGAGCTCCACTTTCTGCAAAAAGGCTGCGTGCGAAAATTCATTTGCCTTTCCAATAATGTGCATTTTCCAGATATACTTCATGCAAAAGAGAGTCAAGTGTTCCACCTAATTTCTTGCTTATAAAACGTGCAAATTTGAGCTCCAATCTCTGCAAAAAAATTTGCATTCAAAAACTTATTTGCCTTTCCAATAATGTGCATTTTTCAGGTATACTTCATGCAACAGGAAGCCAAGTGTTCCTTCTTATAAACCTGCTTGCTTATAAACCTTGCAAATAAGAGCTCCAATTTCTGCAAAAAGGCTGCATGCAAAAGTTCATTTGCCTTTCCAATAATCTTTATTTTCCAGGTATACTTCATGCAAAAGAAAGCCAAGTGTTCCTTTCAATTGCTTGCTTATAAACCTTGCAAACTATAGCTCCAATTTCTGCACAAAAGTCTGCATGCAAAAGTTAATTTTTGTTTCATATAATGTGCATTTTTCAGGTATAATTCATGCAATAGAAAGCCAAGTGTTCCTCGAAATTGCTTGCATATAAACCTTGCAAATTAGAGCTCCAATTGCTGCAACAAATTCTGCATGCAAAGGTTCATTTGCTTTTCCAATAATCTGCATTTTCCAGGTATACTTCATGCAAAAGAATGTCAAGTGTTCCTCCTAATTTCTCTCGTATAAAACTTGAAAATTCGAGCTCAAATTTCTGCAAAAAGATCTGCATGAAAACATTAGTTTGCCTTTCAAATAATGTCCATTTTCCAGGTACACTTCATGCAAAGAAAGCCATGTGTTCCTCCAAATTGCTTGCTTATAAACCTTTCAAATTAGAGCTCCAATTTCTGCAAAAAGACTGCATGCAAAAGTTCATTTGCCTTTCCAATAATGTGCATTTTCCAGGTATACTTCATGCAAAAGATAGTCAAGTGTTCCACCTAATTTATTGCTTATAAAACTTGCAAATTCCAGCTCCAATCTCTGCAAAAAGATCTGCATTCAAAAAATTATTTGCCTTTCCAATAATGTGCATTTTCCAGATATACTTCATCCAACAGGGAGCCAAGTGTTCCTCCCAAATGCTTGTTTAAAAACCTTGCAAATTAGAGCTCCAATTTTTGCAGAAGAGTCTGCATGCGAAAGTTAATTTGCGTTTCTAATAATGTGCATTTTCCAGATATACTTCATGCAAAAGAAAGTCAAGTGTTCCACCTAATTTCTTGCTCATAAACCTTGCAAATTCAACCTCCAATCCCTGCAAAACGATCTGCATTCAAACAACTATTTGCCTTTCCAATAATGTGCACTTTCCAGGTATACTTCATGCAACAGGAAGCCAAGTGTTCCTCTCAAATGCTTGTTTATAAACCTTGCAAATAAGAGCACCAATTTCTGTAAAAAAGGCTGCATGCAAAAGTTCCTTTTCCTTTCATATAATGTGCATTTTCCAGGTATACTTCATGCAAAAGAAAGCCAAGTATTCCTCCAAAATGCTTGCATATTAACCTTGCAAATTAGAGCTCCAATTTCTGCAAAAGAGTCTGCAGGCAAAAGTGAATTTGCGTTTCTAATAATGTGCATTTTCCAGATATACTTCATGCAAAAGAAAGTCAAGCGTTCCACCTTATTTTTTGCTCATAAACCTTGCAAATTCAACCTCCAATCTCTGCAAAAAGATCTGCATTCAAACAACTATTTGCCTTTCCAATAATGTGCATTTTCCAGGTATACTTCATGCAACAGGAAGCCGAGTGTTCCTTCAAAATGCGTGCATATTAACCCTGCAAATTAGAGCTCCAATTTCTGCAAAAAGACTGCATGCAAAAGTTCATTTGCCTTTCCAATAATGTGCATTTTCCAGGTATACTTCATGCAAGAGAAACTGAAGTGTTCCGCCTAATTTCTTGCTTATAAACCTTGCAAATTCCAGCTCCAATCTCTGCAAAAAGATCTGCATTCAAACAATTATTTGCCTTTCCAATAATGTGCATTTTCCAGGTATACTTCATGCAACAGGGAGCAAGGTGTTCCTCCCAAATGCTTGCTTAAAAACCTTGCAAATTAGAGCTCCAATTTCTGCAAAAGAGTCTGCATGCAAAAGTTAATTTGCGTTTCTAATAATGTGCATTTTCCAGATATACTTCATGCAAAAGAAAGTCAAGTGTTCCACCTAATTTCTTGCTCATAAAACTTGCAAATTCAACCTCCACTCTCTGCAAAAAGATCTACATGCAAAAGTTCATTTGCCTTTCCAATAATGTGCATCTTCCAGGTATACTTCATCCAACAGGGAGCCAAGTGTTCCTCCCAAATGCTTGTTTAAAAACCTTGCACATTAGAGCTCCAATTTCTGCAAAGGAGTCTGCATGCAAAAATTAATTTGCGTTTCTAATAATGTGCATTTTCCAGGTAAACATTATGCAAAAGAAAGCCAAGTGTTCCTCCCAATTGCTTGCTTATAAACCTTGCAAATAAGAGCTCCAAGTTCTGTAAAAAGGCTGCATGCAAAAGTTAATTTGCCTTTCCAATAATGTGCATTTTCCAGGTATATTTCATGCAAAAGATAGTCAAGTGTTTCACCTAATTTTTTGCTTATAAAACTTGCAAATTCCAGCTCCAATCTCTGCAAAAAAGATCTGCATTCAAAACATTATTTGCCTTTCCAATAATGTGCATTTTCCAGGTATACTTCATCCAACAGGGAGCCAAGTGTTCCTCTCAAATGCTTGTTTAAAAACCTTGCAAATTAGAGCTCCAATTTCTGCAAAAGAGTCTGCATGCAAAAGTGCATTTGCGTTTCTAATAATGTGTATTTTCCAGATATACTTCATGCAAAAGAAAGTCAAGTGTTCCACCTAATTTCTTGCTCATAAACCTTGGAAATTCAACCTCCAATCTCTGCAAAAAGATCTACATGCAAAAGTTCATTTGCCTTTCCAATAATCTGCATCTTCCAGGTATACTTCATCCAACAGGGAGCCAAGTGTTCCTCCCAAATGCTTGTTTAAAAATCTTGCAAATTAGAGCTCCAATTTCTGCAAAGGAGTCTGCATGCAAAAATTAATTTGCGTTTCTAATAATGTGCATTTTCCAGGTAAACATTATGCAAAAGAAAGCCAAGTGTTCCTCCCAATTGCTTGCTTATAAACCTTGCAAATAAGAGCTCCAAGTTCTGTAAAAAGGCTGCATGCAAAAGTTAATTTGCCTTTCCAATAATGTGCATTTTCCAGGTATATTTCATGCAAAAGATAGTCAAGTGTTTCACCTAATTTTTTGCTTATAAAACTTGCAAATTCCAGCTCCAATCTCTGCAAAAAGATCTGCATTCAAAACATTATTTGCCTTTCCAATAATGTGCATTTTCCAGGTATACTTCATCCAACAGGGAGCCAAGTGTTCCTCTCAAATGCTTGTTTAAAAACCTTGCACATTAGAGCTCCAATTTCTGCAAAGGAGTCTGCATGCAAAAATTAATTTGCGTTTCTAATAATGTGCATTTTCCAGGTAAACATTATGCAAAAGAAAGCCAAGTGTTCCTCCCAATTGCTTGCTTATAAACCTTGCAAATAAGAGCTCCAAGTTCTGTAAAAAGGCTGCATGCAAAAGTTAATTTGCCTTTCCAATAATGTGCATTTTCCAGGTATATTTCATGCAAAAGATAGTCAAGTGTTTCACCTAATTTTTTGCTTATAAAACTTGCAAATTCCAGCTCCAATCTCTGCAAAAAAGATCTGCATTCAAAACATTATTTGCCTTTCCAATAATGTGCATTTTCCAGGTATACTTCATCCAACAGGGAGCCAAGTGTTCCTCTCAAATGCTTGTTTAAAAACCTTGCAAATTAGAGCTCCAATTTCTGCAAAAGAGTCTGCATGCAAAAGTGCATTTGCGTTTCTAATAATGTGTATTTTCCAGATATACTTCATGCAAAAGAAAGTCAAGTGTTCCACCTAATTTCTTGCTCATAAACCTTGGAAATTCAACCTCCAATCTCTGCAAAAAGATCTACATGCAAAAGTTCATTTGCCTTTCCAATAATCTGCATCTTCCAGGTATACTTCATCCAACAGGGAGCCAAGTGTTCCTCCCAAATGCTTGTTTAAAAATCTTGCAAATTAGAGCTCCAATTTCTGCAAAGGAGTCTGCATGCAAAAATTAATTTGCGTTTCTAATAATGTGCATTTTCCAGGTAAACATTATGCAAAAGAAAGCCAAGTGTTCCTCCCAATTGCTTGCTTATAAACCTTGCAAATAAGAGCTCCAAGTTCTGTAAAAAGGCTGCATGCAAAAGTTAATTTGCCTTTCCAATAATGTGCATTTTCCAGGTATATTTCATGCAAAAGATAGTCAAGTGTTTCACCTAATTTTTTGCTTATAAAACTTGCAAATTCCAGCTCCAATCTCTGCAAAAAGATCTGCATTCAAAACATTATTTGCCTTTCCAATAATGTGCATTTTCCAGGTATACTTCATCCAACAGGGAGCCAAGTGTTCCTCTCAAATGCTTGTTTAAAAACCTTGCAAATTAGAGCTCCAATTTCTGCAAAAGAGTTTGCATGCAAAAGTGCATTTGCGTTTCTAATAATGTGTATTTTCCAGATATACTTCATGCAAAAGAAAGTCAAGTGTTCCACCTAATTTCTTGCTCATAAACCTTGGAAATTCAACCTCCAATCTCTGCAAAAAGATCTGCATTCAACCAACTATTTGCCTTTCCAATAATGTGCATTTTCCAGGTATACTTCATGCAACAGGAAGCCGAGTGTTCCTTCAAAATGCTTGCATATAAACCTTGCAAATTAGAGCTCCAATTTCTGCAAAGGAGTCTGCATGCAAAAATTAATTTGCGTTTCTAATAATGTGCATTTTCCAGGTAAACATTATGCAAAAGAAAGCCAAGTGTTCCTCCCAATTGCTTGCTTATAAACCTTGCAAATAAAAGCTCCAAGTTCTGTAAAAAGGCTGCATGCAAAAGTTAATTTGCCTTTCCAATAATGTGCATTTTCCAGGTATATTTCATGCAAAAGATAGTCAAGTGTTTCACCTAATTTTTTGCTTATAAAACTTGCAAATTCCAGCTCCAATCTCTGCAAAAAGATCTGCATTCAAAACATTATTTGCCTTTCCAATAATGTGCATTTTCCAGGTATACTTCATCCAACAGGGAGCCAAGTGTTCCTCTCAAATGCTTGTTTAAAAACCTTGCAAATTAGAGCTCCAATTTCTGCAAAAGAGTCTGCATGCAAAAGTGCATTTGCGTTTCTAATAATGTGTATTTTCCAGATATACTTCATGCAAAAGAAAGTCAAGTGTTCCACCTAATTTCTTGCTCATAAACCTTGGAAATTCAACCTCCAATCTCTGCAAAAAGATCTGCATTCAACCAACTATTTGCCTTTCCAATAATGTGCATTTTCCAGGTATACTTCATGCAACAGGAAGCCGAGTGTTTCTTCAAAATGCTTGCATATAAACCTTGCAAATTAGAGCTCCAATTTCTGCAAAAAGGCTGCATGCAAAAGTTAATTTGCCTTTCCAATAATGTGCATTTTCCAGGTATACTTCATGTAAAAGATAGTCAAGTGTTCCACCTAATTTATTGCTTATAAAACTTGCAAATTCCAGCTCCAATCTCTGCAAAAAGATCTGCATTCAAAAAATTATTTGCCTTTCAGATAATGTGCATTTTCCAGGTATACTTCATCCAACAGGGAGCCAAGTGTTCCTCCCAAATGCTTGTTTAAAAATCTTGCAAATTAGAGCTCCAATTTCTGCAAAAGAGTCTGCATGCAAAAGTGAATTTGCGTTTCTAATAATGTGCATTTTCCAGATATACTTCACGCAAAAGAAAGTCAAGTGTTCCACCTAATTTCTTGCTCATAAAACTTGCAAATTCAACCTCCACTCTCTGCAAAAAGATCTACATGCAAAAGTTCATTTGCCTTTCCAATAATCTGCATCTTCCAGGTATACTTCATCCAACAGGGAGCCAAGTGTTCCTCCCAAATGCTTGTTTAAAAACCTTGCAAATTAGAGCTCCAATTTCTGCAAAGGAGTCTGCATGCAAAAATTAATTTGCGTTTCTAATAATGTGCATTTTCCAGGTAAACATTATGCAAAAGAAAGCCAAGTGTTCCTCCCAATTGCTTGCTTATAAACCTTGCAAAAAAGAGCTCCAAGTTCTGTAAAAAGGCTGCATGCAAAAGTTAATTTGCCTTTCCAATAATGTGCATTTTCCAGGTATATTTCATGCAAAAGATAGTCAAGTGTTTCACCTAATTTTTTGCTTATAAAACTTGCAAATTCCAGCTCCAATCTCTGCAAAAAGATCTGCATTCAAAACATTATTTGCCTTTCCAATAATGTGCATTTTCCAGGTATACTTCATCCAACAGGGAGCCAAGTGTTCCTCTCAAATGCTTGTTTAAAAACCTTGCAAATTAGAGCTCCAATTTCTGCAAAAGAGTCTGCATGCAAAAGTGCATTTGCGTTTCTAATAATGTGTATTTTCCAGATATACTTCATGCAAAAGAAAGTCAAGTGTTCCACCTAATTTCTTGCTCATAAACCTTGGAAATTCAACCTCCAATCTCTGCAAAAAGATCTGCATTCAACCAACTATTTGCCTTTCCAATAATGTGCATTTTCCAGGTATACTTCATGCAACAGGAAGCCGAGTGTTCCTTCAAAATGCTTGCATATAAACCTTGCAAATTAGAGCTCCAATTTCTGCAAAAAGGCTGCATGCAAAAGTTAATTTGCCTTTCCAATAATGTGCATTTTCCAGGTATACTTCATGTAAAAGATAGTCAAGTGTTCCACCTAATTTATTGCTTATAAAACTTGCAAATTCCAGCTCCAATCTCTGCAAAAAGATCTGCATTCAAAAAATTATTTGCCTTTCAGATAATGTGCATTTTCCAGGTATACTTCATCCAACAGGGAGCCAAGTGTTCCTCCCAAATGCTTGTTTAAAAATCTTGCAAATTAGAGCTCGAATTTCTGCAAAAGAGTCTGCATGCAAAAGTGAATTTGCGTTTCTAATAATGTGCATTTTCCAGATATACTTCACGCAAAAGAAAGTCAAGTGTTCCACCTAATTTATTGCTCATAAACCTTGCAAATTCAACCTCCAATCTCTGCAAAAAGATCTGCATTCAAACAATTATTTGCCTTTCCAATAATGTGCATTTTCCAGGTATACTTCATGCAACAGGAAGCCGAGTGTTCCTTCAAAATGCTTGCATATTAACCCTGCAAATTAGAGCTCCAATTTCAGCAAAAAGACTGCATGCAAAAGTTCATTTGCCTTTCCAATAATGTGCATTTCCAGGTATACTTCATGTAAGAGAAACTGAAGTGTTCCACCTAATTTCTAGCTTATAAAACTTGCAAATTCCAGCTCCAATCTCTGCAAAAAGATCTGCATTCAAACAATTATTTGCCTTTCCAATAATGTGCATTTTCCAGGTATACTTCATGCAACAGGAAGCCGAGTGTTCCTTCAAAATGCTTGCATATTAACCCTGCAAATTAGAGCTCCAATTTCTGCAAAAAGACTGCATGCAAAAGTTCATTTGCCTTTCCAATAATGTGCATTTTCCAGGTATACTTCATGCAACAGGAAGCCGAGTGTTCATTCAAAATGCTTGCATATTAACCCTGCAAAGTAGAGCTCCAATATCTGCAAAAGAGTCTGCATGCAAAAGTTAATTTGCGTTTCTAATAATGTGCATTTTCCAGATATACTTCATGCAAAAGAAAGTCAAGTGTTCCACCTAATTTCTTGCTCATAAAACTTGCAAATTCAACCTCCACTCTCTGCAAAAAGATCTGCATGCAAAAGTTCATTTGCCTTTCCAATAATGTGCATTTTCCTGGTATACTTCATGCAACAGGAAGCCAAGTGTTCCTCCAAAATGCTTGCATATTAACCCTGCAAATTAGAGCTCCAATTTCTGCAAAAAGACTGCATGCAAAAGTTCATTTGCCTTTCTAATAATGTGCATTTTCCAGGTAAACATGATGCAACAGGAAGCCAAGTGTTCCTCCCAAATGCATGCTTATAAACCTTGCAAATAAGAGCTCAAATTTCTGCAAAAATGTCTGCATGGAAAGGTTAATTTGCGTTTCTAATAATGTGCATTTTCCAGGTAAACTTTTTGCAAAAGAAAGCCAAGTGTTCCTCCTAATTGCTTGCTTATAAACCTTGCAAATAAGAGCTCCAATTTCTGCAAAAGGGCTGCATGCAAAAGTTTATTTGCTTTTCCAATAATCTGCATTTTCCAGGTATACTTCATGCAAAAGAAAGCCAGGTGTTCCTCTCAAATGCTTGTTTATAAACCTTGCAAATAAGAGCATCAATTTCTGTAAAAAAGGCTGCATGCAAAAGTTCCTTTTCCTTTCATATAATGTGCATTTTCCAGGTATACTTCATGCAAAAGAAAGCCAAGTGTTCCTCCAAAATGCTTGCATATTAACCCTGCAAATTAGAGCTCCAATTTCTGCAAAAAAGTCTCCATGCAAACGTTAATTTGCGTTTCTTATAATGTGCATTTTCCAGGTAATCATTATGCAAAACAATGTCAAGTGTTCCTCCCCATTGCTTGCTTATAAACCTAGCAAATAAGAGCTCCAAGTTCTGTAAAAAGGCTGCATGCAAAAGTTAATTTGCCTTTCAAATAATGTGCATTTTCCAGGTATACTTCATGCACAAGAATGTCAAGTGTTCCTCCTAATTTCTTGCTTATAAACCTTACAAACTATAGCTCCAATTTCTGTAAAAAAGTCTGCATACACGTTTTCCAGGTAGACTCCATGCAAAAGAATGTCAAGTGTTCCTCCTAATTTTGTTGCTTATAAAACTTGCAAATTCGAGCTCCAATTTCTGCAAAAAGATCTGCATGAAAACATTAGTTTGCCTTTCAAATAATGTCCATTTTCCAGGTATACTTCATGCAACAGGAAGCCAAATGTTCCTCCCAAATGCATGCTTATAAACCTTGCAAATAAGAGCTCCAATTTCTGCAAAAATGTCTGCATGGAAAGGTTAATTTGCGTTTCTAATAATGTGCTTTTTCCAGGTAAACTTTATGCAAAAGAAAGCCAAGTGTTCCTCCCAATTGCTTGCTCATAAACCTTGCAAATAAGAGCTCCAAGTTCTGTAAAAAGGCTGCATGCAAAAGTTAATTTGCCTTTCAAATAATGTGCATTTTCCAGGTATACTTCATGCAAAAGATAGTCAAGTGTTTCACCTAATTTCTTGCTTATAAAACTTGCAAATTCCAGCTCCAATCTCTGCAAAAAGATCTGCATGGAAAGGGTAATTTGCGTTTCTAATAATGTGCTTTTTCCAGGTAAACTTTATGCAAAAGAAAGCCAAGTGTTCCTCCCAATTGCTTGCTCATAAACCTTGCAAATATGAGCTCCAATTTCTGCAAAAAGATCTGCATTAAAACATTAGTTTGCCTTTCCATTAATGTGCATTTTCCAGGTATACTTCATGCAAAAAAAAGCCAAGTGTTCCTCCAAATTGCTTGCGTATAAACCTTGTAAATTAGAGCTCCAATTTCTGCAAAAAACGTTGCATTCAAACAATTATTTGCCTTTCCAATAATGTGCATTTTTCAGGTATTATTCATGCAACAGGAAGCCAAGTGCGTCTCCCAAATGCTTGGTTATAAACCTTGCAAATAAGAGCTCCAATTTCTGCAAAAGGGCTGCATGCAAAAGTTTATTTGCTTTTCCAATAATCTGCATTTTCCAGGTATACTTCATGCAAAAGAAAGCCAGGTGTTCCTCTCAAATGCTTGTTTATAAACCTTGCAAATAAGAGCATCAATTTCTGTAAAAAAGGCTGCATGCAAAAGTTCCTTTTCCTTTCATATAATGTGCATTTTCCAGGTATACTTCATGCAAAAGAAAGCCAAGTGTTCCTCCAAAATGCTTGCATATTAACCCTGCAAATTAGAGCTCCAATTTCTGCAAAAAAGTCTCCATGCAAACGTTAATTTGCGTTTCTTATAATGTGCATTTTCCAGGTAATCATTATGCAAAACAATGTCAAGTGTTCCTCCCCATTGCTTGCTTATAAACCTAGCAAATAAGAGCTCCAAGTTCTGTAAAAAGGCTGCATGCAAAAGTTAATTTGCCTTTCAAATAATGTGCATTTTCCAGGTATACTTCATGCACAAGAATGTCAAGTGTTCCTCCTAATTTCTTGCTTATAAACCTTACAAACTATAGCTCCAATTTCTGTAAAAAAGTCTGCATACACGTTTTCCAGGTAGACTCCATGCAAAAGAATGTCAAGTGTTCCTCCTAATTTTGTTGCTTATAAAACTTGCAAATTCGAGCTCCAATTTCTGCAAAAAGATCTGCATGAAAACATTAGTTTGCCTTTCAAATAATGTCCATTTTCCAGGTATACTTCATGCAACAGGAAGCCAAATGTTCCTCCCAAATGCATGCTTATAAACCTTGCAAATAAGAGCTCCAATTTCTGCAAAAATGTCTGCATGGAAAGGTTAATTTGCGTTTCTAATAATGTGCTTTTTCCAGGTAAACTTTATGCAAAAGAAAGCCAAGTGTTCCTCCCAATTGCTTGCTCATAAACCTTGCAAATAAGAGCTCCAAGTTCTGTAAAAAGGCTGCATGCAAAAGTTAATTTGCCTTTCAAATAATGTGCATTTTCCAGGTATACTTCATGCAAAAGATAGTCAAGTGTTTCACCTAATTTCTTGCTTATAAAACTTGCAAATTCCAGCTCCAATCTCTGCAAAAAGATCTGCATGGAAAGGGTAATTTGCGTTTCTAATAATGTGCTTTTTCCAGGTAAACTTTATGCAAAAGAAAGCCAAGTGTTCCTCCCAATTGCTTGCTCATAAACCTTGCAAATATGAGCTCCAATTTCTGCAAAAAGATCTGCATTAAAACATTAGTTTGCCTTTCCATTAATGTGCATTTTCCAGGTATACTTCATGCAAAAAAAAGCCAAGTGTTCCTCCAAATTGCTTGCGTATAAACCTTGTAAATTAGAGCTCCAATTTCTGCAAAAAACGTTGCATTCAAACAATTATTTGCCTTTCCAATAATGTGCATTTTTCAGGTATTATTCATGCAAGAGGAAGCCAAGTGCGTCTCCCAAATGCTTGGTTATAAACCTTGCAAATTAGTGCTCCAATTTTTGCAACAATGTCTGCATGGAAAAATTAATTTGCGTTTCTAATAATGTGCATTTTCCAGGTAAACTTTATGCAAAAGAAAGCCAAGTGTTCCTCTCAATTGCTTGCTTATAAACCTTGCAAATATGAGCTCCAATTTCTGCAAAAAGGCTGCATGCAAAAGTTCATTTGCCTTTCCAATAATGTGCATTTTCCAGGTATACTTCATGCAAAAGATAGTCAAGTGTTCCACCTAATATCTTGCTTATAAAACTTGCAAATTCCAGCTCAAATTTCTGCAAAAAGATCTCCTTTCAAACAATTATTTGCCTTTCCAATAATGTGCATTTTTCAGGTATACTTCATGCAACAGGAAGCCAAGTGTTCCTCCCAAATGCTTGCTTATAAACCTCGCAAATTAGAGCTCAAATTGCTGCAAAAAGGTCTGCATGCAAAAATTAATTTGCGTTTCTAATAATGTGCATTTTCCAGGTAAACTTTATGCAAAAGAAAGCCAAGTGTTCCTCTCAATCGCTTGCTTATAAACCTTGCAAACTATAGCTCCAATTTCTGTAAAAAAGTCTCCATGCACTAGTTCCTTTTACTTTCATATAATGTGCATTTTCCAGGTATACTTCATGCAAAAAAAAGCCAAGTGTTCCTCCAAAATGCTTGCTTATGAACCTTGCAAATTAGAGCTCCAATTGCTGCAACAAGGTCTACATGCAAAAAATCATTTGCCTTTCCAATAATCTTTATTTTCCAGGTATACTTCGTGCAAAAGAATGTCAAGCGTTCCTCCCAATTTCTTGCTTATAAAACTTGCAAATTCGAGCTCCAATTTCTGCAAAATGATCTGAAAGAAAACATTAGTTTGCCTTTCAAATAATGTGCATTTGCCAGGTATACTTCATGCAAAAGAAAGCCAAGTGTTCCTCCAAATTGCTTGCTTATAAACCTTGCAAATTAAAGCTCCAATTTCTGCAACAAAGTCTGCATGCAAAAGTTCATTTGCCTTTCCAATAATCTGCATTTTCCAGGTATGTTTCATGCAAAAGAATGTCAAGTGTTCCTCCCCATTTCTTGCTTAAAAAATTTGCAAATTCGAGCTCCAACTTCTGCAAAAAGATCTGCATGAAAAGATTAGTTTGCCTTTCAAATAATGTCCATTTTTCAAGTATACTTCATGCAACAGGAAGCAAAATGTTCCTCCAAATTTCTTGCTTATAAACCTTGCAAATTAGAGCTCTAATTTCTGCAACAATATCTGTGTGCAATCATAAATTTGTCTTTGCAATACTGTGCATTTTCTAGGTATGTTTCATGCAAAACAAAGTCAAGCGTTCCTGCAAAACGCCTGATTAAATACTTGCAAATTATAGCTCCAACTTCTGCAACAATATCTATGCACAATCATTAATTTGTCTCTACAATACTGTACATTTTCTAGGTATATTTTATGCAAAAGAAAGTCAAGCGATTCTGCAAAATGCCTGATTAAAACCCTTGCATATTATAGCTTCAACTTCTGCAACAAATTATGTGTGCAATCATTAATTTGTCTTTGTAATACTGCACATTTTCTAGGTATATTTCATGCAAAAGAAAGTCAAGCGTTCCTGCAAAACGCCTGATTAAATACTTGCAAATTATAGCTCCAACTTCTGCAACAATATCTGTGTGCAATCATTAATTTGACTTTGCAAAACTGTGCATTTTCTAGGAATGTTTCATGCAAAAAAAAGTCAAGCGTTCCTGCAAAACGCCTGATTAAATACTTGCAAATTATAGCTCCAACTTCTGCAACAATATCTGTGTGCAATCATTAATTGGTCTTTGCAATACTGTGCATTTTCTAGGTATATTTCATGCAAAAGAAAGTCAAGCGTTCCTGCAAAACACCTGATTAAAATCCTTGCAAATTATAGCTTCAACTTCTGCAACAAATTATGTATGCAATCATTAATTTGTCTTTGCAATACTGTGCATTTTCTAGGTATATTTCGTGCAAAAGAAAGTCAAGAGTTCCTGCAAAACGCCTGATTAAAATCATTCCAAGTTATAGCTCCAACTTCTGCAACAACATCTATGTGCAATCATTAATTTGTTTTTGCAATACTGTGCATATTCTAGGTATATTTCAAGGAAAAGAAAGTGAAGCGTTCCTGAAAATCGCCTGATTAAAAACCTTGCAAATTATAGCTCCATCTTTTGCAACAATATCTGTGTGCAATCATTATTGTCTTTGCAAAACTGTGCATTTTCTAGGAATGTTTCATGCAAAAGAGAGTCAAGAGTTCCTGCAAAACGCCTGATTAAAAACCTTGCAAATTATAGCTCCAACTTCTGCAAAAATATCTGTGTGCAATCATTAATTTGTCTTTGCATTACTATGTATTTTGTAGGTGTATTTCATGCAAAAGAAAGTCAAGCGCTCCTGCAAAACGCTTGATTAAAAACCTTGCAAATTATAGCTCCATCTTTTGCAACAATATCTGTGTGCAATCATTAACTTGTCTTTGCAATACTCTGCATTTTCTAGGAGTTTTTTATGCAAAAAAAAGTCAAGAGTTCCTGCAAAACACCTGATTAAAAACCTTGCAAATTATAGCTTCAACTTCTGCAACAAATTATGTCTGCAATCATTAATTTGTCTTTGAAATACTGTGCATTTTTTAGGTATGTTTCATGCTAAAAAAAGTCAAGCGTTCCTCCAACACTCCTGATTAAAAACCTTGCAAATTATAGCTTCAACTTCTGCAACAAATTATATGTGCAACTATTAATTTGTCTTTGCAATACTGTGCATTTTCTAGGTATGTTTCCTGCAAAAAAGAGTCAAGCGTTCCTGCAAAACACCTGATTAAAAACCTTGCAAATTATAGCTCCAACTTCTGCAAAAATATCTGTGTGCAATCATTAATTTGTCTTTCCATTACGATGCATTTTCTAGGTATGTTTCATGCTAAAGAAAGTCAAGCGTTCCTGCAAAACGCCTGATTAAAAACCTTGCAAATTATAGCTCCATCTTCTGCAACAATATCTGTGTGCAATCATTAACTTGTCTTTATAATACTGTGAATTTTCTAGGTATATTTCGTCCAAAAGAAAGTCAAGAGTTCCTGCAAAACGCCTGATTAAAAACCTTGCAAATTATTGCTCCAACTTCTGCAACAAATTCTGTGTGCAATCATTAATTTGTCTCTGCAATACTGAGCATTTTCTAGGTATGTTACATGCAAAACAAAGTCTAGCGTTCCTACAAAACGCCTGATTAAAATCCTTGCAAATTATAGCTCCAACTTCTGCAAAAAATTCTGTGTGCAATCATTAATTTGTCTTTGCAATACTGAGCATTTTCTAGGTATGTTTTATGCAAAAGAAAGTCAAGCGTTCATGCAAAACGCCTGATTAAAAACCTTGCAACTTATAGCTCCATCTTCTGCAACAATATCTGTGTGCAATCATTAACTTGTCTTTATAATACTGTGCATTTTCTAGGTATATTTCGTGCGAAAGAAAGTCAAGAGTTCCTGCAAAACGCCTGATTAAAAACCTTGCAAATTATAGCTCCAACTTCTGCAACAATATCTGTGTGCAATCATTAATTTGTCTTTGCAATACTGAGCATTTTCTAGGTATGTTTCATGCAAAACAAAGTCAAGCGTTCCTGCAAAACGCCTGATTAAAACCCTTGCAAATTATAGCTTCAACTTCTGCAAAAAATTCTGTATGCAATCATTAATTTGTCTTTGCAATACTGAGCATTTTCTAGGTATGTTTTATGCAAAAGAAAGTCAAGCGTTCCTGCAAAACGCCTGATTAAAAACCTTGCAAATCAGAGCTCCAACTTCTGCAACAAATTATGTCTGCAATCATTAATTTTTCTTTGCAATACCGTGTATTTTTTAGGTATGTTTCATGCTAAAAAAAGTCAAGCGTTCCTCCAAAACGCCTGATTAAAAACCTTGCAAATTATAGCTTCAACTTCTGCAACAAATTATATGTGCAATCATTAATTTGTCTTTGCAATACTGTGCATTTTCTAGGTATGTTTCATGCAAAAAAAAGTCAAGCGTTCCTGGAAAACACCTGATTAAAAACCTTGCAAATTATAGCTCCAACTTCTGCAACAATATCTGTGTGCAATCATTAATTTGTCTTTGCATTACTATGCATTTTCTAGGTATGTTTCATGCAAAAGAAAGTCAGGCGTTCCTGCAAAACACCTGATTAAAAACCTTGCAAATTATAGCTCCATCTTCTGCAACAATATCTCTGCGCAATCATTAATTTGTCTTTATAATACTGTGCATTTTCTAGGTATATTTCGTGCAAAAGAAAGTCAAGAGTTCCTGCAAAACGCCTGATTAACAACCTTGCAAATTATAGCTCCAACTTCTGCAACAAATTCTGTGTGCAATCATTAATTTGTCTTTGCAATACTGAGCATTTTCTAGGTATGTTTCATGCAAAAGAAAGTCAAGCGTTCCTGCAAAACGCCTGATTAAAATCCTTGCAAATTATAGCTTCAACTTCTGCAAAAAATTCTGTATGCAATCATTAATTTGTCTTTGCAATACTGAGCATTTTCTAGGTATGTTTTATGCAAAAGAAAGTCAAGCGTTCCTGCAAAACGCCTGATTAAAAACCTTGCAAATTATAGCTTCAACTTCTGCAACAAATTATGTCTGCAATCATTAATTTGTCTTTGCAATACTGTGCATTTTTGAGGTATGTTTCATGCTAAAAAAAGTCAAGCGTTCCTCCAACACTCCTGATTAAAAACCTTGCAAATTATAGCTTCAACTTCTGCAACAAATTATATGTGCAACCATTAATTTGTCTTTGCAATACTGTGCATTTTCTAGGTATGTTTCATGCAAAAAAAAGTCAAGCGTTCCTGCAAAACACCTGATTAAAAACCTTGCAAATTATAGCTCCAACTTCTGCAAAAATATCTGTGTGCAATCATTAATTTGTCTTTCCATTACTATGCATTTTCTAGGTATGTTTCATGCTAAAGAAAGTCAAGCGTTCCTGCAAAAGGCCTGATTAAAAACCTTGCAAATTATAGCTCCATCTTCTGCAACAATATCTGTGTGCAGTCATTAACTTGTCTTTATAATACTGTGCATTTTCTAGGTATATTTCGTGCAAAAGAAAGTCAAGAGTTCCTGCAAAACGCCTGATTAAAAACCTTGCAAATTATAGCTCCAACTTCTGCAACAAATTCTGTGTGCAATCATTAATTTGTCTCTGCAATACTGAGCATTTTCTAGGTATGTTACATGCAAAACAAAGTCAAGCGTTCCTGCAAAACGCCTGATTGAAAACCTTGCAAATTATAGCTCCATCTTCTGCAACAATATCTGTGTACAATGATTAATTTGTTTTTGCAATACTGTGCATTTTCTTGGTATATTTCAAGCAAAAGAAAGTCAAGCGTTCATGCAAAATGCCTGATTAAAAACCTTGCAAATTATAGCTATATCTTCTGCACCAATATCTGTGTGCAATCATTGATTTAATTTTGCAATACTGTGCATTTTCTAGGTGTATTTCATGCAAAAGAAAGTCAAGCGCTCCTGCAAAACGCCTGATTAAAATCATTGCAAATTATAGCTCCAACTTCTGCAACAATATCTGTGTGCAATCATTAATTGGTCTTTGCAATACTGTGCATTTTCTAGGTATATTTCATGCAAAAGAAAATAAAGCGCTCCTGCAAAATGCCTGATTAAAAACCTTGCAAATTATAGATTCAACTTCTGCAAAAATGTCAGCATGCAAATATTAATTCGCCTTTGCAATACTATGCATTTTCCATATATATTTTGTGTAAAAGAAAGTCACGCGTTCCTGCAAGTTGCTTCATTAGAAACCTTTTAAATTATAGCTCAAACTTCTCCCGAAAAATCTGCATGCAAACAATAATATGTATTTTCACACAATTCCAAATACAGGGTAAATATTCAAGATATGCATTAAATTTACTTTTAGTTCCAAAAACTCCTGATTGAATGGCTTATTTTCAGCAAATTTGTAAAAGAGCAAATAATACAATAAGAAATGCATGGTAAAGGGCTTATTTGTAATAAAAGATTTTTTGTGATATCAAAATGTTTTCAAAAAAAAAGACAAAAGAAGGCGTATTCTTTTCATGGAAATAGAAATGAGAAAGAAATTTGAAATTAAACCCGTGGGAAAAAGCCAAATGAGAGGCAAAAAAGACGGGAAAACGAAATCTGATGGATAAAAGAACGAGAGAAGCAGAAAAGAACAGGAAAAAAAGGAAAAACGGGAAAAGCAAGAAAAGAAAAGGCAGCGTTAAAAGATGACAAAGGGGATCAAATTTGCTACCTGAAGGTGTGTCAATGAGCATTGTTTTATTAATTTTATTTACTCTCATTTTACTTACAATAAATCTTTATTCTCGAAATCATTCTATTTTCAGTGCCAGTAAAAATATATAAGATGAATTATTCACAACATGAATCCAAAAATGCAAACACTTAAATGAATAGGAAAATTTAAAGCCCGATAACACAATGCCGATGGTATAAAGAGGTACGGAAGAAACAGTGAGTTAGTGAAATCAAAAATTATAGATTCATTTTTCTTTCTATTGAAAAAAGGAAACTGCACATAATTAAAACATTGTACTTTTGATAGTGTATTATAAATCTGTAAGTGACATAGCCTTTTCTATTTGCTTCACAACAATTTCATAATTTGTCTTTTGTTTTTTAAATGCAATATTCAACATTTCAATCAATCCATCAAATTCGTACGAGCTCTGTTTTATTCCAATGCAATTTAAATCAACTCTACTTAATGCATATAAAATCTTTCTTTTTAATACTTTGTACTCATCTCGAAGCTTTTCTTCCTCCGTTTTCACATGCAAAACTTCATCTGTTATTGATTTACATTCTGTTTCCAATTCGCCAACTTTTGCCTGCAAACTGAGGTTTGTTTTCTCAAATTCTTTATTCACTGATTCCAAAATTGCAACTTCTTTCAGCGAAGTTACAAATGGATCTTCATTTTTACCTAAAATGTTATAAAAAGAGTGTAATTGATAAATGAAGTTGATATTCTCTGATATTGATTATGGATTAATCAAAACACAAAACACGAAAAGTAACAACTTTCATGTGATTATTTATACCTAAAGAACCATGCTCTCGACAACTTTACGATCAACAAAACGAATTAGACACTGAATTATACATTGAGAAAAACACAAAATCGGATGGAATAAGCAATCTAAAACCACGTTCCATTGGAATATTATTTCAGTCTTTCTTGAATGATGCTTCCATACACTCAGTAGCAAGACTTTTCAATAACTTGGCTCTCTTCAATTAAAAATATTTTTTTAGCACTATTTTTCCCTTTAAGTGCAACCTCTCACTCTATTTTTTTTGTATTGTGCCAGGTTGGATGGTGTTTAAATGCAAAGCGATGAATAGATAAATGTGAAAGCTGAGATTGCTAACTTGGAGAAGTTTTCTTTATTCTATTTGAAGAATCGTAAGGGATTCCTGTTTCGAGCATAACTTCATCGTAAGTTGTTGAACTAAAAAAAAAAATGGATTCATAAGATTCAATCTATCATTGAATAATAGTTGTTAATTTAGAAGTTAATAATTAAGATATTTAAGGTAATTTAATTAAATGAAATATATTTATAAAACTCACTGGTCTTCTTCTAAGGATGCATTTGATGAGGCATTTTTTAATTTTGCAAACGAGTCAGGATTTTTTTCAATTAGACTCTTCAATATCTCTGAAAGATAGAATCATTCAAATGCACATTTAAAATGATAAACTAACAAACCACTGTCAATATGAAATGGAGATACAAAGAAATTTCAATTATCTAAATTTGCTGTGAAGTTCAAGTTTAATTGAAGAATTTATAGGCAACTGTTCGATTTGAAAGTGAAATCCGACTAAATACAAAATAATTTCAGTGCAATAAATCAAAAATAGATTTATTCAAATATGAAATGATTTGAGCTTACCCTCTTCATTTGCTGAAGAATACGAAATTTTTCCCTCTATTAGAAGAGCTGCACGAGGACATGCAGTGGCACTAAAAAATATATTACAATAAACTGACACCAAATCGTAAAAATGTTTTTGGAAACTTTTCATTTCATGTTGACGTGCACAAAAATTAACAAATACAAGGCAAAACAACTTTGTTTAGGTAGATGGACTAGTTCATAACAATAAAAATGCTACAAAGACTCTCCCGTTACTGTGAATAAATACTTTCTGCCTTTTGATATAAATGGTCTTATTCAATCGCATTTATTCACTGAAATAACGATGGTAAACCGCTTTCACCCTCCATTAAAGCAAGCACAAAAAACTAAAGATAAAGGTGCTATTACAGAGGCTGATAACATGTTTAAACCCCACGCTGGGTGACAATCTATGTAACTTTCAGTATTAAAATGTTTAGTTTTTTGAGCCTTCAACTTGCAACTAACATGTTAACTTAATACTTAGTTACATTTAGTTTTGTTGAGCATGACTTTATATGATGAACGGTATCCCTTCCAAGGTGCTATTTGCACTCGCCGTCAAGAAATTAATTGCAGAAATACAAAAATCTGTACAATCGCGAAAAAAAGTCAATAAAAATCATCCGAAAACATCAATCTAAAACGATTTTAATCGGGAAATAATAAGAAACGCCCCAAAAATGTAATTTTTTGAAATTTTTGTCGGTGAAATTTGACTGTGCAATCTAAAAATTCCATTCTTATCAAAATGAGAACATAAACATACGAAAAAAATCAATGTTAAAAAATAATACCTTCTATGTGTAGAAAACTTTCCAGTGATGTGGCCTCTTCCATCACAACTCGGTATTGGGCATCTGATGCGGATACAAGAAATAACTAACTAATATTAGGGTAAACTGCATGAATTACTTAGTTATAAGCATCGAAAAATTAGGATAAGTATGAATTTTAGCATGAATTTTCTTGAATAAGCATGAAAAATAGAAATACGAGTATCAGATAAAAATAATGCAGAATTTAACTCTCCTCATTTCACTTTTAAGTTCGAACGAATTTAAAATGAACAGTTAAATATTTACAAATCGAAATAAATCTACTCACCTTACTTCTGCGTCTATAAAAAACACAATAAAATTAAATAGTATAATATTTATCGAATTACCAGAAAAACAATTTCAAATAAAAAGCAAAATCAACCGCGAGAAAGTATAAGAAGGGATTAGAAAAAAGAATTTAAAACTTGAAATGAAGCTCAATGAATTTGAAAAAAAGGAAGTGAAATTAACTGACACTACCTGAAGGAACCATGACATTTGCAACCAAAGGACAACCAGAAAGGCTTCATGAAAATAAAATAAGACAATTAATGAGGTTACTTACTAAACACGGGCTAATGATAAAAATTGAGAATTAAAATAGAATAGTAACAGACCTGTCATGTGTATTGAGACCAGAAACAACATGACCACCACCATCACAACCAGGGTACGGGCATCTATAAAACACAAAATTCAATCTTAAAGATATTTTAGAATTACAATTTAATTACTGTTTCTATTGTGATAAGAATAAATTTTCAATAAAAATGCAACGAAAACTGAATATACTTTTCATTTCCACGACAGTAACTTTTGCAGATAACACAACATTATAACTCAGCCGTTACTTGGAAATTGAAAAAATTCTAAAACATGAAAAAAAAGCCTTTAATGATAATTCAGCTTTCTTGCCCACAATCTCTTATTTTCATAATTTTCTTCATAACTGAGTTTGAATTTACATAATAATCATTTATATACATCACTTTACTGCTGATATAAATGAGTCGAATTCGTCTTAATCATAATCAAACTTATTTTGAAATGATAAAAATGCCGATAAAAAATTATTTAAGAGAGATTAAAGAAATAAAATATACATACCCATCTGATGAGCATCCACAAGTATTGAATTGAAAAGAAATTAAATAAAAATTGTTTCAAAAATCGAATTTGGCATGGGAAGTGTTGATTAGCTGATACAGTAGTTCATTGCTTAATTGATTGATTCGCTCATTCATTGATTTCTTAATTGATTGATTGATTGATTGATTGATTGAATGATTGATTAATTGATTGATTGATTGATTGACTGATTCTTTCTTTCGTTAATCAATTAGTTCTTTCAATCGTCCATTCAATCATTCATTGATAATCCAGAAAAACCAGCTTAAACATCAAAACAAAGTTTAGCATATGAAAACAAGCAGATTCACGACTGCTTACACCAAATAATACCAAAATCTAGGGGAGAGGCAACAAAGCAACATGCCCTCTCATTCGGGAAAAAGCATGCATGCATGAAGAGACACGTAAACGTTAATGTGGCCTTATATTTAAAGGACATTTAGCCACTTCAAAATTGTATTTGATATGAATTAGTATGCATGTTAATTCAAAATAGGCAATTCATGCAATACAAACCTATTTCTTTGCTTAACTTGGCAGCCAACGGGCAACCATAAAGGCTAAAAATTGAGCAGAATAAAACAACAAAATGAGAATTTATTACTTTGAACAAAGACAAAAAAAAGATGATTTGCAAGAAAAGTGGGTGGAAAGATGTAGCAATTACGAAGTAACCTTGTATGTTTATCTATAAATGGAAAATATGTCTGATGCATAAATTATTACCTTCTATGTTTAACAAATTTGCCAGTCACATGACCTTCACCATTACAACCAGGAAATTCACACCTAAATATAAAGTATTATAACTTTTAAAATTTATAATATAGAACAAATATCCATAAAAGATATCATAAATATAGAGGATCACTCTTGTTCAATTTTCAATTTTACGGCTACAGGAAAATGTGACAATCCAATCATTGAAACAAAGCTATTTGCATGTAAAGATTATTATAAAATATTATAAAATTATTGGTCTACCTTAAGGTGGTAGCTTTTCGTCTCAATTTGATTACTCCACCATCGCCTTCCGTGATATCCCATAATTCCTCTTTGCTGTTACTTCGTACTTTTCCTTTCGTTCTGCCTCGTGCACGTTTTGGGTTATTTTTCAAAGCTAGGTCATCATTGACAAAACAAGATTTTTCAATGTTATTGGCATCATATTCTATTAGTATTTCATTGCTACCATCGGCCGAATTACTGTCTGAATTCAACTGTGCTCTTCCGCGGCCTAAAAAAAGTACTACACTAACATCCACACTAATATAATATGAATTGCAAAATAAAAACAATAAGTAATTACTAATTTAAAAGTGTAAGAGTTACGGCTTGACTTGCGATTAAGACTTGCGGTCTGAAAAGGAAAATTCTTTACTGATTTACCACCGCACACCGGAAAAGTCTGCTTAAGCAAAATGGCATGAACAACACATTTCTTTTGCAAAATTCTCCCTTGTGCAGCTGGCATTAAAGTGGTTGGTTACGAAGAGCTAGTGACTAATTGTTGAGCAAAAATCACAAAAGACAGTAAAACAAGTACAAAACAGAGAAAAGAAACCGGCAAGAGTTAACCTCGATTCTGTTGTGTACAACCTTCTTTTGATTCAGTTGGGCTTGAAATTGAAGAGTCGGGTGAACCTCGGCTGGAAAAAGATTTGAAAAAAACGAATTGAATATCAATATTGAATTTAGAAACATTAGAACGATAAACAATTGATACGAAAATAAAAAATTTTCATAAAATGCAAGATTATAAAGAAAAGATTTAAATGAGATGAAAATTAGAAATCAAAAGTTGAATCACTTAAAAAAATTAAAGAAAATTTGACTTAACAATAACATATTGAATACCTTTCAGAATCAAATTCTTTTGAGTATCTTCTTGGGCAGCCATACAAACTATTCAAAATTAAAAGAAAATTATATTCTCTTTGCCATTCAGTGCTTTATATATGCCGATGCAATTTTTATTTTAAGATTTCAAAGAATTTCAAGATTAAAACATTCTGCAATAGGATATACAACTCATCAAATGCAACAGCGGGTTTGACACAATTTTCGAGACAATGCAAATTTAATATTTTTGTGATGAATTTTTCTCTTTTGATACGTCATGACATTTCTAAAACAAAACTGAGAAAATACTACTCTACAGTATGCCTTAAAATCAATTCGATTCGCAATGGCTCACTTCTTTTTTAAAAAATTTTGTTGCAAAAAAAGGTATTAATTATTAAACTTGACCTAAAAACACCGATCACAAGTTCATTTGCAACAAATTAGAAACCTTCAAAATTTCTTTAAAAAAATCCAGGGATGATAAGATGAAAACTTTATCATCTTGCGATGCAATTTTTTTGCATGAAGAGATTTTTTCCAAATACATGCAGCAGAATTCATACCTGGAGTTAAGAAGCTCCTTATCCTGAATTTTGGTAGAAATATATGAAGTATACAGGTTAAACTTAAGCTTATGAAAATATACAGCAACATTGCGCAGCTTATCAAATTTAAGGTAATTACCTCCTATGACTTGAAAACATTCCACCTTTAATATGGCCCGAACCATCGCAACCACGAGTTGGACATCTAAGTATTAAACATTCAATTTATCTTTATTACATTAACACTCAAGAGTACTTCCAACTATTATCTTTCCTCAACGCTTTTGCATCATAGTTTTCAATTTTGAAAACCATAGTGACTGAGAAAAAGTGGACAGATGAACCAAATGAAAATCTGCTGAATTCATTGATTGTATTGAGGTGGCATATGAAACTAAAGCAAATGGGAGTTAATCATTCTCATATGACAACCTAATTTATGGCTGAGATAATTAAATAAAGGATATAACAAATAATAAAAGCAAAATAAGGTAGAAAATTTTTGCACGAAGTGAGAAACATTGAACAACCTAAGTTCTTTTGTTGCTGAATAATCATAATTTATATGACATCAAAAATTCAAATAAACACAACAAACAAATGTGTAAACTGATGAATGCATTAAGCAAATTCAAAAAGAGATAATGTGAGCGGATCCAACATCAAACAATCCTTACTTGCTTTGCTCAGCTTCCTTGCTATCACTGGATGAAGAGTTTGAAAGTTTCTTCTTTGTCTCCTTTTGGGCAAGTGGGCAACTTAAAACTCTGCAATTAATAACAAACAATCATTTATCTTAGAATATTTTTCAATCCACTCTTAAAACAGACAATCAAAAAGTTGTTCAATGATGACTGACAAAAAGCCCATGGTTTGTAGCAAATGAATTAATGGCCAGGGCTGATAAGAATGTTTTCAAGAGATTTAATAAAATGGTAAAAAGAATATTTCTTGGAGATAAAACATAAAATAAAACATACCCTCTGTGAGAGGAATATTTTCCACTGATGTGACCTTTACCATTACATCCAGGGGTTGGACAACTTGATGGAAAAAATTCAATTACTCTGGTTTATCTGATGTCATTTCAAAACAAACAAGAAATGAAGAATTATTGACTAAAGCTAACGATAATTGTGATAAATAAAAAAATTAAGAATTACTCGATATTATCGAATTAACTCAAATTCTAATACAATTCGGGGCATTTGGTGTAACACTCATTTTAGTACCAAATAATCATCAAATTGTAAAAATGTACCTGTTTGTCATTTCTTTTACCACTAAAAAATAAAAATATGTGGAAAGAATGAATAAGAAACAATTGAAAACAGTGGTAATAACATCAATTCAAGTTCAACAAATTATGGCTTTTTCATAACAACCCTTTTTTAGACATTAAGTACCAGGACTGCTTTTATGGGATATTCAATATTCCTTAAAATGTTATATTTCATGCCTTTCAAAGTAAGAATTATGACTGGGGGGTCTTAATAAATGGGGGGGGGTCAATATATTTCTGAAATCTAATACCAGTAATCTAAAAATTTTTGGCATTCACATCAGACCCTTTGTGTCAGACAAACTCCAAAGGTATTGGAAAAAAACCTGTATTTTCATTAGCATCCTCCCTCCCATTTATCAAGAACCAAAGAGTGAATTTCATCAAAATAGAGGGTCTTATCGTTTTTAGGGGTAATTTATGATCAAATCATGTTCTTCATTGTTTCAATAACAAGATGTCATTTTACCAGCAACAATTGAGCTTTTTTGCTGTCTCCTGTCTTTTCTTTCCAAGTAATTTCCACCGCTTTTTATGATTTTACCCTAGAATGGCAAGCGTTTTAGACAAAGTGACAGTTCAAGTTGACAAACTATTTATAAAAAAGCAAATATAACAGCATCACTCATCTTTGGCATATTTTCAATAAATCTTGTTTAAGCTCTAAATATAAAAAATAATTATCTTCCTGTCATTTTCACATAAACAGTTTTGGCAAAGGTAATATTTGCGAATGGGCAGCAGCTGATCAAATAATTTAAAGTTGATGCCTTAAAAGCTGAGATTAGCTTTGGTGAGCCTTTGATATATTTGTATTAAAATAACTATTTTGGTATTAAAGTATAACTAATTTCTTGGCTCCATTTATTTTTGGATGGACAGGATTTGAAGGTTATGGGCAAATGCTACCAATTTTCACATCGTGAATCGCATTGCACATTATCTTGCCAACAATATATAATGTCCTACTTCCCTTGGATATGATGCTTCAAAGCAGTGGTGGAAATTGAGATTTTGAATGGAGGGGCAAGAGCAGTGAATTATGTTATGCAGACAAAACAACCAATTGTGAAAATTCCAATGCTCCAACCCTTAGAAGATCTTATCAACAATTACCCTACATTCAAAACTTAAATGCTAAGGACATCCCAGAAAATTGATGAGTAATTGATTTTGTCCATTTTAGAAAATCCATGTCCTCTGTTTGAGATCTTTTGTTGCAAAATTTTACATAAATAGAAATCGTATCAGGTATTGAATCAGATTTCTCTCTCTACTTCCCAGATAAAAATATCCCACTTTAATGAGAATTTTCCAAGTACATATCAAATACCCAATCCCCCCAATAATTTCTGCCTCAAAGTTAAGATATAAAAGCGTCCCTTTTTTATTGAGGCTGATATTGTAGCATACCAGTCTATAACCTCTGCTTGTTTCCTCTGGAAGGCACTCTTTACAGCAATAATATCTATGCCTAAACCAAATGGCAAAATCTTCACTCAAAACTGCTCCACAGCAAACACATTGTACATCTGAATCGTTTAACTTCTGCTCTTTCTCAAAATGTATATTGAAAGGTTCTTGACTTTCAACATCCTTTATATCAAGTGACAACACTTCAGAATCATAGTTTGCATTCTGTTCAAAGACTTTCAATTGTGAATTTTGAACATTGGTTTGTGAGGTATTTGGTGATTTTGTTTCATTTTTCATGTTCTCTAGCTTTAAAAGGCAAAATGTGAAAACTAAATAATTATCAGTGGATTGGTTATATATATAAATATAAATATCTGAATTGATTTGAATTTGTGGAAATGTTGGAATTTAAAGAGGTTAAACACTATTTATTTAATATTAGTGCAAGGTTGTGCAGAACTAGAAACATGTTTTGCACGATAGGGGCTTTATTGACAAGACAATTACAGAGCAATACAATGTAAATATCAGATTTAACATTACCTGGCAGTAACTTTGATACCTCAGACCTTGATAATATAAGACTAATCATAGCATCGCAATTTGTGGAGGTATCTTTATACAGAGAGTCAGCAAGTGCCATTTTAATGCCAATTACTCTTTCTATGCAAAAGGGACCTATAGCATTTTCATGGAGGTATTTTTTGTTACCTGAGTCTTCAATTAAGTCCTAGATCTATACTTAGCAATCTAATCTTTTACCTCTTTTCTATAATTTGTTAATTCTTCTTCATATTTCTTCCAATCAGCTGCCAATCTATCTGCATATGGCTTTTTCTCTAAATCAGACATATTTTGCCATTCCTTTGCTGCTAAAGTTGGGATTCTCTCTCCTTCCTTTAACTTGACATCTTTGATCTTGATTCGATAATCTGCTAAGAAGAGAAAATATGCTGTCTGTGGGCGTTTAGGTTTCACTGGCATCATTCCTTCAGCTTTGATGTTTACCTTTTCTGGCAGCTCATTCTGTAAATACAAAAACAAGGTTGTAGTTTCTGGATCTTAACAATGAAACACGTTATGCATTAGAATCTTGCACTGCAAACAATATGTGTGGAGCTGTACCACATTAGACAACACACAGGAAAGGATATTAATGAAGAACATATATTATTGATAAAATTAAATTAATCATATAATTAAAAGGGGAAAATGAAAGATGAATGCCCTTTCCCCTCCTCCCCCCTTTTGATGGAAGTGTTACAGAAAGTTATCAATCCTTGCTGTGAGCAAATAGGCTAGCAGTTCTACCCTATTAAATTGAAACCTTTTTCATGCTTATTTAGTGATTTCTTGAAAATTTTTCGACTCAAAGCTTACCAAAGAGATACATAGATTTTACCTCTGGAATATCTTTACACTCATTTTGATCATCGATTGAGAATTTTCTCTTCATTTTAACACTTTTTATCTGCAAGAACTAAGAAGTACAACTTTTTGTTAACATTTTAAAGTTATGATAAGAGAAGTATCAGAGAAGAAAATGTTTGGTTCCATTTCGTATTCTACTACGTTGCTTTCCATAAAATTTTCCTGTTTTTTTGAAGGATCTCGATGAGAAAGATAGCTTATTCAGAGTAAACAACACCAATAACATACGATTATATCATTAGGTACCTACCTAATTTGTGTCGACTAGCTAGAGGGAAGTGATATCAAAATTCAATACCAGAATCTAAAAATATATATCAGGATTTATAAATAAAACAAAAATAAAAACTTACCTAGACACTTCTCCAATTGCATCTAATAACTAGACTTTGTTTTCTTTCAGTCAACAAAACAATTTTACTTTCAGAAAAAGCCAAAATCCTAGTGCAATGGCTACGTTTATAACGGCCATTTAAACAGCGGCCAAGACCCACTGGTCCCGTGTCTGGCCCCAAACCCGCCGCCATAAACCCTTAACCCTAACATTTCCTCTCAATTCAGCTTTTATTGGCTCTCCATATTGGCTGTAAAAGGACCGTTTTATAATTAAAAGCATCAACACCGTATCATAATAATACATCATGTACAAACTAAATGATTTGGCACTATTTTTGAGTGACCAAAGTAATGAAATGCCCAGATTTGAATTTCAAGCAGACCAATGAAGTTGATTTGAGAACTAGGGTAGCGAAGCCCACAAAGAAATGATCGCGAGACAGATTTTACTGCCAAATGACAAATTAAAAATAGCAAATAAAGAGCAAAGCTAAAAATACTAGAATACTCACATAATATATTTTAGTTTGAGGATTTTCTAAGTTCTATTCATTTAGCGCAAGTTTTTTAATATGGCTTAGTTTGGTTGCATGTTTACAATGTTGAAGTGCTCTTTTTTACATGTGTCTCATAAGCAATTCCAAGTTATTTAAAATGACATTTCATTTTAAGTTATTTACGCAAATAGCGAATTATGTTTGGTCAAACCAAAGCTGTATCTAAATTGAAAATGGTTTCATTTCAAATTTGAGCCATCTGCAAATGAATTGCAAATTCTATAAGCAAGTTCTTGTCTTCCTTTTACGTCATCTAAATTGCAAATCAGCATGAGGACTTCATTTGATATTGAGCCATGAAGCGATCTTGAAAGTTTTACACCCTGGATTAAAAATAAATTAAATTAAAATGCCGGTTTACAAAGGTAAGCATGACAAGCTTGCAGATTGTTATAATTATGCAATTTCGATGATCAATATAATAATTCATTTTATATTTTAACAATTTATCAATTTAATAATCTCATAAAAATTACACATTTCAGCAATGTTTTAAGTAATTGCGTTAAAAACGTGCTGCTTTTCCTAGTTCAAAATTTGCCTAGTTTTCCAATGTGGCCTTCAACATTCAAGAAACCTTTTAACCGAATCCGGGAAAAATCCACGTTACATGCAAGTAAAACACCCTTGATCAACCAATTAATGTTGCTTGTAAGAAGCAGTTTCCATTCTTTCTCTGATTTCTCCATTCATTCGTTCACATGATAACAATAAGCCATAATTTCAAAACAATAATGAATGGTTACTTACGAATTGTTGTGACAGTCTCAAAGATGGAGAAAGGTGCATTGTTGTGAGTGAAAGTTGTTCAAGGAGTGATTTCAAGAACAGTGCAACGGATCCACTTTGTTGCCATTTCAAGGTAATTAATATTTCATCAAGTAAAGTAACTAGAAACATCATATAGCCTAATCAGACATTTATTCATGTAGTTAAATAGAAATTATATCAAGATTAAATTAAATGAACAAAAGAGAGACAAAGGCAAAATAAATAAATATTGATACAAAAATGAACAGGGAAATATCATACCTAAACTCTCTACAATTTGATCATTAGGTTTCACTTCTGTGTAACTTTCAACGTCTAATTTTGAAATTATTGAAGGCCTAAAAACGAAAAAACTAAAATCACTTGTCTTCACATTATGTTTGAAAATCATACGAAATAATACCAATCAGATAGGGCCTTTGCATAATACAATGACATTGTCAAAAACCCAAAGCAAACTAGTTATGGAATTAACCAAAAAAGTGCTGAAATTCAACCTTTGAAAATCTTCTAGATTCTTATGCTTTGATGCAATTAATGCATATGTAATTGACTTGCTTATGAATCTGGCCAATGTCTTTCCCTGTATTTAAAACAAATAATTGACTTTAAGAAAATGCAGCTATTGATAAAATACAGCAGATGCTTAAAAAATGAAAAATTTCGGGATTAACAATCAGTATTTCTTTCCGCTGAAAATATTCCAAGAAATTGTGATACATTAGTAAAGATACAACGTTGCGTCACGCTCATGCAATACCTGCATGGTAACTATACAATGAAAATAACATCTAAAATTGAATTAGTTCAATTTATTTATACCTGAGGATCTGACAATAATTTGAATGCATCACATCTTTTTAGAATTGATGGCAAAGCTTCACCAGTTAATGAACGACATAATTTGATTGGGTCCAACATCATCAACGAGGAAGCTAAAATTTCTATTCAAAACAAGAAATGCAATGAACTGCGCTCTTCTTTAATCAATGGCAAAATAAATTGACATTATTCAACAACCATGGATTATTATTATTATTATACCCATCTCATTATCAATCTCATTTGACTGATTAACGTTCAGGATACAAAATAATTGTAATACTATGCAACATTTTTCACTTTATTTTCATTTATTCTATCTCTCCATTGTTTAGTAATTTAGATTGATAAACAAAAACTTGTCAACAAATTAGTGAAAATTTTCCTTAAAAATAAAGAATCTCAACTGCATTATAGTTGCATCATAAAAAGAAAAAATTAAGAAGCAAAATCAGTGTATATAAAAGCATTTTTGCAAACATTTCATTTCAATTGGTAAATTTAATAAATCGACTGAATTTAATTTGTAAAACTTTAAGCTGATATAAATAAAGTTAGTTCATATTTATCAGACCAAATCAGGTGACAAAAGATGTGCTAGTTGATATGAAAGTAGGTATTTACTGATTAGTAAAAAGGCATCAAAATGTCATTGCTTGAATAACCTTTTGATATTGCAAATTTTTTAATTGCCTTAAAAATAGAAAAATCATAAAAAAATCTAGCTTAAAATCAAAGTTATTGACAGAAAACAAATAAGATTGGAAACAGATACAAAAACTGTGAAATGTTGGCATACCGAATGAACTTGTTTCATCAATTTTTCCTGCTTGAAGAATAGACTAAAACGAACAATTTAAAAAAATATACGAAAGAATATTTGGAATGATTATTAGATCGTCATGAATGGATGTATTAAAGAAATGCAATATGAATGGATGTATTAAAGAAATGCAATATGATTGATATAAACGGTGAAATAATTTAAGAACGAAGATTTTTTTGAAAAAAATAAAATGGTGAAGAAAAGATCTGTTGTAAAAATACTATTAAACGCATAGCATTTTAATCTTACAAAAAATGATGGAGTCTTCATATTTTGAATGTGAAAACTTTCAATAAAAAAAGGCTAAGAAAGGAATTAGGAAGAAGAATCTTGTAAAACATACCAAAACAAGAATTTTGCAAAATCCATTTGGTGAAAGAAGTTCGAGGTGTTTTTTTAATTGGTTCAATGATTTTTTATCAACACACGGACTGCCAGGAAATTTTGTCATCGTTTTTAAGACCTAAAAGGAAATTATTAATCTTTATTCCAAAGCTTAAATGATAAAATAGAAAAAATATATACAAGATTGAAAAACAGCACAAAAATTAAAATTGGATTTACCTGAGACATATCGATCATATCAGAAGGATTGCGATGAGGTTCTGGTTTACATCCTACAATTGATAAATATTTTCACAAGGAGTTGTTTTTTGAGATTTTAAAATGGTAGATGTTGGGTTGGAATTAAAAGCAAGACTTGTTTAGTCATCTTCATCAAGTTCTGTTACTGATGCAAGAATCGGATTTTGTATTTCCCGATTATCGCAATAAAATTGAAGGCTCAAAGTAACAATTGATATGACTATGCTCTACAGGGCGGTTATTAGTAAAATTAGAATTATTTTGAAGCAAGAGAGCCAAATAGGCACAAATTGTTAACTTGGTAGTGGAGCTAACAGTCAAAAAGGAGGGGATTGGTGATCTATGCCATAGCTCAGAATAAGGTCGGTTGATTGATCATACAAATGTTAATGATCGATTGATCGACAATCAACAGCCTCAGTCCTCATCTGTCATAAGTGCGGTGTTTGAAATTTTGTGATCAAAACAATCGTATCACAAAACTGATATGAAGTGATCAGTGATTTTTAGAACAACCTTGTTTTCAGGTATTGCATAGATCATCAACCAACAGAGGATGAAGGCTCCTTTTCTCGATCATGGTGTGATATGACATTTTGATTCAATGCATTAATCTACTGTACGTATGGAAAACAATTGTCATGTATACTTATTTATACAATTCTTATAAATTTATATCTTGATTTCTTAAATTTAAAAATTAATCTGAGCATTTGACGTTGACAATAAATTAAACAAAGCTCAATCAAAACATAAAACAATTTAAATATTTAATTCATTAAAATGAATACCATTCGAATGTGTTTTTCAATGAGCCTATCTTTGATAGACAAGTGATTTCAATAATGTTTTTATGTCATGCTCTTTTTATTGCAACTATGTTTGCATATCCTGAAATAATCCTTTAGAAGAACATCTCAACAACAACAGCAAAGATACCGTAGAACGCATTCGGTGAATCATAAAGATCTACATTCTTAGAAGAAAGATAATTTTTTAGTCTCTTTGAACGGACTTTAGCAATATCTAATAAAACTTTGCATTGAAATGATCAATGATGTTTTTGAGTTAAGATGCAAAGTCTATGCTCTTATGCATTAAGCATTTAGCAAATTTATAAAGAGAAAATGGAATTCTAAAACAATGATTTGAATGCGGATGCGTCGCAACGGCATAGCATAAACAAAATAAAGATCAAAACTTTTAAACATTGAAATTGTAAAAGAGGAATGCTCCAAATGCATAAAAGGTGCGGTTATTTTAAGAAACAAATCCAATTTAGAAGATCAAGGCAAAAGATCAAGTCACAAATGAATGGCCTACTGTTTACCTAAACAAACCTAGTTGGTTATGCCTATCTCTCGTGACGTGGACACTTTTCTATGAAATACAAGATTGCTATGATATAAGGAAGGTCAAAGAAAGGGAACAAGGCAAATAAAATTGGAATGTGAATAGGAAATGTGCTGTAACACAGAAAGCATGAAAATATGAAGTGATAGAATATAAGAGAGTGGGTTGAAAAAAAGGGATGATGGGGAATATTTCACCTGAATTAGAAATATTGTTTAAGGAATAAACATCCTTTATTATTAAATACTTTTTCAGCAAAAATTTACAGTTTTGTCGTATAGATTAACCGTAATATTATCATAAAATACAAAAAAATTTAGTCCCAATAACTTTGACTTTATTCCATTTACTCTCTACTTTCTCACAAGTCTTTTTAGTCTGAAAATTTTTGTCTGGAAATTCTGACATTTTTCTGTTCTCTTTTTTCTTATTTTTCACTGAAACAGATCTGTTTATTTTGGTCCTTTATTGTTCCTTAAAAGATGAATGACGTCAAAGGGATTATAATATATGTCCTTAAAATTACAACCGAAAGAATTTAACAAATGGCAAAATGGAAAATTGCAAAAAAAGCACAGGATATTGAAGTGATTTTCCAACAAATTTATGAGAATGGTTTTATTAACATGTATACTTGATGATTAACAAAATGACATCATGGTACGCAAAGCAATTCTTTTATGCAACTAAATCAATTAAATCGCTACTTCTCTAATGAAAATAACACATTCTGAAATGAGGATTCTAGCACTAATTCATAGCTTGTCTTTCCTCCTCCCGGTATTAGAGACTCATTTCTTTGAAAAAACATTCTGACGTGCTTCAAAACAAAATCAACCCTAAAATTCAACCATGAACCCCATCTCATTGCAAAGCCAGAGAAAGGAGCTAGTTGGAATGCAGAAGTAAGAGAAACCCTCCAAAACTGGCGATCAGTAAGGCCAAAATGTTGCCAAACCTCCTGCTAAGCTGTAACAGACCAGAAGAATAAGCCAACACACCAAATAGGCCAGTACCCTCATCTTAGCCACCCTTATGCTTTTCATGAACATTCAACAATGTCTTTTCAACTTTTCATGAACCCCCCCCCTCCCCGCCACCATTTATTAATTATTATTTTATTTTTGAGGCACACGGGCTTCCATGTTTCTGCATAAATTGTAAATAAAGCTATTTAAGATTAAACATCAGCATTTATAACACATAACACATTTTAGCATTGAGTAATAAAACGATCATAAAAATTGATGAAATATCTTAATAAATAAGAACCAAAGTATCAATGTATCAGTCTTTATGTTAAATATCATCTAATTTTTTTAATGATTTCTTACATATAACAATGGTTTCAGTAGTTAAGATATACTAATTTCAACAAAAGTATAATAATTCAAAAATAAGAAAATTCAATTATTTGGTTAATAGTACTCATGTATCTTCCTAATTGCACAGAATAACAAATAAATTAATAGAAAATAATGATTAATATTTAACAATAGAAATTATAATTGCTTACAATTGTTACTTACATTATTGCTTAACCTATGTTTCAATCAAATAACATCATTAGCTAATCAAAACGATCAATGATTAGTGATAACATGTAGCTGTTCATCTTTAACTTTTATTTACATTGGACATTTATTGTCACAGTCTGCAGCTGGTTTTACGTCGATTTTCATCACTTTCTTATTTTGAACAACAATCTCCATCTTTGATTTCAAGAAGTAGAAAAGGAAGATGATTAGCTCCAGAATGGAAAATAAAGATGCACCAATCCAAATTCCCATTTGGCCACCAATATCACTCACCAATTTCTGTTTAGTCCATTCCGGCATTTCTGACACTTTCTCAAAAGCCAGTTCATTAAAAAAGATGTTGACTTTCAGAAAGTTGTTATAAACATATTCATCCGTCATTGCTGTGTAATTCAGGCCGAGAGAGGATGCGAATATTTTCTTGTAATATGGCAGATCTGCAGGAGTTGGCCAAAGTGATTGTGAAACCATTGGGAAAAATGTTTCTTCTTCGCATTCTAATGGACAGTCGCATTGTTTAGCGTTTTCTGGCCACGCTGCTTCAATTTGTTTTCCGTAAAAACAATTCAGTTCTGTTATATTTAAAGGTGGATTCCTTTTTTCACCGGTGAAATATTCAACAAATGCATCACTCCCTCCGCATGCCTTTTTTGCGTATTTTACAAAGCATGAACGTTTGCAATTCCTTGGGGTGTACAAACCAGGATAAATGACGTGGCCTTTATCGACACATTTCGATGGGTACGGCGCAGGCAATCTTTTGTATACTTGCTTATGAAGTATGATTCTTGTATAAGCACCTGGTCTCGCAAGAATGCCATTTTCAAGTGGAAATGGGAATGTATTGTATCTCTGAATAACCAATTTGATTCCGGAACCCTCATCGAAGCCAGAGAAAGGATCAGCATCGGATTGGTTGAGAAAAAGAATAACTGACATACCATAGTAGGAGCCTTCGCCAACCTGAGAATGGGTGCCATTATGATTAAACTTGAAGCATACACCCTCAAAAAGTGAGACTGGAATCTCCTGAAATCCTTCAGGATAATGACATTCAGTATTTAGACCAAATCTGCATGAGCTGTTCATTCCCTTGATGAAAAGTGTGTCAGCATTTGCAGTAACATTTCGAATACTTTCATAACCACCATGCAATTCATGGTGACTTAGAAGATTGAAAACTCGAAAATTGTTGATTTCAATGGAATGTTCTTTACCGGATTTTGATTTAAAATACCCATCAAGTAGGTGGTTATTTGGATTTGAAAAACCAGAGCGGCGAAGAAGCGCTGTGGGGCAAAAGGATATGCCAGGAAAGAGCATTCTATCAACAGGGACTTTCTCTCTCACAATGTAAATGTTATTAGAGAGGTAGCTTCCAAAAACATTGAAAAGCATTATGCTTAAAAACAAGATGAAACCAATGAGCAAAGCAGCCCATGATATTTTTCCAAGTGTTGTTTTAGTTTCAACTATGCGTCCAACACCATGCAGCGATGTTCTTTCAGCAAATCGTCCAAAAGAAGTCGCCTTTCCATTTGCAATTTCATCATCTTTTTCTTTTAAGTTATATTTGAATTCCATCTTGCAATATTCAGATCCAGTAAAGTTTCATCGATCACACAATTTCTAGGGAAAATTTCAAAATTAAAATCATATATTATAATCGCGTATTTAAATCGTTAAAAGAGTCAGAAACGTCATTTTCATCAATCAACAAAGAAAAAAAATTAATGAAAACAAAGTAGAAAGTACAAACGATTTATTCAAATAATCTTATCGAAGAAAAAAATATCTTTCTTCAAAAGTAGTTTTCAAACTTTTTATAAAAATTTTATAATCATATAGAAGCATATTTCTTTGCGTAAAATAATTTGATTTCTTACCTTCACGTCCTTGAGAAAACTCGTAGAAATGGAAATTACATGACTTAAACAGCTGCTGTGAGAGATATTGATTGCAATAATGACTCGATGTAAATGAGTAACTTTAAGATTTCATGCTGAGTAATAAATCCTTTAAAATTCAGTAGAATTCAAAGCACGTCATTCACCACAGGCAGGTACCTCAATGGAAAACTTTCGCTTACAATTGCGCGGATATACGAAACAGATGTCCCCATAGACTTGCTAGCTACTAGATATGGGATCTTCAAAACAATGTCATAAAATCGACCAATCATGATTAATCAAGCAATGATGTAAACAACTAATTTCCAAAATCACGTGTCATAAAACCAACATTTATGTATTTTAAAGCGTGATAACTTGTTTATAGTCGTTTTAATCTAGTTTGTTTCCCGTGTGAATAGCAAAATTCAAGAAAAAAAACAATCCATGTCTGTCTTTAGGTTTTCAGAAATGGAATTAAAAGTTTCATTGATCTGATTGATTTGAAGGTTTTATTAATACATGAATTTGCAACAAAGTACAAGCGTTGAACAGAAACCAAAATTTGATGAGAAAGACCAAAACAGTTTGAAATGTGAAATATTTTGATAAAGTTATAATAAAGAAAAGTAAAATTCCATTAAGCTCAAAAAGAAAAAGGAATTTCAAAGAAGTTGATGTTTTCTTTTTAATGTAATAGAATAATTCCTCGTATAATGAAATAATTCGTTTGAAGCAAGGTCATAAGAAATTACTAAATCAAAGAAAACAGACATGGAAAACAATGATCCATTCTACCATGGAAAACCATTGGGTTGTGGCATAAACATAATGTGTACTCTATTTAATGAAAAAAGTAATACAACTCTGTTGAATTTCAGTGCAAGGATAAAAGCTCTTAAATACGAGCTTTTAACTGCACCTGCTGTAAATTTGAGAATTTAAAGGAGTATTTAAGTAATGATTAAGAAGGCCAATGGCATCATTCTGTAACAACATTAGCAGATATTCAATGCAATGCGTTATGGTAAATAAATGCACTTGTCATTCATATTGTCATCATACTATCATTCCCATGGGAAAATATCATATTCATTTTTATTCAAATCACATGAATACGAACAGATTTTTAACGTTCATAATGAAACTAAACACGTCAAAAGTCTACCTGCCTTGAAAGACGGTCTAGTATCAAATAACAGCGTAAAAAACATGAGCAAACCTTGTCATGGGCAACCATCACTATGGGCAACCCTGAACATGGCGAGCCTTGGGTTGCTTGAGACAGAGATTACTAAGTCTCGTTGTAGACGAAAGGTTGCTGTTAAAATTATTGTTTGTGATGTTGTTTAAATCATTGTTTGTGATAAAGTTAGAGTAATGTCATAAATAAATGCTGTCAATCCTAGCATAAAAGTTATTTTTAATGATAACAAAACAATCATATTCCATATCATAAGACTGCCATTTCGAACAAAAAAGCAAGGTTCCAGAAGGTAAACAAATACACCCATTGTATTAGAAATCATGTTTTATTTGGATGGAAACAGTGCCCATTTGGTTAAATGCATGTGAATTTAATTTGATCAGCGATGCCTGGAATTTTCTCTAAATTGATTTATTTATACCAACAATTATGATTATTTTGAATTTTTTTAAAACTGTGGGTACGAGTATTTGATATCATGTTATCTCACAAAAAAAATTGTGATTTGTAATAAATGACTTGTGTTTATCTGTCTTTTCCCATGTTACAAATTTATCCTCGTCTATCGATATTCAGATACAGATTACCACATTTAGATAAAGCTTAATTTATTTTTCACCGCAAATTCCAAACTAATTGAAATCTAAATAAAATATATAGAAGCGAATTAAAGCCTGTTTATCTTACCTAAAAGTAACGATGGTAATAAACTAGCAACAGTATCAAAACAACATTAAAAAGCAAACAATATCAATAATGGCAAATTAAGAATATCCTTTTTTTGGTAACTTCGTAAATATTGTTAGCAGTTAAATCTTAGATCTTAAAACACCTTATTGCACCTATTCAATTGCTGCTTTTTGGATTAAAATTTATTTCTTATCTAAATGACGTACCTGGCTTTCCTTTGATTAAAACTGGTGGCTCTAAGTCAACTGTCCCTGCTAAATCTTCGATGATTCTTGCTATGTATTCAGACCTTCGGAAAAAATTTAGACTTTTTTGAAAAAAAAATAAGCTTTGCTATGAGTATAAGTTGATCATAAATCTGTTTTATTAAAAGGAATGATAATGAAATAAGGCAAGGCAATCATTTGATTCTGATTCTGCCATAAAATATTTCATCTATGGTTTTGGTAGGGTCAGACTTGAATGAAAATAAAAATATTATAAAAATTCATGTTTGATAAAAATCTAAAAAAAAAATCTTGTTTAAAAAATTTCTACAAACCTCGCTGGTTTTTGTGACTTTTGTCCTCGAAATGCTCTCAAAATTCTAAACACGAAATTAGGCTATCAATTAATTTAGAAATAAACTTAAGTTTGCAAAAGACTCGATCTAATGGTGATGTTTGGAGTCAGTTTTGAGGAACTACATCAATTTTTAAAATTATTTCAAAACTTTGCAATGAATGGTGTAATTATAATTTTTCAATTTTTTCAATCTTTGTAAATTTATTGCATACTTCAAAAATATTGCAATTCAAATGCACACCTTATCTATAAACGCAGTTCCGTATTGAGAAAGTTTCATATTTTCGCCATAATCAATCTTCCCTTCATTATTTACAAATGTGGTTCTTAGTCTAACAGACAATTTTGGAAATACTGAAATTTGAATGAAGATTGCAGAGAAAACATACTTAATGATCATATCTCTTTTATTGGCCGTCATGGTTGTATATTGAGTACAAAGCCATGCACTAGCACAAATTGATAATGCTGGTCTCTTGTTTTTGAATGTTTCACAAACTCTCTAGGAAACAGATGAATTAAATTAAATTAAACACTTAAACAAAGATAAACCAGAAAACAAAAGCATTTTTTATAATCATTGACTCGTTGCCTGGATTCCAGTTCCATCAACGCCATTAGTTCTACAATGCTGTTTATAAAAATAAGTTGGTGGTAACTTTAAATTGCATTTTCATTGTAAAGAAACTCTTGTTAAATTTAGATGTTCAGATGAAAAATACCTGTATTTTGTCGACAAGAATGACACTGCAGGCCAATGCTTGAGTGAGTTCGTTGATCACAGCCCCAGCACATAAACAATAATCATCCCACTTTGCAAGCCTATATAAAAACAAAATTAATGAAATTATCCATCAGTTTATCTCCAAAAATCATTTACAATTTTTAGCAACAACCCGAAATTTAGATTTTTCACTAATCCAAATGACGCATAGATAATGAAACTTTGAAAATATAATTTCAATATTAAAGCATCATCACTTCCAAATATATCCTTTGATAGCATTAGAATACTTACACAGCATTTATATTTGACGTATTGTTAGTCATAACTTGATCTAAAATCATTTCTAATGCCATTGGAGAGTAACATTTCTGTCCAACATCTTGTGAACAATGCAATCTCCACGTAACAAAAAATGCATCTTTATTGGAGACCAATGACAACACCTATATTGAATAATAAATATATAATTCCATTGATGTTACAGATAAAAACTATATAGTAATGCAATAATGTTCTAATTTTCCTGTTTAATGAACTGTTTATCATCTAAGCTATCATTTTGATTTTAAAACTTTTTTACCTTTAACCACTTTTTATTCAAAAACTTATCCTGCTAAAAGAAAAATAAACAAAAATCCAATTTAAAAGTCCCAATTTAAAGCGTTTTTTGGATTAAAAATTTCTAAATCAATCAATAAAAGACTGAATATTGAATAAAATGCGATTATTCTGAATTTATTACCTTGATTCCAAATACAGCTGTTGTGTAAGACAACAAAAGAAAACTACAATTAAATACATCCGCTCGTACTTCCGCAAAATTTGCTAGAAAGCAAAAAAAATTGCAAAATTATATTAAATTCGCAATTCAATTAAATAAATTCTGAAGTTTTGGTGAAATAATAAATAAACTTTTAAGCGATGATCATAATGATACAATATTTTATAACCCTTAGGCTGCTTTCATTATGTTTTACCTGGGGAAAACAGGATGTTTTGTTTCTGATAAAAATTTTTACTAGCCCTCATAGCTGCGAGAGATAAAATTAATATTTCCCCATGAAATAATTATGAATTTTGATATCCATGAAAAATTGATTCCATAGACGACTTCCCAGTAAAAACAGAAAAAATAAAAAAATTTCTTTCAAAAATCTCGTTTCAAAATAAAGGATATGACTTTTCCTGCTCTTTGGGTATAATTTATGGAATCTAATCTGGATATCTTTTATGTATAAAATCACATGGTCATACATGCACTGGAAATTTTATATCCCCCGAAAAGGCACTTAGCTTTTTCGTATCCCCCCTTTGTTCTGCATAAAATTTTTGTATCCCCAAAAAAATCTTCTCTTCAAGGTAGTACATAATGGAAGCAGCCTTATGAATACATTTGAGTAGGTAATTCAGACGTCAAGGTTACTTTTTAGCAATAAAAATAATAATAATAAGTGCCTTTGTCTTGCATGTTATGATTCCCAGTCTAGACCGAAGGAGATAGACATCTGGTCAAAAAAAAATGGAATGTCCAAATGTCAAAACCATGGAAACCTGTTTATACACCTCCGCCATTTTAAACGGCTTTGAAAAATCTCATTTTCAGCAGATGGTTTCAAATCAGACAAATTGTCAATTCTGTGAAAACCGAACTTGACTGGCATTGTGAGATTTGAATTTAAGAACAGCAGTACGCAAGATAATCCATTTGTTGTTGTAGCCTATGCATACATGATTGTAATAAATATTGAAGCAAGTCTGATTTGTAATAAACACTGTAGACAGTTCTAGTGGCAAAGGATATCATCAAAACACTGTCTAAAAAACAATGCACTGTGCGGTGGTTTATTGAACTGAAGTTTATTTAAGTAATAGGTTTCATTCATTCAAAAGGCAAAGAACCATTTTGCGCATTCTGTTGAATACAGCATAACTAATATTATTAATATCATCATCATCTTTATTAACATAGACCTCATCATTCTCATCATTATCACATTTGAACAAACGAATTGGAAAAGAATTTAAATTCATGAATCCATTAATGTGAAATATTAAGAGCAAATCTACTTACGATCTTCATTTGGTTCAGTTATGGGACCTTTCGCTTTCTCGTTTAAACTGAAAACAAAATAATGTGTAATACATATATTAAAATGATTGAAACCAAAGTTAATCAAAATCAAAATTAAAGCAAAGAATTATTTGTAGGGGTATTAGTAAAATTTTATACCTTATAAGTAAATCAAGAAAATTGGAAAGGACGTCCATTCCTGCCGCTGCTGCCAATTGCCTTCCAAGTTCAACTGAATTGCTCAGCTGTGTTAATTGCTGCTTAATTACATCTTTATTCTCTTCTAAAGGCAGCGATAATACCTAAAATGATACAATTATTAAGGTTTGATAATTATATTTAATAGAAGAGAAGGGGTACAAAAATAGGGAAAGTAGATGAGCATTTGTGAGCGCCACCGGCCTCATGATTCATTGAATCAAAATAAATTTACATAAAAGAAAAGTGAAGCATCAAATTTCTTACAAAATGACGTTTATAGTATTGCTTAAGTATTCAAAACAAATGCGTATGTACCTTTAGGCCTTCGGTTACCAAAAGACCTGAAAAATAAAATGATTAGGGCAATGTTAAGGTTTTTTTTATTCTTACTAACAATTTAGTTATTATTTGCAACCGATGACCAATCGACAAATATCGTTTTAGCCTGGAAATAAACCATTCAGCAGAACTCAACCTAAACATAGCCAGAGCAAGAATACCGAAATATTGTAATTAAGTTGCAGTTATTGAAGTTGTCAAAATTAACAACTAACTCATAAAAACCTGGATGGCCAAATGGCCCAGTACTCCTTCCTTCAAATTTTGAAAAAACAAAAAAAAATTCATCATTATTAAACATTAGTTAAAAATAATCGACTTGGTCAAAATGTGATAAAAAGTAAAATAAACAAGGAAAAAACTTACCGGCATTGAGAACATTTCCAACAGGATTTCGATCTGATTTTATTGATGTGTCAAATAGGTCATTTGTTTGTTTTCTATTGCTCAATATCTGATCAACTTTACCAGAATCCATTAAACCCTTTTGTTGGCATTGTGCAAGGAAACTTGGAAGACATTGAAATCTAAAAAAAAAGACCATCGACACGAATAGCGCAACTGACATTCGTTTCTTTGATGAGGGCAAATTTTATACAAAGTAAACACATTTTCTTTTATGAAGTTTTAGTATGGTAAGAAATGATAGAAGATGACACAAATGAGATGATGAACATGGAAAACATCTAAGTACATTAGTGAATCATACAAAGATTAACTTCAATTTTATAACAATCTTTGGTAAAACAGGATTTCTGGGGGGAGGAAGCTAACAAGTAGAACTGATCATACTAGGGTCTTACAAACAGTTCCTTGAATATGTAACACTGCAATATTTACAAATATAACCAGGAATATGATCACATAAGCAAAAATTGCAAAAGATGCAACTCTTATTCATTGTGAGTAAGAAAATATATTTTTAAGATAATCATGATGAAGTTATGAATGATTTACCGACAATGAACATCCAAATCGTCAAGTAATATGTTCATTTTTGCAAATTGTATGCATGCTGTAATAAATACTGCATTATCTAGGCCTGTTTGTCTGTATTTTGTTTTTAAGCGGTTGACAATTGAAGGAATCTGCAAGTAAAATTAGAAATAAAAGTTTTGGCTTGGAAACAATTGTTAAAGGTGTTTAAACGAAAATTTCAGTAATTTACAGTTTGTAAAAATATTCTTTTGCAGTAAAGATCTAAAGTTTATTTTGTTGCCATTTTGTTTTGAATTCCTGCTGTTTTGAACGCTCCTCGGAAATACAGTATGTAGCCTGCTAATTCGTTTTTTAATTGATTATAGCATGTGCATTTAAACTCAAATGTATGATAAATTATGATATAATATTTTAATTCATTTAAAATTAGCTGACTCAGTATACAACTTTGAACAAACTTGAAAAGCAAATAATCAATCCCTGAATAAAAAAATACTAGATTATATTTGCATTGTTCAATTTTTGATGGCAACGCTAGAATCTGCTTATTCGAGACTTGGTTGGGAAATGGCAACACTTAACAATATCCAGGCTGCTTCTACGTTTTGTACTTTTCAATAAATTGAGATTTGAATTGAAGTTGAACATGCAATTCTTCCCATTATCTAATGTTGTATTTGCGCAACTCATCTGTTATAGATACAATATTAAACACCCCCTATAAGCTACCCTATTAGGCACCCTGTTAGCCAATGAAGTGGAAGATAATTTTATTTCTTTAATTTTCATGTAATTGTCTAAATCATCCAAAACCTGATACTGCATAAAACAATAATAACATTAAATTTACATCATTTAATTGATTTTATCATGATATTTACCAACCTTAAAGAAAAAGAAAGATGTCCAAAGCAATTCTTCTTGTGAACTTGATGCATTTAAGATGCCATGGCAACCACATCTTAATAAATCAACATAAAATTGATCCATTGGTATATTCTAAAAAGATAAAATTATTGTTATTCAATAAAGGTTTTATATTCAAATTCATCATATTATATTAAACTTCATGAGCCAAATGCAGGCTGATTGAAATGACACATTATGCTATAGGATGGAATAATTTCAGGAAATTGCATGCGATAAGTATGAAGTGGGCAAAAACGTAATAAAACCATTCAAAAATAAATAGATAAAAATGACTGACATGGCTTCTCTCTTTATTTCACTTCTATCTCATTATTGTCATGAAGTGTAAAATTAACAAGCATAGTCTGATTTCTACTGCCAAAAGCAAAACAATTTGATTAAATGATTCTCAAAAAAACTAAAATGAAACTTCGAACCTCAGATCGTAAAACTGAATCAAAGATATCCATCATCAGTGAGCTATCCATGAAAAAGTTCTCTATTACCTGAAAACAGATGCTCAAACATGATATTTAAAATTAAAAAAAGATAAACCACTGACATAGAATTATCTCTGAATGTAGAAAAGAAAATTATCTGTGAGTTCTTAAAATCATGAGCATAGGGCAATAACAAAATGAAGTCACAAAGGACATAAAAACATGATATTTTATTGCAAAATTGCAAAATCAATATTTGGAATATGAAAGATTGAATGATACAATGTATATTTTAGTAAAATTATGCTTCATCTAATTTTGTATATTTACCTGGATTTCTACAAGAGTTTGCAGTGAATGACTTGGCACATGGCCTGGCTTTCTACTTTGTAATGTCACACCATTAAATGTTGAGTTAAAGAATCTGAATGCAGATAACAAACTCAAAAAATTATGATGAATTAAAAAAATTGTTGATGTTTAATGGGCCAATGCTAACCCTACCCAACATCATTAGAAATGCATGATTTTTTTAAAAGATTGTGCTAAAGTAGTAAAAAGGTAAGAAAAGAAGTATTTTTGAGAAAAAACTATGCTGATTAAGAAAAACCTTGTTGCAACATTCATTAATGCCTTGAGATTTCTTTCATACTGCAGTGAAATACTTTGGTCGTTTATTAAATCTGCTGACAACTGCATGAGCTCATTCAGATTTGTTTGAATCATTTCTTCTTGTTCAGCTAAAAAAAAATTTTTTATCATCTCAAAATTTGCAGCAAGAATAATTAGACCCATGAAGCAGTGAATGTTATTTTTGATCTGATAATAACTTAATAACATAATAAAGCAGAAAGTAAAATGAAAAGTAAAACATCTAAAATAAATCAAAGGTGCTAAGAACAGCAGAAAATGACAAAATAACTCAAGCCAGAAAACTGCTCAAATTAAAAATAGAATTATGCTGGGTATTGAAATAAACATATGCACTCTGTATTATATTAGTTATAAGAGTCCATAACTTGCAAAATATTGAGCTAATAATTTCTTATTAAATTTGAAACATTCAATATTAGGAAAAATACCTTTAATTTCGAGTTTTCCAATGAGAGACAAAGACTGTATTGCATGGTTGTCCATCAATCTACTTATAAGCTCAAAACATTTGTCACATATATTAAATCTGAGCTCAATAGTAACATCTTTAACTGCATTCTTTGATAACTATAAAAAGATATTTTTTGAAAATGCTTTGATAAAAGTGGATTAACAAACATTACAAAAAAATGCATATGTAAAAATAAAATAAACTAGTCTTGCAAGAATCATTTTCACAAAGAAAAAACTCTCTGATTTCCAATTATTATTCAACATCTCTTGTGTCACCTATCTTCATATATATCACCAAGTATATTTTTTCATATTTTCTCTACACTTATAGAATGGAGCCTTTGCAAAGCTAATGAATTACACCTTTAAAGGTTTTTACAACATTTAGTTTACCTTTACAAGATAAAGGCAAATGGAGTCAACAAATATTTCAAATAAAAATGGATATGAAAAGCTAACCTCAAATGTAGTCTTGAGTAATGTGGCAATAACTCCAAACAACCAACAAAGCAACTCTGCTAAGCTAACAGCAAGCTCCAAACTATCATTTTCAGACCTTGATTTCCTTGTAAAAATTTGAAGCATGATTCATACATTTCATTTAATGCAACTTGCATCAATTTTTAGTTTTGGTAATGTAGCTGGCAATTAGTATATGCATGAAAAAGAGCAGTTATTTCAACCATAAAAAAATGGGAATGGATTGAGAGAAAATGACCAACTAACAAATGTTATATGTTATAATAAAACAAAAAATTATAAAGTTTATGTAGTGATTATTCAAGACATAATAAAAAACACTTCTCATTGTTAGCAGCAAAAATAACAAACGATACCTGATAAATGTTAATGAATATTCTAAAATGTTCAATGCAATTGGTAGCTCATTTATATTCTGATTGCTGCTTGTCTTCTGAAAATGATAGCAATAAGAATAATAGATTGGAAACAATTTTATGATATAAATGATACAACATAGTGTATGGTGGAAACTTTCTCAATAAACTTAATATGTTGCAATTGGAAAATTCAACTGAACCTCCAAATAGTTTAAACACTTTTCTTGCCTTCTAAAGACATTCATGTTATCTAGCTCAAAATAAAACAACCTCATGAAAAAGGACATTACCTTACAAATGCAGTCAATTACATTGGCTGAACAAAGTTGCTGTTGAGGAAAAATAGATTCATAAAACAAAATCAAGAATTTCTCACATTGGAAAGGACAACGGACAGGAATTTTATTGCTTGGAAACAGAAGAAAATTTAATCAACAATTATGATGATGATTCTTAAAGACATAAAATGGGAGTAAAAGTAAAATTTGGACAATGTATAAACTTTTTAATCATATTTTTTATCTCAACAAATTAAATACATTAAGTCTTATGTATCTTTATTAGTGAATGATTCGTTTTTTAAATAGCCCTACATTTTAAATCTATGTTGCTCCAAAATTTGTCACATATTTGTAAACATATAATATATTTTTACATATTATGTAAATACCTCAGTAGCAAGACCATCTTTTAAGTATGAAAGATAAATTCCATTATCAACAGGGCTTGACAATGCATATTGCACTATGTAGCCTAAAAGAAGTATAAATTTTTTATAATTGATATATTTGCAAAGTATGAACAAGAAATAAAATATTAACTAACTGCAATGCACACCAATAAGCCAGAGAAACGTGAGATTTTCCCAAAATTATTATGCTGGCAAGTGTTTTTATCAATACCATGCTATCAATTTGGCTCATCAACTTCACATGCCCTTCCTATTATGTTTTTTATTTTCGTCTTTTAACTGTAAACTTAGATTGTCAATAATTGCATCCAGAACATAATAAAGGTTTATTTAATTCGTCAGTCAAATCAAGAACGTCAAGATTGCAACGATCAGTCAAATCATCCTTCTTCTTTTGAAAAATTGCTACCTCCCTAACTAAATCCAATCTGAATTTAAGTATAAATGCAAAGACGGTAAATGCATGCTAAAAAACAAATTTCAATGGTGGTTAAATCCCCATCGTGTCAAACAAGTTATAATTTTTTTCTATAATAATGTTACCTGTCAACTGAGATATAAACTCTTTGAGTAATTCATAATTTAGATTTTGTGTTTTTTGGCTCACTTCAAGAGTCCAGTTTTCAGCATTCCACTGCTCTTGCCATGCTCTTGATAGTAAATTCTTTACTTCCATTGCTGCCATCTTGGAATCGTTCATTTCATGTTGTTGTTGTTGATTTCTTTCTTCTGGGAAAGTTATGGCTCCCTGTCATCGGTTACCAGGCAACTGAGTCAATTCCAGAAAAAATAAACTATACAATTTTAATGAAAACCTAAACATCTGTCTCATTTACTTGTACGCTCCACGTAAAAAAAATTTTCTTAAATTATAGATCTTCTTGAGATTATCCTACAATATGCTTTCACGAATATCTGACATTTAAAAATGACGATTTGTTGATGACATTGGCAAATACATACATTCATAAAATGATAGTACTTAATTAATGCATGTTATTTTGTAATGCTGTAATTGTATTCTTCAATGTAAAATTTTCTACATAATACAGGACAAATCTGTTTCGGGAAATAGCAGCCTCGTATTCAGATGGTATAACAATGACGTAGCTACCTGTTTAAACAGAAGGTGATTAAACGAAGGTTGAATGTTCTTGATAATTAAAGGAGACGTTTCTTTTTGATATTTTAATCAATCAATTAAATTGATGTCTATTAAAGCATTTATTCACAACAACGATCGTGTATTTTGGCAAAAGAAACGCATTTTGTAATATTTGAAACTGCGGATGTGTTTCGTTAGCAATTGTGATCATCTTTGTTGTCAACAGGCGTTCACATTTGGTCCTACCTACTGTCGATCCAATTAATTTCCAGTTTGTGCAACCTCGAGCAAAAACAAAGAGGAGTTGAAATATGGATGATGCCACAAAGTATTTACTTGTTACAGCAAATATCGGGTCACTTTTTGAAGAGGTACGTATCATGAGTTGTTGATAAGTTTCGAAACTTGATGGAATGTTAAACAGGAAGGCAAGGTTGCTGCCGTGACGAATAGTATACAATTAATTTAACCTTCTCTAATCGACTACTTCATATAGAAGGTTATGTAAATGTAAAGGAAAGAAATAAATTAGGAAAAGGGAAAAGGGGGATACACAAAAGGAACAGCACATACCAAGTTGAAATTTGGTGCATGGAATCATATTTTAATAGCCTACCTGAATAGTATTACGTCAAATTTAATAGACCTTGCCAGTTTCATTTATTTTTGCGTTTGCAATCTGCAAAATATATTGTCTATGAAATTTGGTAAAACTTCTCATACAGTTAATTTTATTGTGTTTAGCCTTCTTTGGAGAAGCTGCAAGCTACCTGGTTTGCTGAAATTTTGAAGGTATATGTTGAACATCTTGCATGAAAATAGTGGGTCTGAAAATACCTTACATTAACACTTTTTATAGAGTTATTCAAAGGCTGGTTTGCCAAAGTTAAATTTTTTATTGATTATGCTTATTATTTATAGCTGAAATGTTGGTTATAATTAAGATGCAATTAACAATATGTTGTCCAGCCAAATTTTTTTTTATTTTTATTTCTTGTTGAGATTGTCATCTTAATAATTGAGTTTTTGAATTACATCAAAATTGCCAACAAAAAATGATTTCAATTGATATACCCCATGACACATTCCATGTACCATTCATGGAGATTTCAAGCATGGAAACCTGCAAAAACAATGGGTCACATGTTTTTTCTATTGTTTCATTGTGTTTGCTATGGTGTTAACTTTATAAAGAATGCAAAACTTGCCAGTCAAATTTAAAGATATTTCAACCATTGCTTTTTCTAATATCTATGAATTTGCTTCAACCTTTTTAAAGGTTTCCTTGACAAGATTAATATATTTTTGAACTTACAGCAGAATCATGACATTTATCTCTAATCCTACAATGCCATCTGCAGGTGAAGAATTAAGGGATTTTGGTGATCATCAGAAATTCTCTTTGATAATTCCAGCTAGTTAATCTAATGAATTCTTATGTAGTTGCCTCATTATTGAATGGCAACAATGCTTTTATGCACTTTCCTCCTTTATCTTCAGTTAGGAAAAACCACATTCTTTGTTGCATGAACTATTTTCAATGTGCTTCATAATTACATGCTTTTTTTAATCAAAAATGCATATCTGAGTAAGATGATTACAATGGCCACACCTTACTTGCTTCTCTTACTTATAATTTGGCTCAATTGCTTAATATAGCATCTGATACTCACAGGATGCAATTTGCAAAGAGTGCAGTCTAGCTACCAATCAGAATGTATTCCTTTGTGGGTATTCATGGTAATGCATGATCTCTTCCTTTTTTATTTACGGTATTGTAAGCTAGATTATCATAGATTTTTAATTCTTTTTTAATTAGGCATTAGAAATCATCTATCTTCTTTGAAGTGCCCTGTCCGCAGACCTTGGCAACTATGCTGTTTCATTGGTTCCTGTTCTACATTGAATGTTAAAGTTCATTTGTTATGTCTCTTTTCCACTTTTTTGTTACCTGTTGTTGACCTCTGTAAGCACCAAGTACTCCAACCTCTCTTTCTCACTACATGACCCAATTATTCCAATTGCCTTCTTCAAATTGTTTTGAACAGGTTCCTTCCCATACCTAATCTTTTCAGTTCTCTTTCATTTGTTACATGATCAATCCAAGAATTCTCAGCATTATTCTAAGGAACCACATTTCCATGGCTACCAATATCTTCACAATTTCACAATTTCACAATCTTCACAATCAGAATTCATCTATTCTTATCAATAATTTGCCACTTGACCAATAATACTATTTTATGAACATGTCAATGCCCAAATTTGATTTGTAGTTTTAACAATCTTCATTATCTTCAACTATAAGCAACATCCTGTGATTTCTACAGAATTTTTCTCACTTGCTAATCTATCCAGAATCTTGGTTTGTATTCACCATAGCATGTTATGATATTCAAAGTAAAACAGCATTGAGTGCTGAGTGTTATCTTAACTTATTCTCATATTTTTAGCTGGTCAAAAATTATCAACCAAATTTTCTAAGCATACATTGTCAAGAAGTTGGTGGGAAAAAGTCAGAAAACAACAGAGAATTGGTTCATGAATTTGCAAGGTTAATGATTTTTACTTAATATGGACACTTTTTGTGACATTAATATGATATTTTTGTTTCTGGGTGCTGACTTATGGAATGGGCTTCAATTAGTTGATTTCATCTGCCATCACTTAGTTACCTTAACAATTTGTTTTACAGTTAATGTTTTTTGTAGTGGAGCAAAAGTCAATCGTCTTTATAAAAGAAAACATACTTCAATCCAGTGGCGTAACGCACAGTGTGCACCTTTAAGCACAAAACTAAGGGCCCCCACACAATTAGGACCATAGGGGGGGCCCCAAGAAATTTTGTTAAATTTTTTTTATGCAGTGTAGGGTAATTTTGGACTTAGTCAGTAACTTGATTTGCAACAAATAGGGGCCCCAAACCCCTACTTTGACTAAAGGCCCCACAATGCTCCGTTACGCCACTGCTTCAATCACTTTTATTTTTTCGGCTTCAAAAGAGTGCTTAGTTCGAATGGTACTTCTGGTATAAAAATTTCTGTATCTAATTTTTTTTTAGAACATTGTTTGATAAAGAGGGGTTATCGGAGTTTGCAACATGCATTGCATATCTTGATGAAGACTATAAGTCTGAAGACCAATATACGGTAAAAATTTTTCAAAATTGTTTTTGATTTTTCAATTTTGCTGAAATTCCTATACCAAAATTTTATTTCAAGGTTTTTTATGATTCTTTCATTCGTGTTTTATAATTAAGCTATTTTCATACTTTCATGATGTCTTAAATTTTTTGTAATAGTTTAATAATTTTTTCACAATTTGAGATGATTCCAGTTCTGTTATCTTTTTTTAGGCTCTTGGGAGCTTTTATTTCATACGTAAGGATTTAGACATTGAGCAATGGAACTACCACAGTACGTACTTGAAATTTTTGAACCATTTTTATTACATTACATTTTCTGTGGCAGGGCCGAAGCCAATGGGGGGCTGAGGGGCAGAGTGCCCCCCCCCCAAGGACCACAAATTGCCATTTCATTGGAAATTTGACATTATTTAAACAATACATTTAACTATAAGCTATTGTTCTTTAAACAATGGGTCTATTGCTTCGCAGTCAATTGTCGGAAATTTTGTCTTGCTTGCTCCCCCGTTCAGAGATGGCTGGATTCAGCCCTGCTCTGTGGTTGTGTTATGCTTGTTCTGCTAGTTCCATGCGTGTTCTGTTAGCTTGGTTAGCTCAGTGGTTGTTTCCCTAGTTCCATCGCTGCTCCACAAGTTGTATGCTTGTTCCATGGTTGTTCTGCCAAATCCGTGGTTTTTCTGCTTTTCTCAGACTTGTTCTGCTAGTTTTGTGGTTGTGTTTTGCTTGTTCTGTTTTCGTTTTGCTAGTTCCATGGCTGTTCCGCTTGCACCTTGTTCTGCTACTTCCGTATGTGCTTGTTTTGCCAATAACGTGGTTGTTTCTTTAGTGCAGTGGTTGTTCCACTAGTTCTGTGGTTTTTTTGTGCGAGTAATATTTTTGTTCCGCTAGTTCGAGGGTTGTTTCCCTGGCTCGATTGTTGTTCTGCTATTTCTGTGGTTGTTCCGTAGCTATTCTACTACCTTAGTGGTTGTTCTGCTTGACTGTGGTTTTTTGCTAGTTCCATGGCTGTTTTGCTAGTACCATCGTTGTTTCTTTAGCTCTGTAGTTGTCATTGATTTGCTAATTGCGCATTTGTTTTGCTAGCTCTGTAGTTGTTTCGCTTGTTTATGGTTGTTCCGCAAGCTCTGGTTTTTCTGCTATTCTAATGCTTGTTTTTCTTGTTTCATGGTTGTTTCGTGTATGTACTCTGATCCCTTTTCTAGTTCCATGACTGTTCCTCTAGCGCCGTGGTTGTTTTTCTCGTTGTTTCATTAGCTCAATGGTTGCTCTTGCTATGTGCATGTTTGTGCCTTATTCCGCTGTCATTCTCTGTACTCCTCGTTTCAGCAATGATCCAGGCCTTAATAAAGCTTCCATAAAGATAAAACGGAGTTTTAAAGCAGCTATTTAGATTTTATTTATTAGTATTTTTAATTCATACACTCCACGGTTTCTCATTTCAATTTTTTCTATCCATCATTTCCATCTATTCTTTCCATCATTTCAATTCTAATTGAGTCTGATGGTTTTTAATTTTCACTTGTAAATTTTGTTTTTTTTTTTCACATTTGATTTATGTTACCTGGTGTGATTTTCCTTCACACAGCTTCCAAGTTTGAATCCATTTCACAAGGAAAAGAGGTACGCAAGCCATACATTTCAAATATTCATTTTGTTTGCACCTTTGATATCACTGAATGGTAGAAGGAAGAAGTGAAATTACAATTGAATGATGCTATCGTTGTTTGCATTTCATGAAATGATAAAAACAATGTCTCAATCTCTTTTAGATTATTCCTGTGCTTAGAAATGTTTCCTCTGTTCAAAAACATAAATATCCAATACATTGCTTTCCAAAGGTATGATTTAGGTTTGAATTATGTATTTGTGCTCTTGAATGTTTGATTTCATTTGTTTGATTTAAAGCTTTAAATAACTATTTAGATTGTTGCTTTTAGAAACGATGGTCAAGAAAAGGTTTCATGATGACTAGATGGAGAGTAGATGGGAGGTAGGAGAACGATAATCCATTTACTTACGCTTCCATTGTTTCCATAATTTTTCCATGGTTTTCCAATTTAAATTGCTTTGTCACTTACTTTGCACAAGTCATTTAATGTATTATCATTTTATGATTAATAATTTGTTGTTTTAGGGTTTTTGATTTGGTCAATATCCACTTGGTGCATGATGTTTCTAACGTGAAAGCACTTCAAAAGGTAGCTTTGAACTTTAGAAAGTGTACATAGAATTTTAAGAAATTTAATTTAAATAGTTATATATCATTTCTGGCATATGCCTGTACTATAAATTTTATTTCATAGGTGAATTTTATAGTTCATATTGTTATCCGATGCTTTCAAGTCATTTTAAAGATCTTCTGAGCATGTTAAGCTTCATGTTTGGCTAGATCAAAATTTTAAGTGTGCAAAGTTAAAATATGAAACCAACAAATTTTCTGCAGTTCATTAAAGCAAGTGTGATGTCGACAATTTTTTTTCATTGTAAAGCTATTTAACTACCTCTGTTGATATGCATAATTGTTCAATTTCAATAAAAATGGGTTCAATTTTGCGTATTTCAATTTTAGTCACCATCTAAGTACTCTTGTTACAGACAGCAGTCTTTAAAATATACACTTGATCAGTGAGTATTATTGATATTAAAAGCATTTTGATTTCATTTGATCAGATATTTTGATAATCTTTCAGTCACCAGGTGACTCATCTTGTAACCAATAATTGTCGCTATTAAAAGCTCAATAATTGAACTAGATATGAACATTAATAAGCATTTATACCAACATTAATAATAGTTATAACTGTTCAATAAAAGCCTTTGTGTCAATTTTCTGATGTTTCATAAAAAGAACTTGTTTCTTTCTCTTGCTTTCTTATGTTGCAATTAAAACGAAAGTTCAACATATTGCTATCTCCATAATAGTATTACTGTGAATTTATCATTATAAAACATCGTTAATGATTTGTGAATTTGTAAATTTTCTCTAAACTTAATTCTTTGCAGTGTCTGGTGCATCTGTCGCCTACTTTTTTCACAAGACCCTATCCACTTTCTTGATTTGAAAAACTACCTGTTGAAAAAACTATTTGTGAACATATTACAATGATTTTTAGAAGTAAGCAGTAGTCCAAATGATAGGAGACACGCTTTTGTTTTCAAATTATGTTTTGCGATCATTTCAGGCTGAACAATAACGACACAAATCATTGTATTCTTTTTGGAGATTTTAATACAAGACTTGATACAAAGCTTTTTGTCGAAGTTCGTTTTCAATTTTCTTTATTTGCATGTTTCAATTTCTTATTATACATTTTTGGGACATCAGGTGCTTATTTTGGCAAATTTTCCATGCTTTTTTTCATAGCAATTAATATGCTTTTTTATATTGCTTAAAATGGCTTTTTTTCTTAATGTTCGCAAGAGTTTTGATTTTTCATCAGCCGCTTCTTTTTCGTCAGACATCTTCCTGACTCCCAACAAGAGATTTTTACATTATATTGACTTTACGGTACATTGTAAATTAACGGCAATGGTAAAGAAAGAATATAGCAAAGATGCCAAGTCTTCATTTTTACGACTGTGTTATTGGTATTGTTTGTTAATCTAAATTGATTTAATTTTTATGGAACTGTGAGCCCCATGATGATAATAACAATCAATCATTATTCAAATTTACCATGAATCCCTTTAATTAAACAACTTCAATATCCTTAGAATCACCTTGAAGATGCAAATGTCCATCCAATTCACAACGATGGCGAGAAGAAACCACATTCTGTCATTTTCAAATCAGCTGATAACAATGACCTTGTTAGTTTTGTTTATTTTTATCATTATGTGAAGAAATTTTCATCGTTTCGCATTGCAAACATCATCTCATTTTCAGCATCGTGTCAATTCAAGCATTACTAATTGCAAAGATAGTGCTTGCTCTAAGACCAAACCTGAACCCTCTGAAGCGTTCACTTTATCAGACATCGTAAATTTTGCCTTTTTAACAGCTCATAAATTCTCAAACTTGTTTCTTGATTTATAATATTAATATTAACTTTTGTTGTTTCAATTTTTTTTTCAATTGACCATAAGTATGAGTAAAGTGAAATGTAAATTCATTTTAAATTCTTTACAGGAATTGCTTCGAGTGTCTGCTCGAAAATTTGATTTGCATCATTGGAAATACTTCACAGATGAACGAATAAGCCAGCTTCTAGCTTTAGATAAAGAGCTTGAATGGTGCAAATCGGAATTAAAAGAACTTGACATTACTTTCTTGCCAACGTAAGTTCTTTCATTTAATAAATATTTCTATTTTGCCTTTATTTGATGTCATCTCTTATATTTCTCATGAATAAATTTTTATCTAACGAAATTCTTATTTTTTTGGAAACTTGAAAAACCTTTAATTGCAACATTTAATTGCAACATTTAATTGCAACATTTAATTGCAACATTTAATTGCAACATTTAATTGCAACATTTGATTGCAACATTTAATTGCAACATTTGATACAACTACGGCATTTCATAATGGGCGTGTATGATTTAAAGTTCCTTTAAAATACTTAAGCTACGTCTAATGTACAATATTATTAACTATGATAATATTTTCTTTTTTCTTTAGTTATCCTCACAGCGAAGATCCAAAAAAAGATGCCGTTTATTCTGACACAAGGTAAATTTCACATTACCCATATTCACCACAGTTGCCTATCATTGTAGGATGGTTTTTTTCCATTTTGTAGCACTTCACTGACTATAGTTACAGCTAACTTCAACTAAAAATGTTACCAATATATTATTGTCCGTTTAATGATTATTATTTTTCTGCTTTAATGTATCATTTGCTTGCTTTTGAAGTAATTTCCTTTGATGCAGATGTCCAGCATGGTGTGACCGAGTGCTTTTCGATCTCAAGACATTCAATGAATTTTCCAAAGTGAGCTGTTATTTGTGAAACGTGGAAAATTTGTAGTTACACTATGTTTGCTTGGTTATGATTGTTAGATGTATTATAGTTGACATGTTTGTATTAAAAATCATCTGAATACGCTTGTTAATTTCCATCAATTGAGATTATTCAAAGATCCTTGCCACAGTCTGATCGTTCTACGTTTTTTCACTTGAGCAAGATGCCTGACAAAGTACTTTGGTGATTTGAAACGTGCTTTTTGAAATTTAATGAACTTAGCAATTCATTTTCAATTTGAACATATTAAAAAAGTAATTCTTTATGATCATCAGCAAGTCCATGTTCAAATGACCACAAAATTATTGAAATGAAGAATCCTTCATAATCTTATGTGATTTGTCGCATTAGTCTGAATTAAAGAAAATAAAACACAATTTTTTGATTAAAGTCCTGCTAATCCGTTTATAATGCAAAAAAGAGACATTTTCATAATTTTCATTGAAATTTGCTTTTGTTGAGGAAGTTTTTTAAATTCCCTGAACAATTAATGTAACCAACTAAATAAAGATTACGATGTCTAAGAAAGTTTGCAATTGATTATCCATAAAATCGATGTAGATTTAACGAAACTTCCTTTAGACATGTTGCTTTAGCCTCGATTTAACTTTCCATTTTAGGTAAAATTAAGCACAAGATATGACTGTATTGGAAAAGAGGTCTGCATTGGTGACCATAAGGTATTGATGAATTGATAAGATTGTCATGGAAGAAAGAAATGGTTAAATGAAAGGAAAGAAATATTTACGTTTTGGGCAACATCATGTGACTAAATCCATGTTTTGTAGTTTGTGCTTATTTATCATTTTCTACATAACGTTGGTTGCAATGTTACTACTCTAAAATGACCTTGAAATTTACTCAAATGTACCGAAAAAAAATTAAAAAAAGTGTGCCAAAAATGGATCACGCCCAGTAAAAATGGTTTGACAATTGCAGCGTCATTTATCAAATTGAATATATATTAATCAATGATATTTTATAAGATTAAATGTTTATTTTGCAGCCTGTATATTTATCATTTCAATTGCCTGCATTCAAGAAAAATGATACAATGAAGTCATGAGCAGAAGTCCATTGAAGTGGATTCTCCCGAGGGATTTTTATCGACAGTTTACCAATGATCGATAGTGTGTTCAATTTTTAATTGTTATAAATATATATAATGTACGTAATGTTATTGTCAAATGAATAAAGCTAGAATATAGGTATTATAAGCACTTCATAATTTGATTTATTTTTACATCGCATCATCTCTTATTATTTTATCATGTAATAATTTTTTTGAAAATAAAAAGTAATTTTTATTGATAACTTAATTTGCGTTGTGGTAACAACTGAATTACAACTAAAATGTTATCCTCTCTCGTTATACATTTAATTTGAAGTCGGGACCCACTTAGTGTTTCGTGGGTGTCTAAATGTTATTAACTGCACTGAAATAATTAATTAATTTTCTTCTGTTTACTATTTTAATTTACGTTTAATCAAAATTTTGCATCTCCAACGACCCTTTTCAACCACCAACCCCTACAGATATTTCCCTTTTCTACTCCAGTTTCCTGCGGTGCTCATACTCGCAATCATCATTAAGCCGTACCCAATGGGCCTAAATTTACACCTACAGTGTTCTTCCTGACCAAACTAAATCAGAAGAAGCTGTACCTTTTTAAAAACTGTTCAGTCTTCGCCGATCGGACGACAACTCTTTTACTTTAATGTTTTCAAGTAGTTTTGGATCATCTTTCAATGAAGGAGTAATCTTCATCTTCATTAGAATAATAACGTACTCCTTTTGTTAAGTCTTTGTATCGTTGTATCTACCTGAAATATCACCCCATCCGCCATGTTCAAGGGAGGCTTATTTCAAAGCTCTGCTGCAAAAGCGGGGCGTTTTTTTGGGGGGGGGGGTCTCATTATAGTAGGGGCTTGATAGAGCTTTTGCGGAATTTACAATATTCAATTATTTGTTGAAAAGTTGAGAATGATTTTCATGATGCACAATTTAAATTCACATTTACTGTTTCATTCTTAAATTATATTGTATATAGTTCTGAAATTTGAGCCCTTTTTTTATCTTTCTCTTGAAAAGTAAAGTCTGCATCATCATAATAATCATCATCATCATCGCAATAATCATGATCTGAGAAGAACATTACTTTGCAACCGACATCTTAAAAAGAAAAGAATGTTAAGATGTTTTAATGTAAATGTTTATTTAACATAACCTTGACTTTACACTGTTAAGACAAAACATTTATTGAAACAAGCAAACAATTTCTTTTCAATATAACTAAAAATACAGCTTCACATTCTTCTTTATGAATGTAAACGTTGGGCTTTGTTAATAAACTAGAAAGAACCGGATTGTGAAATGAGTTTTCTGTGACAAATTGTCAACAAAAACTGTTTTCGGTTAATAAAAAGCGGCACTTCTCTGTTGAAACATAAACTATTTGTCATGGTACATCATTGAGATGTTAAAACCCATTGCGTTATTATTGTGAGATACTCCATGTAACATTTAACAACAATCGTCTCTTTTAAATGTTTTAGAAAGCATTAATTTCCATGAATTATTTGAAGTGTGAGGATTACTTTGCTTTTGATTAAGTGCGTCCAATTTTTGCATCTCTGTTTCTTACGTAACTTAGTGTTCTTTTTTCTCTTCCACACGATCGATCAAGGTCAGAATTGATTCATATTCTATTTCAGTTTAGCCTATAATCAACCATGAAAACAACAACGACATTTACTTTTTCTCACAAAACGTTTAACAATATCAGTCAAGAATCTGCCTTAATATAAGTTTGATCCAATAAACGTCAATTGTTTAAAAGAATATCATCCTTAGAATTACTTCTCACACTTCTGATCTTAATTTCTGATCAATTTTTTGCCACTTAGAAAATATTATTAATTTCGATCATTTTTGAATCAATATCTATCATTTTATGCATTCAGTGGCATCTAAATGGCGCATTCCCTAAAACTCAATTCTTGGCATCACCCCCCCCCCCCCCCCCCCGCTGTTTGTCTCTAACTAGTCTAAAATATTGAAATCTGCATTCTCTCCGGCTGTTTATCTAATTTATGTTTACTTGTCATCTGTATTTACACTATGCCTCCTGTTATATTTAATGCACCTTTTCTTTATGGACGTCTTGTGAAGCAATTTACTCAACTACAAAAACATTGGCGCGCCATTTTGTGCAAATAATGAGATAAGGCGTTGGTGATTATTTTTGTTATTTGGATGCTATTGTCACGTGATGTTTATTCTTATTTCATTTTGCTCTTTTTCCCTATTTCATTGCTGGTCCATCATTTCAATCTTTTAATCTTCAATTATGAAATGGGTATCATGGTCATTTTTAAAAATTTGATGAATGCCTGACAAAAACTGTAACATTTTATGTTACAGGATTTATTGTTTAAGTCTAATCTATAGATGGTCCGGGTTTTATACTACACTGGAGACGCTGCTTCAACTAAAAAACTATTTTCGCTTCTGTCATTTTGACGTCTGCCTGTTTTTGACAAGTTCAAGGCAAACTTGTTATAATTTTTCGCTAGATTGGGTGTACAGTGATCAGTAGAGTCCATTTATAAATAATTTCGACAATTTCGATAATGTCTGGCTTATTGTCTCGAAGGAGAAGTTCCACAAATGCACGTGAATTATTAAATTCAAGTACAAACTGTGTTCGACTTGTTCTTCTTGGAAAAAAAGGTGTTGGAAAAAGTGGTAGGTAACATTTCCATATTTGCATCTCTTACTTTTACTATTTTGCAATCCTCAATAACATTTTTATTTCCACATCAAGAATGAATTTAGCTGGCATGAAATGAATTTTGAGAAATCTTTTTGTTTTTCTATTTCTAAAGCCCGAACATAAATGCGTGTTTCAAATGTTGCTTCTTTGTGTCTTGCGTTTGACCCGGAAACTACCAAAATAGTTGTTTGAAATATATTCTCAACGTGATTGCGTGATGATGGCTGATTTATTTAAAGTAAAAAATCTTCAAAAGTAATTTGAAAAAGGGTAGTTTTCTGTTTAATTCTCTTGTATTCTTGTTAGCAAATTTTGTTAAATCAAACACCCTAGTTCCTATCTGGATCCTTTGCATGCACATTTTCCTTTCCTCTGATACCAATTTTTAGTCTTATCATTTATTTTCCATTTTAATCAATGCATTCCAATTCCAACCCACCCACAACCATCCTTATAAGGCATTAAGATCCTCATGTACAAACGTTCAAATCATTTTTAGCTACTTTCCTTCACCGATGTATCTGTAACTTTTGATTGACATTAACTTTTTAGTGCATATGCAGGAAGACATGAATAAAGTATACTTTTATTAAATGCTTTTTGTGAGTTCTGTCGAATAAATTCCTCAAATACTTCTTGTTCTGTTTAGGTCGATAATGAATAAAACCGTTGAGACAGCTTCATAATTAATTGATTACAGATTGAAAAAACCAGGCTTTTGTTTACAAAAAGTAGCATTGTTTGCTGTCCCTTTAATGTGGCCAAAACAATCGAATATTCGAATGTTGTGATGCATTTGTTAGTGTTTTGAATGCGCTGAACATGGCAACACGTTTGCCCAAGAAAGATAATACAATCATATAAATATGTATGTGATGAAAAGAGGCAAAGAAATTTGATTTGAAAGATTAAAATTTGAAAGCAAGGGACAAATTGGATTATTTCATGGTGAAAAAGGCAAAGAGACAATGCTAACCAAATGATTTTCAACTTACATACAAGGGTCCTTATTGTGACCGCTAATTGGTTGAAATTCAATGGGCGTATCCAATTTTACAAATCAATGTGCACTTAATCTGTATAAACAATTTTGAAAAAGGATGAAGGAAAACAAGCAAAATATGACCATTAAATTAAAATTAAGCGTCCATCGATTTTCTAATAATGTCGAAAAATCTAGTGTAGTTGTTTGTAAAGTTTTATGCCTCCTGAAAGAACAAAAAATTGATCAAATTTTGCCAAGTGAAATTGAAATGACTGCCAGAATTAAAATGAAAATATTTGCAAATATGATACAAAGACAGAGGACCAATGAACGAATAACTGGAACATAAAAATTTTAAGACTAGAAAAACTGCCAATAATCGCAACAAATTCAATAATATTTTGAACATTCGGAAATAAAAAAAACCACAAGACGGCCACTGCCCGACCTGACCCGAACCGACCCGACCCGACCTCGCCTGCTTTGACCTAAACTGACCTAACTAGGCCCTTAATGGGTTAGTGTGACCTTGTACTGATACATAGAATCGTGGCAGGGGTGGGGAACTCAGTGTTCTTGGGAACTGTGGTTTCCAGTGCAAAATTTGCTAGATCTCTTAATTACGATTTTCAAGACAACAAAGAAAGCTTTTGAACAATTCGAAGAAGAAAATTTTAGGACATCAATCCTTAGCTATTTCTCTTGGTTCAAAGTTTATTCATAATTTGTTGCCATCTGTAAACAATTGGTCATAACATCTGGGTCCATCTTTTTCCTGTGTTGTCTCCGTTTTCTCACATCTCCCAACGGAAATAGCTACCCCGACTAACTTAGAAGATTAAAAGAGATAAGAGAAGCAAATCTCTTTTCAAGCCTTACTTAAGTCTTATCTGACAAATGCTTCACGTGTCTCAAAAGCCCATGTGAATAAAATCATTTTAGGCGGATTTGATTTGGAATATTATACAAATAATAAGGAAGTTTCAAACAGAATTGTCTTTCAATAATCATAAAATGTTATGATTGTTAGTAGTCCCCCCTGTCCCATCATTCGTCTTAAACCGATTGCGCATGCATGTCTTACGCAAAAGTAACAGATGCACCTGACCATAATCAAGATCAACTTTAAAAAGTATCTAAATTCTGAATTTAATTGAGGATGGATTTAACTCCTTTCTAAAGCATAAATTTTGCTTTCTTAAAATGTAAAATGAACAACTGTTTCTAATCAAAGGCTTAAATTCAAAATGACTCCATTTCCCTTCTACCCCTGCCCCATGGTATGACAATAATAACAAATGCATTTTAAAGTGAATAAATCAGCTATGATATAAGATAAAGCTTGCACCGTTGATCAATGTCATCAGATATCAGACATCGTACAATCCTTATTTGTTGATCAATTCTAATCAATTCTTACACTTCATTTGAACAGCCATAGCAGTCAGACTTTTAACACGGCGGTTCATTGGTGAATATGACCCTAATTTAGGTAAGTACAAAAACATTCTAATCGTATCATACTTCATCATAATTAGTTAATGTTATAATCACTTCATCTTCGTTGTACGTTGTTGGATATTTAAATATTCTTTATTTACCGTTAGCAAATGCATGAACCTAACATAACCTAACATAGGCAACAAATGCTAACAATGGTCAGTCACTCTGGATTAGCCTGGGTTTCTGGATTCGTTATTAAGATATAATTGTTTTCTTTTTTTCTTCCATAGAAATAACACTCAAATACATAACGAAATTGAATGGCGAGGAAATTGTGGCTGAAGTTATGGATACTGCAAAAAAGGCATGAGATCTAAGTGCACATTTATATCAAAGTAGAGTATATCAGATTATCAGCATCAGAGATCAAATGTTGCAACTATTTTGATTCAATAAAATAAGTCTTTTTCCGTAGACTGTTTCATGAAGACGAGTACATTAATGCAATAGGATCTTTTTTACGTCTCATTTACATCATCAAGTGAACATTAATGAACCTTTTTTTCCATTTTTTTTCATTTTTAGTGCGATGAAGATAGAATAAGTTCATGGGTACAATGGGCTGATTGTTTTGTTTTGGTCTATTCCGTTGTGGATTATGACAGTTTCAAAGAAATAATAAGAATAAAGAGAAGCATAGACAGGATTGTTAACAATAGCATAAAACCAACTGTGATTTTAGCTAATAAAATTGACCTCAGAACTGCAAGAAATGTTTCGAGTAATGCTGGGATAGAATATGCAACCGAGGCAGGATGTCCTCATTATGAGTTGTCTGCAAGAGAGAGTTTTGTAAACATTGAGATGGTCTTCTCAACCATAATTGAAATGGCAATCCGATGCTCAATGATAAATCAAATGAATAGGAATTATCAATCACCGCAACAGAAAGAGACTACAGGAAGCAACAAAGACACGAGAGAAAGGAAATCTTCATTTAAGAGTATCGTCAAAACATTAACAAGACAGAAATCAATCAAAGAAGAAATAAAAGAAGAAATGAAAGAAGAAATTAGAAATTGTGAAAAAGGGGATGCTCATAAGAGGCAAAGAAGAGATTATGTTTCAAACCGAAATCGAGAAAGAAGTAGTACTTGCACATTTTAAATATTCAATAAACAAGTTGGTAACAAAGCAAAAAATTCAATGAAGAGAGCAATTGGAACTTAACCTGTTTCCCCTTTTTCCATTAATGCACTGTTGCACTTTTTTCAAAACTATTTATATCCAATTCCATTTGAATAGCTTAAGACCCGAACAACCTCTCTGTTTTAAATTTTTTAAAAACAGAGTTTTTAAGAGTTCTCCTAATACTGCAAAGGATTGAATTTGATTGTTTTTTGCTTTGAACAACGACTAGCTCCATTTTGATATAAAACAAATGGAAGCACTTCATATGCCACTTGCGTTAATCGAAATCAATCGATTTGAAATGATCCCCTATCCATCATTTGTCCAACGTTTCACAGCCGTGTATTTTCAACGATTTTAAAACAATTAGTGGCGGTGAAAATAAGTATCTTATTCTGTATTCCAATAGAATTAAAACATTTTTGTATTAAGAATTTCTCACAATAGACGTTGTAATTTCATGCATTTAGTTAATGGGTGTTGAAATATATTCCATAAAAAACGAGCATTAGAAAATGATTTGCAATTACAAAATGAAACATTTCTTTTTCAATAAGAGCTCATCATCAACTTTCAACAGACTTTTCGTTATTTTCAACACATTCTTCTTTACATTTATCAAGTTCATTTTTATTCTTTATCTCCTCTTTCCTATCTAAATTTGCCAAGTCTACAACTTCCTCCTTCACAATGTCTTTCTCCCCAGATTCTTCCGCAGCCATGTCCTGCAAATCTCCCACATTTTCCTTTTTATTCTGACAATGGCAATCGTTTAAGCCACGTCGATTCCTTGCCAATTCTATTGCAAAGAATTGTACCCTTGTCACTAAATGAGACAAATGAAATCAAATTATCAATTTTGGTTATATAATGGCATTTGATAATTAAGAAATTTGCTCCTACACAAAAAGAAACGAAGGAAATATCATTAATGAGGAAAGGTATCATGTATATTAGTTTAATGTCTAAATAAATATTGATAAATGTTTTGTCAATGACTACTGTTACATATAATTATTTAGATATTAAAGGATTTTGAATCTCTTTGAACATACCCAATATTGTGTTATCTTCTGAATATCCTTTGGAGCAATCCATTCTGAAAAGCATGAAATTGCATTCAGACATTCTGTTAAACTATACAGGTTCAATGGATACAGAAAAGAGGGAAAAAAGAAAAAATAAACAAACTAAATCAGGAAATATAGTTGAACAAAATAAAGAAAGTTTCACAAATAAGCAAGTTTTGAACGAATAGTTTTATATCTTATAATAGAAGATAATGAACATATTCAGAAAATGAATGGAAATATAAATTGATAAGATAATAGACCTTAGCAAAGTTCCAAAATTATAATCCTCAATTTTTCCTTTAAAATGCTCGCAGAATGGTCTCCAGCGCTGAAGAAAAGAAATTTAAGTCTTACAGAAATAAAAATAAAAATATTGATTAGACAATAATACTACATTAATATTTCTACTTGCAAAATGGTTATAGCAGAAAAACAAATCTTAATAAAATTAACTTTTAAATATATAAGGCATCCAAACATTAATAAAACAAAGACAATAAATAACAAATATTAAATTAAATGATGATCAAATCATCATCATATGAAACTCTTACTGCTTTTGCTTGTTCACTCTTTAATGCCTCTTCATCAACCACATCAACCTAAAAAGTTTTTAATTCACCTTAAAATCTCAAAGTAATTATGCATGTCCTCAGAATGTAATTATGAAGAATTATGAAAAAACAACCACATGCAATTAGAAACATGTATTAGAGGAAGAATGGTGATTGGTGATTGGTTATTGGTTTTGATTGACACTTCTATCCCTAATATTGCTTAAAGGTCCAAGTGAGAAAGATATTCTTTAAGCCTTAAAATATCAAATGCATTAAAATAATCTTTGAAAATTCACCTTAAAATTCTTGAAGAACCTTTTAAACCTTCGATAGATTTGATCATCAAACCTAAATCAAAGAAAATTCAAAGGTTTTCTTCCAATCCAGATTTTTTCAAAGTTTTTGTGATACCATCTAACACAAGAAATAGTCAACAACGATTGTTGTTATTATTATCATCTTGGCCGAGACTCTTGATTGTCAACATTATTACTATTGGTGGCATTTAGCGTCCAGTGTGAGGCCGGCTAAGTAATTTAAATTGCAAAGGGTTTTGTATATTTAGTTTTTTTGTAATTGTAATGTTGTATTTGTATTTTAGGTTCATGTTAATCCAGGAGGTAGTCATGTTATATTGCTCCTCCTGGTATACTGTCTTCGTAGTGTAGTATAGTAGATTGTAGGTAGTGTATGTAGTGTATTTAAGTCCTCTGTATTGTAAACGTTTTTTATATTGAATATATAAAAAAAAAAAAAACAAGAAATAGAGTCTGATGATAGAATAAGTATTGATTAATTCACTATTAAATTCATCATTACCCTAAACAGCAGATAAATAACGAAATAGTTAGAAATGTAGCATAAAGAACCATGCTACAGTATTCAATGATAGACTCTTGTAAGGCAATTTGAAACATGCACTGATTAGTATAAGATTGATTTGATTGGCTGAAGCAAAGAATGCAAAGAACTTGCTTGGTGAGTCGAAGTCTTTTTGCATCAAATGAACTGATGAGCTGACGAAAAATACAAAAATAAAACTGATATTACTACAATCTCAAGATTTTATAAATACCATTTAAAATAGAAAAAAAAAAACAAAATGCAAACTAGATATAAAATTGATAAATTGCATTCTTTAACTTCAAATTGAGTAAAGTATTTAAAACATGAGTATTTCCATACCTGGAAATGTACCTCTGCATATTTATAAGTTTTTGTTGCCCATAAAAATTCATAGGATGGCTAAAATTGAAATAAGATTGCAAAAATAAGTAATCAATAACTCATTCAAATTTAATCATGTTAATTTGTTATCATTCCATTTTGTTCCACAACACAGGCACAATGAAACTCTGCTGGGGTCCATCTTATATATTTTTATACATACTAACCATAAGGGAGCTACCCAATTGTAAAATTTTTAGTCTCAACCCTGATTCGAACCCAAGCTCACCACATTTGTAGTCAAACAGCCAATCCACTGCGCCACACAGGCACAATGAAATAGTCATGAAACTCTGGTGTAGTTTATTGCAGTTCTCACCATGGTAGACTGTTTTTCCTTGTTTTGGCTTAATGCCTTGGTCAGAGCCACGCTGAATATGTTAAATCAATGCGGCATTGGCTGACATGGAGTTCATATACTAACCATAAGGGTGCTATCCAATTGTAAAATTTTTAGTCTCAACCATGATTCAAACCTTGTTATATATCCAATGTATATCAACAGCTACAGAAAGTGGAATAGGTTAACTACGGTTTATCTGCAAGATATAATTCCTTGTAGATGGAGTAGTTGAGGTTTTTATGTGTAATACATGCAGAAAATATAGATAACAAAACTTACATCGTTTCCAAACTGTGATGCATCCATGCTTAATAAATTGGCAGCAGCCATTGCACTTCCGGCTCCCTTCAAACAGAAGAAGTGATATAAAATCATTAACTGTTTAATCTTTCCACTAAAGGCACTTTGGGGCCTTGTCGTAGGGTGGGAGATTTTTTGTCTCATGTTTGCTTAACGTACAATTTCCATTCACAGCCCCATCTCTCACACACTGCATTTTTACTTTTGAAAAATAAATAACACAAGGCTTTTGATGACAGCAAATGGCCTTAAATGTCATAGCTGATCCTTGGCAGTCTCAATATATGTTCACCTGGAGTTTCCTACTAAAGTCGACTCTGGTTACAGTCACTCTGCTTAGAGTCACATTCGGATATTATCACAATTCTGCTGTTTCCCAAATTTAACTCTCTGGTCAAACCAATAGAATTGAACTCCTCTTACAGGTCAGGGTGAAGAAGAAAATTAAGATGTTGATTGTTTCACAAAATCAAATGCACTGAAGGAATTGAGGCAATTGAGGAAATTATTGAGCGAGATCAAAGACGTGGGAACCAAGGGGCACAGGGGGTATTGTAAAATAAAAAGGATGCCATTGCAAAGCTTTTCCCGGTGCCACAGGCATAACCAACTGCCGCTGACCCAAAAACTTTGATATAAGCTGCGGCGTCACTTCTATCAGCAATCTGGCACCAAAAGTGGTGAGGATGAAGAGTGCCTTGCAAAACATAATGCCCCCCTAACTTGCATATTCTTCTTTCTTCTCTGAGCGGGATGCATAAAAAATGCGGAGAGGGCGTCTTTTCGTCTCATGCAAAATTAGTTATTAGTAGCTGTTTTATAAATGCGCCTTTAGGGACATTTCTGATGGAAAAAGTACTTGGAAATAGCTTTTGTGCCAGTGTAAAGCTGCCGTCACACATTTCTGTAATCTAACTCGCTATTTTTGGCAACTCCGCTTTCAGTCACACTTTTCTTGAAAATATTTTGTGTGACTATAACCGGAGTCGCCTGTACCTAAAGCAGCTTGGTGCAGATTTGAACCAGAGAGAATCAGATGTGCACGCCTTGCACCTCCTATTTTTTCCTTGCATGCACAAGATCTCGCCGAGTTCTGTCATCTTCTGCAGACTGCGCAACCGTGTGCAAGCCGCCCGTAGGTATATATCACTCATGTTCCCTCTTGTTGCCCTGTGATGCAAGAACAGGGGGGAGGACCTAAGTCTCACCATCTCTGCTGATATGAATTAAAATAAAATAAGAATAAAAGTAGCTTTAACATCAGATCACTTTTTACCTTAAAATGGTTAAAATATTGTTGAAAAAATACATGAAATGAAAGGAAATGATTTTGTTGTTGTGTGTGCTCCTTTTTGAAAACTGAAACTTCCTATTATTGAACCAATGTAATAATGAAGGAAGCAAATGTAGATTTATACTTACCATTGATGTTACAACATCCTCCATCTTTTCTTCAGTTTACGTTTCAATCACAAGTTTTGAAATTATTTAATAAGTAAATCCACAGCTTTCTTCGTCAAATTTGGTTTTATTAAAAGAACGAAAACCATGCGGATACGAGGCTTGTGAGCATGTGACAACAACAACGACAACAACAGCAGCAGCAACAACAGCATAATCAAGCAGAAGAACTTCAATGGAAACATAACATAAAATAAAATAATTTTGTTTGAAAATAAAAATGAATACTGATGTGGTACGAATTCTTTTTTAATCAAAATTGTATGTTCTAGTGTGGTTAGAAAATACTTATTATTTGTCAACGTCAACTTTTGTATATTTTTGTTTTACCTGAGTCATTTTTGGCGCCAGTTGGCAGAGCATGGCAGAACTCGACGAGATCTCGCGCGTGCAAGGTTTTAAATGAGGGGTGCACGGCGTGCACATCCTATTCTCTCGGATGCGCCAAGCCACTTTAGGTTAATGTATGAACCTCCAGGTGAACCTATATTGAGCCTATACGCATACAATGTGCGCGTGCAAAGCCTAATTTTTGGGGTGCACTTAGATTTGCAGCAAATTTTCTTGTGCGTGCAGTTGCCACGCTCTGCAGACTGGTGACACAAATGCAAATAAGTGAGGTGAATTTTTTTTAGTTACCAAATTGAAATGATTTTCCATCTTTTGATCAACATGGATATATAACTCTACCCAGAGATGCATGAATTGGCATAAACTATGTGTTACACTGAAACTGGAAATTTTAATTTAATTTCGTTTATTTAATATGCCTCTTAATAGTATAGCTCTGCTTCTTTGGCATCAAGCACTTTTTAGCAGACTAATTAACAGTAATTTTCATCAATATGCCTTTTATGTATAACAATGCGACTTAAATAACCATTTACCTTTAATGTATAGAGTGGTTCCTCGTCTGCAAATCAAAATGAAAATGATGCATCAATTTTAAATGAAGTTGACCAGCAAGAAGACAGTTTAAATGAGAATGCATCTGTCATTGACTTAGAAATCATCAATTATAGAGAAGGTATCACTTTCTAAGTTTACTTTAAGTGACCCAATCATTGCCCCCTGTCGTATAGCAGACCCTGGTAAATAAATGCCTGTGATGAAGGTTATTTTAGCATTAAACGCCTGTGCCATATAGGTGCCCCCTTTAAACGTGAATCTCTAAGTGTTACAAAATATGCAGAACTGAGAAAGAAATTGACAAAGCCAAAAGGAGATATTGACTTGACAAGATATAAATCCTTTTGAAACTGATGAAAGGGATATTAAAATTTGAAAATAATAGTAGCAATCACTGAGAAGTAAGCTATTGAACAAATAAAGAACTTGATGAGATTGATTGAAAGTTTTCCCCCTTATTCAGCAAGTGGAGCAAGTGTTCCCTAATGTGTATCATTTTTGGCAAAGACTTTAATTTTGATATTTTGAATTTGATAGATAAGCATTTGATTGCTAATATGTGTATAAACCAGATCATTTGGTCCATTGTCACCAGGAAAGTGTTTACAAGACTATTCAATTGTGCCAATCATATTGTCTGATGTAATCTCCCTGTCCCATCTGGATCGTGTCATCTATACATTGTCTTGCAAGGCTTTTTTGAACAAGTTAAAATCCCAAATGCAAGTTGCCAATTTTAACGAAATTTTATGCCTGTGTCTGCCCTGTACATTCACATTTAATTTGAACAAATCCATTCAAAAACTTAACAAGTATTTTAGGGAAAAAGACCCCTATGACCAAGTCCCCTATAATTGCAGCAATTTCATTGACAAGGCTCTTTTCTTTAGAAGGTGACCAGACGGAAGTTGTAGATTTAACCAAAGATATTTCAGGATTTGTTGACTTAACCAAAGATGATGGTGTTGTTCAGGTAAACTAGCATTTTACACAAAAGTTAAGCCACTCTAAATTCTATCTAGTTTAACTCTAAATGACTTTATTCTTTGTCAACTATATAACCATGGCTACAAAGTTAATCAATTAGAATTAATTTAATACTGAAATAATCATTTCATTTGTTCTTATTTCCCGATAACATTGACCATTTTTTATGGCAATTAGAAAGACCTATCAAAAATATTTTCATTTTTTTTCAGATTCCCATATCAGAAACTTGTAAGTCTCCTTTTACTTATTTCTCAATATTATGTATGGAAATGTAAGAATTGTGCTGGATCAAATTTGTGGCTCAACATTTTTAATTGACAAAATGTTTTCTTTGCTGTGGCATGTTAGTAATTGTATCTAAGTTTAAATAAATGATTTGTTTTGGAATGTTATTGCAGCAAAACAAAGAAGAAAGAAAAAACCAAGGAAACTACCATATTCAAAAAATACAACAGTTTTTGATGACTCAATAGAAATCTTGCCAAGTTCAAGGTTATTGCCATATTTTACTAATTGCGTTAAAATATTTTTATCATAAGTTGCCTACTTTCCATTATTATACCTTATTTGTCAATAAGTAATGTGCCAAAACTATTTAAAACTAATAGTTTTATTTTGTCGTGTAGTTTTATTTTTCAATTGTAGACCTTACAAAGACAATTTTTTTTCATTACTAATCCGACTAGAAACTTTTGAAAGAGAAATGTTTTATTTTGCTTTTTTTTAAATGAGATGATCATAGATCTAAAGCGAGAAACATTTGCTTTGAATTTATTGAAATGGCAATATTTTTGTTTATTTATCCTTCCTTATTTTTGTTTCAGTTCAAATCGACAATCTTCAGATTCACCCCCACAGGATCCAGGAAAAAAATTAATTTGTCCAATCTGCTTTGATGATTCTGACCGTGTAAGCTTTTTTCTTTGCTAATAACAAAATAATAATTTTCATTGTATTTTTACCTTTTATACAAACATTAACATTTTGCATTCATTTATTATTGTCCATAATTAATGTCTAGGCAGCTAGCTAAGAAACTAAAGAACATTTTTGAGGATAATTCAATGTATAGTGAGTTTTATTAATGCACAGAAATATTTAGTGTTCTGTATTGAACTAGAAATGCTCATAAAAAGGCTTTGCAATGGCCAAAACAAGGGTGCTTAAAAACCCAATGTCTCAGGCAGTCGATCTCTAAAGATGAAAATGAATTGAGTGCCCCTCTGGGAAATGTCTTTTAATCATATAGACAAAAAATTGTAACTTTGTACAGATTTTTGTATCATTATGAGGATTATCTAGAACAATAAATCCCCAAATTTTTTAATGGTTAATGAAAAATGTTTTCTTTGTAGATCAATCGCGGAGCTAGACACTTAGTATCAACAACATGCGGTCATGTCTTTTGTAACAAATGCCTTGAAGATTCCTTAAAACTTCAACGAAAATGCCCAACGTGTAGAAAAAGCATAAACAATAAACAGTTTCATAAACTTTTTATATAATAAGACGATTTTACATTCTAATTTAGTAGCTTAAGTGTTCTTTGGTACGTCGGGAAAATGGTTACTGCGTTGTTGTATAGTTTGAGTGTACATTTACAAGTAGAGTTTCAAATTATTTTTAGTGATCAAACTAGAAACTAGACAAGCTTAAGCATTACTGTTTTGGATAGCGATAGAATTAATTATCTACCAAGTTCCACCTGGCAATATTTTGGGATCAGTTTTCAGATTAGTGTAATTCTTGTGCAGTAAACGAACAGTTCAGTTGCAATTGTAAATATAATAAGTAATGTATCAATTATATCAATTTGCTCTGTTTGGTTAATATTCTTTAAAATGATTATTATAAATGATAGTTTTGCACATTATATTAAACTTTATTGAATACGCTTATCAAAATGCAATCCATGGTGCATTGCTAAGTCAAATACTATAAAAACTTTCCTTTTTAACTTTACTTCAAACATGGACTCTGATCAAGGTGTAGTAAGCCGTGAACAAAGTAAAACAACTACATGTGCACGTCTAGAAATCTCGCCAGGAAGCTTGCGAGGAAAAACAGAGATTACAATGCCACACCGACGTAACACTAATTACAATCCACTTGTTCATTAAAGGTTTGTCGGATTTGGATGCTTGCTATGGATGTAGTTCCGACCCTGTTCGATCGTTGGATGTTTTCCACGGTTCCGTCTAATCTGCTATTGTTAAGTGTTTCTAATCTTGGAATGCTCTATTACTTGAGGTCTCATATCTCTATTAACAATTTGGACTAGATCATTTTAAAATTGGTAATTACTCTCAATTGCCCCAAGTCAACATTCCCCTATATCTACAATTAAATACAATTGGTCAGTTTCGTATCCTTTTTTATTCTTTAAAAATAGTTTGCTTAAGCTGCCCTCATGTATTTGCTTTTTCTAATCCGTGTCTGTTTGTCCATACAAGATTGGGATGGGTATGCGTCTCCCCAGTCCCCTTTCCCTTGATGTTTTCTTTACATCTTATTCTAGGCTTTCCTTTGCATCGTTATCTCTCCATTAGCAAACACTCTATATAGAGATAGATCCAACCAATAAATGGGCCTAATTGCCCCACAAGATCATCTCCATATCTAGCGGATTGAATGATATTTTGTCATGTCTGCCTTTCTCACTTTAAATATTTCCTTTTACTTTCTCCAGCATTTATCAATGTAACTAAAATTTGGCTTGTTTTAAAGACACGTTCAAGCATTGCATGAGGTGCTTCATTTAAGAGACATGAAATATGAGGTTTGTTATGTTGTTTAGATTGATTAACTGCCATCAATTCAATTCAATGATTGAGTTAGATAAAAAAATTACAAGTTAACTAAAATTCGACTTAGAGAGGATATCAGTTGGTTTATTCAAAAATTCTAGAGTGTAAAACCACAAAAGGAAACCATCACATCGTGATATAGGAACAAAATAAAGTATTCACACAGTTTTCAACAAATGTAATTTCCTCCTTAACAAAAAGCTTGACAGATAACATGTATCTCTTGGGTTAGGTACCATGGTTGAAATCAAAGTTAGTTCTGACAAATTAGTCTCAACCAGTAAGGCAGCAAGCTATGCAAAATGCCCTCTGCATAATTTCAATTAATTTTAAGGCTTCTGAGGTAGTGTTTGCTAAAAGAATTATTCATAAATAACAGTAAACAATGTTTCATTTCGTATTATTGCTCATTACGCGAATTTAAAAGAGCAAACAAAACTATATTTCTTACTTTTCAGAACTACTAATATTAGACGTAATTTTCAAAGTGTTTGGCTTTCATTTATATCGACAAAATGTTTATCTTTTGCATCTCGAAAAATGAGTTAGATGAGTCAATGAAAATGACGAGTATTACTATCTTGCAAGCTTTTGAAAAATGAATCATCAAAGTTCTCCGAAATACAATTTGTTTATCGCCCCAATTCTATTCGAAGATATTTATGCACAACAAATTTACAATGATTTGATGGGGTAGGTTAGCAAATAAAACTCTCTAGTTTTCATTTCCGCCACAGATGAATTTGACTGATAAAATCAAGGCAGTTTAGTAATGTAATATGGAGGTGATATTTAAAATTCAACCATGAGTAATGGCCTCGACCCACTTTGTTCAACATCTCGTCTCTAATCCAAATTTTATTCATGTATTCAAACCAAAATATGTAAATTGTTGGTTTTTTCCAAAATATTAAAACGTTGTCGAAGATATGCTTTTTAACATAATTTAATAAAGTGTGTGTAAAATAAACCTCTTATAATTTGTAATGCCAAGGTGAAGAGTGGCTCGAATAACCAGTAGAATGTCCATAAGAATTGTAATTATGATAAGTGGCAGCGATACTACCCGAATGTCCATAATTATAAGAGTTGTAATTATAGTTTAGATTGTTACTCAAAGTGCCATAGCTGTCGTAACAAGGTTCTATCAACGAGTTTGTTTGATACATTGAAATGGGAGGTGAACTGCAATAACGAGAGATGCAAGATGGCTGACCATTTCTAATCAAAATTGGAACGGGCACTTGTCGACCTGATGTGAAATTCAACCAATCCAAACGGTTCCTCGATTCAATGCTTTGCTTTTTGCATTTGTATCTTTTATTTTGGAACCATATCTTTATCTACAACAAAATATCAATGTTTGTAAGGCCAGATTTGACCTAAGAGGAATTTGATGAGAGTGGACTTTAACGATGCTTGCGTTGAAAGGGGAACGAAGATCCAATGTAAACGAATGTAATTCACTTAAAACACACTAGAAGCAAGAACAGAATATGCTCCGATGATTTTCAATTCATTGAGGCAAAATTTAAACTTTATACAACAGAAATATTTGGAGGTATTCTGTCAGAGAAATTGTATTTTTAAAATTGGCAATTAAGAGAATCATAAGAATGTGGTCGAACTTATTAATAAAAGAAATAACAAACAACTAAAGAATAAATGAAAACTTTGTGTGAATTTAAATAGGCAGTAGCACAACATTTATAGCATCACAGACATTCAAAACACAGTTTCAGAAGTATGCCACTTTTGCGGTTAAAGGGCTTTATTCGCTACTTAACCAACTTTGAAACTGTTTGCTGACTGTATCCTTATATTTTCACCGTCAAGGAAACGAGGTTATGTAAACTTGCATAATAAATGTTGAACAGCTGAGCTTTGTCTGGGTCAAACGTTGGCATTAATGACATGAATTCAAAATATCATGCTATGTATTTTTAAATCATTCTCAAATTCAAGTCAAGCATCTTATTTCAAATGTGTTTCAACAAGTGTTCGCTTATTGCCAATAGTTTTCACAGGTAAATGCCCTTTCGTGATCTCGAGGCAGGAAAATGTTTAAATGCCCTGTTTGACGATGCTGGGAATGTATGCTAAATAAAGTAAAATATACCACACCCAGATTACAGACTTTTTATTCATAGGGATCATATCTTACTTATCAAATTTATCTTACTTACAAATTTATCTTACTTACAAATTTATCTTACATACAAATTAACATCATCAGAGCAACATAGATTGCAACCATTCATTCTTCGCTTTCACAAGTCATCCTTTTTATCATGATTTCGACGTTCATCATCTTTTTACATTTATTACTTCTTTTGAAAGCAAATTCAACTTAGACGCAAACTTGATGGACAGAATCAAAACAAATCTTAATGCTTTACCATTTATACATTTTTATTTCAAAGGAAAGTTGGAATTGATTACTTACTTGAGTTGGTGTTAAATTGAGTTTGTTGGCCAATTGTTCCCTTTCATTTGCATTTAAATATTTTTGCTGTTTGAATCGCTGCTCCAATTCTGTCACTTGTGATTGCGAGAAAAGTATTCTAGGTTTTTTCTTTGGCCTTGGCAAATTCATTGACGCTGCCATGCAGTTATTATCCTGCCTCAATGTGGAATCTTTCACGTCAAATGCTTTTTCATCTTGTTCAATGTTAAAAGTCTCTTCCGCTGCTAAAACATAAAGCATCATACAATACAATCCATACAAATCATTAAATACTCAAGAAGATAGTTTCTCTTAACTCGCTCATCACTCATTTTCTCCCCGTTCTATCACTTTTGGACTTAAAATGTTTTACAAATGCAGTTTTATGAAAAACTTCAGCCTCTTAGGGAAACCACAGTTATTATTTATATTGATTAACTACCATCAAGAGTCATTTCATTCATTCTTTGTAGTTTAAAGTTGATTGACCAATGGATAATTATTTTACTCAAATCTTGTCAAATGAAGAGATCTCTAATTTAGTATTTTTAAATATTTCAAGTGTGTACTTGGTAGTAAATCCGCTTTTACACATGCAGTTTAAACATAAATGTCTTAGGACATTAGGGATAATCCTAGTTAGACAATTAAATTCATTGTAACTCGCGAAAACATGGGCAAAAGTTTGTTAATTCACAAGATTGTACAGCTATGTCAAATTCGGAAACATTTAAATCAAAACGGTTTGAGATTTGATTATCAGTGCCTTAGTTTACATTTAAGATTCAAGCTAACAAATAAATTTATTCAAAAAAGACAAAAGGAGATGTATGTGATAAACTATAGCAGGCAGCTGATATGCATTTTAGGTGCGTATTTATTCAGATGCGCGTTTGCCAAAAATGTGACTTACAGCCTTCATTCTATGTCTTCAAATTGATTTCAAAGATTATGGTCGGTAAAAGGGGAAATATGTTGGAAGATCCTTGCAGTGCTGGGACATGCGGAATAATAAGAAAGGATAGAATATATTACATAATGAAATCCAAGAAAAGATGAAATTTTTAGGCCTTTTTTCATATTATGGACGATTTTTGAGATTCATGTGTAAAAGAACACATGATCATTTAATGGAATCTTTCCATTCCAACCATGATAGGTCATATAACTTTTTGTAAACTGCTTCATTAAAATAAATCATAAATCATAAGGGAATCAATTATGTCATCAAAAATAATCAATGTTAATTCAAGCGGCGGGCCTAGTGTTGATAGGAAGCTTACCGGCGAAAACGCACGAAATTTAGCGAAATTTTGGGTGAAATTCGAACAAGCATTAGTCCAAATGCACATGGCAAAAAATTGAAAGAATTGTAAGAAAAAAGAATAAACTTTCTGATATGAAATATTGATCAAAACTTAATAACAGAATCAGGTATTCTAAGGCCTCAAATAGGCTCAAATATTACCTAAATTCTTAAATTTGTCCTGTTTAAATTGTTAAGGTTAAAGAAAGGATGCTTTAAGGTCCTTGACTGAAGGAAATACAAAACAAAACTTGTATCAAACTTGCCTATGAACGGATAAATGTTAATGAGAACTGAATAGAGTTATGTTGCTTGAATAGCTAATATAATTCTCAGGGAGAAAACAGTGCATCATTTCTATATTGTTTCATGTTTTGGAGGTCATTCTATTCATATGAAAAAATAAATCCGGAAAGATTAATATGAGTTCGTTCCCGAATTGAAACGCCCTTTGATTCCAATGCAATACACTGTTTATCTTCTATCAAACGCCCATCAGTTTCTTATAATGTCTTATCCAATGCCAATCATTTTCTTAAAATGTCCCGATACTCCTTTTTGAGGCGCAAAATCCTTTTCAATGGTACCAAGCTCAAGCAAGGAAATCTACGCCAACCTTAGTTGTTCATTCTCATGCAGTCAATCAATCAATCATTCGTTTATTCATTCGTTGATTCATTCGTTTATTGATTTATTCATTCATTCAGTCATTCATTTGTTTACTAACTCTTTCATTCATTTCTTAGTTCCTCCCTTTAATGCACTGATTCTAAGTGTGCCTAATTTGACTGTGAACTACCCAATTGGAGCAGATATTCAGAGCAAAAATCCAACATTTCATTTCCATTTCTTTTCAATGATTTTTGGCATTTTTTAGGGAATGGTTACCCTTAGCAAAGCAGCTTGGGTGAAGGGGATCTGTTCTTAATATAAATATCAGTTACTTCGTTTCTAAGCTGTTATAAATCAGCATTTTTAAGAACATGAAGATGTAGTTGACTGACTTGTGGATTGGAGCAACTTAAAGAAACTTGAAATGAATAATTCTAGTTGGCAAAGTGACAGCTTTGATCTAAATCACTACAATTGGACAATCATAGGGTTTCATTGGCTGAATAAAATTAGAAAACATTATATGCTACTCAGTTTCATCGCTTTAAGTCTTATAAATGTTAATCTTAACTTTGCAGCATGTAGGCTCCATCTTTGAAGGCTTGTTGGTTATAAAAAGGGGTTTCTGTAAAACTATGTTCATTTTCATTCAATATAATTTCCAATATTTTCACTACCAGCAATATCTGCTATCTGTTACATTTGAACATTTTTAACATCATAATCATATAAAAAAATTATCATTTTTTCATGATACAAAATGTGAATTGTAAGGGGGCCATAAAGAAAAGTGGGCAAGCAATTTCCTTAATATGAAAGTGCTTGCTTATAATTATTATTGTATATGATAGAGGTTTTGAAGGTCATTAAAATTGAAGAAGAGAAATGATTGTAATTGCCAAGGCCCTTTGCGGGGACTCTATTCGACCAGGTAGACCATTATTCGCTTTTAGCACTTGAATTGTTAAAGATGAGTGTAAGAAAGTTAAGTTTGATGTTGGCACAGTCTCCAATACATTTGAATGTTTCGGTAAAGGTGAGAATAAAGAAATGAAATTAATCGGCAATTCAGCCTCATCGGCCTCCGAATGTCAAACAACTCAAGCATCTGAACAAGTCTTTGATACTATAAAAGATTCAGTAATAAAAAGTGGTGCGTGCAAGGTCATGGTGGACTTAATCATCTCTGACATTCCTTTTACACTCTAAAGGAAATATTGTTAAAAGTATATAATGTCAATAGGTTTCAAATGAAGACTGAAATAAAAGTAAGTCGCTTATCAAATGCCTTAAAACTGCATTGCAATGATTTGAAAAGAGTTTGAAAGTTAGGGACAACCGGTTACCATGTAAAAACCCAAAGAATGACTGGATCGAGTTGAAATGCGAATTATAAACTTGTCAAAATTATAGATGTGACATTTGATCGATTTTAAAGATAATTACTAGGATAGGATGTTTCCTTATGCATTGAACTTACCAAGCAAATCATTCTATTTTCATACATTTTGTATCGTCACGCGGGTAGTATGACACAATCTCCATTTTACAACTGTGACCTTCTTACATGAAACCCTGTTCATCCTTGTTATTTCGTATGCACAAGCAATTAACAGTGTTGATAGCCTAGCACTCTTGTGTCTTTCCACAATTTCCTTTCTCGCAATAAGAAACTCAAGTGGGCAACAGGACAGCTCCTTGCCGTAAATCCTTGGCCAACAATAAGAACCTAAATGGACACTTGAAAGGACTTCAAAGTAAAATAAAGCAGAAATTTGATTTAAAAGCAAGATACCTTTAACGAATTGTCGTGCACCTTTGATTTCAGCCTCTGCTACCATACAACTTAAACCAGTGAATTCGTCATTTGTACTTGAACCAGTCAGTGTCTCGTAGTCCATCGTAGTTTGTAGTTCAGAACCGTCTCGCTTGTCATGAGTGTCCTCCATTTCACCTTCAAATGCCTTTGATTCGCTCCGCCTTAAAATATGCTCAACGAGAAAAGACGACGAGATTGGCTCGAGATTCAAATCTCTGTTTTCGTCCATAGAAACTTTCCACTTGAGAAAAGGTGTCGATATATGATCAAGCACCTCTTATTATGATTGCCTGGTGAATGATAGGACCAGATGTATAACGTATGCTTTACTGCTTAGCTCTGCTCCAGAGGTGTAAATGCGCCAAAAAAGGTTTAACGATAATTATATTGCAAGTGTGGTAAAATCCAACACAAATAAAGCTAATGGAATCAATTGATGATACACACAGCTGGTTATGTCAAAGTTTACTACGTAGAATGTTACTAGGCAGGCGATCGTGTATTTACCGGATATTGTTGACACTGATCTCTCTGCCCTTTATAATTGCTGAAAGGTGTACGCCTAAAACGTAGAGAAGAATTCAGAAAGGCCAAGCCAAAACCAATAGGAGCAGAAAAGGATAGTATATAGTCGATGAACAGAAAGACCACCTCATCTTCCTTTACCAGTAAAGCGTTTGCAAATTCAAATAAACAGGGTTGTAAAAACCCAAGCTGGAAAGTGGTACTTGTGTGTATATACAAGATGAAACGTGGCATGAAGTGCTTGGGCGAATTTCAAGATAATCATCATTAAGAGGACAGCAAAAGTCAGACAAATGTGCTCAAAAATCAGTTTATTGTTAAGTAACCGGCCGCCCTGATCTTGCCAATCAACAGTTACCTAGCGCTATGAAGGGATTCTTGGGCAGACGGGGGCACACCACATTAAATGATTGCTTCCTTCATTAAGAGAACAACGTGAATTTACTGAAGGAAAGGATAAGAGCTAAATGAGGGTTGAGATAAAATGTTTAGGGTCTTGACTTGAAATTGCAAAGAACGATGAAGGGGGTAGGATTCGGGGGGTACGATTTACAATATTTTTTCAGGCTTTGGTATACCTCAAACAGTAAACCCAAATTCAAGAATCACATTATGTAGCATGACGTAACTAATGAATGAAATATGCAACTGGCAATTTAAAGTTACTTTGCTTGTTATTTTAGCGAAGCAAAATCTAAATATCGAAGTCACCTGAATAAGGGGGGAACATGCCCCCATGATCCTTCAAAACAACACCTAATTCAACAGTTTCAGAAGGTAGTAAAAATAATACATGCATGATACGTTTAAGATATTTCCACAATCTGCTTAATTTTGATCTTTAAACCTTTTTATATATCAACAAAACCGTTGTGATGATGGAAATTTGCCTTATGGCTAATATGTGGTTGCTGCACCATCATCGACATATTTGATAGGCTGTGCATATTGAAAAGATACGGGCAATATTAAGTTGCAAGATTGCTCAGAGGCGGAGAAGTGGGTTGGCTGTTTGCGTTTATCGACCTCAAATCCGTTAATGAGCAATAGGCTTGGAACCTAATGGAAAAATGCGGAAACCCATCTGTTCTGCCATTTTTATCAATAGAGAATCCCTTCTCTCTTAGCTGTCATCTTTAGACTTGATTGTTTTATTCGAGACAGTCTGGGCGAGTTGAAAATTTCGGTTTTCCTTGCGCAAATACAGTACAATTTCCATGTCTAGTGACAAATTCACTCGTTTTATCGTTTTGAAACTATTTTTAAACAGTCTCCATATAACAATTAATTCTTGCATTTCCCTACTGTAGGCGCCGTCTGCAATATGGGAGTCTTGATGTCAGGAAGTGTAGAGTCAGGCAGGGCTTTTTGAAAACGTGAAGTAGATGGATCACGTTCCCTCCTGTCCCTAACCCTCTACCCCTCATCCTCCTGTCCCTGAGCTGTCTCAACCCCTAGGCTGACGTCTATTTGCAAGATTTTCATATGCGTAGAGGGGCCCTGGTGTCCCCAGCCAAAAATCAAATCATTTTCTCGTCTTCCATTGTCAAAAACAACTTTCATTCTCCCCATTACGTCATAGAATGCGAAATTATACAGTTTTGAAATTTAAGTATGGTTTTTATAGCATATTTTATTTCATTTGTTTTGGTTAATCTTATTTAAGATAAAAGATATTATTATCGCTAAAGCAAAGGCACAAGAACTTTTATATGAGTAATAGTCAAAATATTCCAACCAATTGAAAAATTTGGTAGATTTAGATGTCCCCCACATGAATGTCAATTAAGGTGGGGTTCAATTAAAATAATTTAACAAATTAATTAATTTAACCATCATGACTACACAGGGTAGTGTTAGTGATAGAAGAAGGTAACGACCCACTGAAAAATTGAGGGAAATAAAAAGTAATTTTGAAAACAAGAATGTGCGGTGTAACGTTTGAAAATTGAACCCCGTTGTTTTAAATCATGAACTAACATTATCATAATTATAATTAGATTTCTTACCGTCGAAATATGGCTTGCTTGTTAAACCTAAGAACTTTTTTCAGATCCGTTTTTCATTGTTTTAACTTTTAACTCAATGAAACTTTGTTTATTTTTCATCACATATATTTGATGTGGTGTTTTTTGGTGAATGGTTAATATTTGAAAGTTTTTTATCAATATTGAAGTGCGTCAATTGTTATATGCAAGCAAATATACATTGAAATTATGTCAATTTTATTTCCTTTCTTTTCTACAAGAAACGTCAGCAGATTGAAAATTCAAACTCCGCATTCTGTTTTTATCAATTTGCATAAATGAATGTGAATAATGTTTGTGATTTTTTAATAAATTAATAGTGTTTCTGATTTAATATTTCAGGTCTACATGGCACTAAAACTAAATGTTGTATTTGAATTTGCATCGTGTCAGATTGATGGTTTCAAGCAACTTCTCATTTTTATCATTTTTCATCTTTCACAATATCTTATTTTATTTTATAATTTTATTCAGTTTTATCATTTTATTTTGCAATTTTTATTTATGTTAATTAATCTTTATATGAATGTATTTGCATAGGAACTAAATATGAGAATGTTTCAAATAACATGTAATTAGAATTTAAGACTCTAGCAAAAACTCCTATTGTGTTGTGCTATTGTAAGGAAAAAAAATAATGCATCGGACCATAATGAAAAATCTTTGTTCTGAACAGTGGAATAGAATTTTAATGTTAAGATAAAAGTGAAATGAAATGCCAAGAGATTAAAAAGATAGACGCATGAACTTGCTGGATTTCATAAAAGATGGGTGCTAATTGCAATAGGATTTTAGATAAAAGAATGAGTAAATATCTTATATAAATTTTCCATTGATGTCTTGCCTTCTCTTCTCACAGAAAAAGTCTTGCATTGGAAGCTGTGATGAAGGAAACTTCCTGATTAGAGATGGAAAATAAGGAATAAGACACTAAAGTAGGATATTGCAACAAAGGATGCAAAAAGGTACAGTTCATGTGAAAAACAACTAATATTTATGTAATTAGCACATCGCTTTATGGCAAGGTAGAACATGTTTATGTTTCTTTAATGGATAGAGAGGGAACTGTCCAACAAGGTTCAATCATGAATCATAGATCAGATACATTACATACTTAAGCCTAGTTTGCAGAATCAAGCACTGACAATTGTTTTCAGTGGCCTTTTCACGAGCTTAGCTCATCATCTTCTCGCCACACTTAAAATTCTGAAATGTTACATTGAATCATATTTGAACTCTTTGATATTTGTGTATTCAGATGAATTTAGTTGTGATTGCCAAAGCCTTTCTCCTTTCTATGTGACGTGTGCAAACATGCATTCAATGCTATATGATCATCTTTTATGACAATCTGTCAACGAAGGTGGGGCGAGTGGCTGCATTTAACAAAGCTGAATAAATCATGTTGCATTGCCTTCTGTCTTAGTAAACATCCAACTCTTCACATACACAGCTGCTATGTCAATATTTTCCATTAAATTTGCTATATCTAACATCCCATGTGATCTTATGCAACTAGTAATGAGGCAATTGAAATTCATTGATTTTCACAGCATTCAAAATAGCGCGGCCGAGTTTGTACAGGGTTGTCCTGTCAAAATATCTAAAGATCTTCCATGTCACTCATCACCATCTTTTTGATAAATGCTAAATGCTAATGATCAATGTCATCTTCCAAAATCTTGTTAAAACTCATAAGAATTGTATGAAGAGGCTCATTTTAGTGCCTTTTTAACATTCTGTTTCCTTTCTTTAAAAAATCATATTAACAGTTTCCAATATTTCTCAAATATTCTTCTTTTAATCTGCTTTTTTTTCATACTCCTTTAGATTTGTTAATCAGTTTAGTTTCAGTATCTTTCCAAGATCCTTCTGGCTGGGGACTTTTGATTAAACATAGCAGTGACTTCCTAATATGCCTTCATGTTTTAACGGTGCAGGCGGCTGTTTGTAATCATTATGTGTCTTAGTAAACTGAATGTTCTCATGGGAATGATGTGGAAGAAAGCGTCTTTTTATTCCTCCTCGCTGTTTGGAAGGCCGTGAAAAAGGGAAGGAACAGAGGAAATGGAGGCAAAGAGCCTTCATTTTTGCCATTAGCCCACCCCCCTCAAATCGAAATCAACATGTGATGCATTTGTTTGTAACTGAAGGTAACAATATCTGTATCGTTCAACACAAAGTCATTGTGGAGGAGTAAAAAGAGAAATCAGCTGAGCAAATTGATGGGTTTCATCTGACAAATGAGTCAGTGAAATGTTTGAACGATGCATACAAATGTAATGAATAAGTTGCCAATACCAAAGGATTTGTTGATACAACTGTTATAATTGTTATCTCATGATGTCATCAGCATTAGAAAAAGAAGAACAAGCATTTTACTGAAAGGCTGCAACTCTTGTCTATTCAGCCTGGTTTTCATCCCTGTTCTGTATGTGAGTTTGCACTTGCAAGATAGTCGATCCTCAAAATAATCTCCTTACCAGATACCAATACAAAATCTAGTATTTGATGGTAGTATGGGTGACAATTGAGGTGAAGTATGTACCAAAACCATTAGCAGAGGCTTCGTGGTTAAGGCCTCATAGAAGGGGCACAATTCAATGATTTTCCGACAAGGGATTAAATTGAAATTTCACCCACTTTGATGATGTTAAATCGCAATGTACATCAAATATTTTCAATTCAAGTCATGCGGAGAAAATCTCTTTTGCAGACTTAATTAAACCAAATTTTGAAGACCATTTTGTTTCTGTGGTTATTTTAAGTTAACCATTAGTCTTTGTGCTCCGATTCTTTATATATATCATGCAAACGAAGTGTCTACATTGGAATTATCATGACCCTTACATAACCAGTAAATAATAGCATAAAACTCAAAGAAGTCTATCAAAAACCGAACGGAACTCAAATTCCACGTGTCCCCCTGCCTCCCAAACTACATCGCTTCTGAGCAGTTGATTGATACATGTCACTATACCTATATCTATGCCTTTACCTATATTATACCTATACCTATTTTTATACCAATATCTTTACCAATTCTTATACCAATACCTATTCTTATACCAATACCTATTCTTATACCTATACCTATTCTTATACCAATACCTATTCTTATACCAATACCTATTCTTATACCTATACCTATTCTTATACCTATACCTATTCTTATACAAATACCTATTCTAATACCAATACCTATTCTTATACCAATACCTATTCTTATACCAATACCTATTCGTATACTAATACCTATACCTATTCTTTTACCAATACCTAAACCTTTTTGGCTACAACTATATCTTTAATTTTCCCTATTGATGTAGTTTGTCACAATTTCTTTTCATCGAATGTCATGTTGTAAATTTTTAAAACTCCATCGACACCCATTCATGTTAAAATTCTTTCATAAATCAATTACTTGTTTCTCCATATTTTAAGTTTTCTTGTTTCCGTCAGACATGGTTGCCTATTCCATTTACTTCGCTTTCATTTCCTAAAAACTTTTTAAATTATTTACAATTTTTTAGCTTCATTTCATCAACTTTCATCACATTTGTAATAATATCCCGCTTGTTTTAAGAAGAAGATTTAAAGAAGCTCCTCGCTGGCTCGAAACTGTTTGGTTTTACGCTCAGACTTAAAGAAGGTCAGGACTAGATTAATCTCTTTTCGATTGATTTTGTTTACGAAAGGATTAGAATTGTTCCTCTCTCTCTCTTTCGCTGCTGTTGGTTTAATCTTAAGCATTTCTGATCAGCATTAACCTTGCAAAGAATTTTCACTCTTTGTTTGATCAACAATGTCAAAGAAAAAGATTTTCTCTCCACTTATTTTATACAATTGCCCGCTGGTTTTCATGTACTGGATTTTCTAATCGACTATCTGGTTCAACATGCTGAATACAGATAATTTGTTTAATTTACTCTCTACCTCTGTCTAAAACCACTCTATTTAGATCTTACATTTTTCCTTCTGCTAACTAGAATGAGACTGTACCTACAGAAAATCGTAATTTTATCATTTAATTCAAATCCAGGAGGTGATTCACTTTTTTTATAAAGAAACAATTTTTTACATGTATTGAATTTAAATATGAAGGTCAGCCATTTGAAATTTGATTGTAATGAAACCATTTCTGCATTACGCTGCCTAAATTTGTGTAAAAATCCTTGCTGTAAGAGTTTTTTACATTAAATATTTGCTACTTTCCAATAGGCTATTTAATATAGGATAAGATAAGTCCAAAGTTCTGAACGTTTTTACTTTATGTAATGAAAGCCCAAGAACTATCAAGGCATGTCTTGTGTATCTTCAGCCTCGTTCACTCATTTGTTAATGTTAACAAGATACAGAAGGTCACCACTCTTTGCATAAAATTTTTAATGAATTTCTTTTATTTTAATCTTAGTGTGAAAACAATAATGTACTTGTTTTTGTTCCCTGTTCCTTAAATCAATCCATATAATCTGTTTAATCCTGGTATATCTAATAGAAACTATTTCATGTCGGCAAATAGTCATACGCTTTAAAAAGATCTGAATGCAACAGGTTTATGCGTTTGATATCAATCCACTTTGATGACAGGTGCAACTAGAACAAATTTACAAAATCATTTCAATCATTGAATCTTTCGGAATTCGTTTTTGTCATTCTGACGCAACGGGTCTGATTTGGATGCATGCATGGGTACAAATGAACCCAACTTAGATGCTTGGTTTGAGACTAACAAGGCAATTAAACCCACACTGTTGATCAAACTGTGATATTTTTAGGTGCTGCATGATCTCATACATGCAGTTGTGTTTTAAGCTGCAAACTTGTCTACTTTTTGTTTTGATAGGATTTCATTAATCACACAGAATTTCTATAACATTTGATATTTTCACTAAAAGGGCGACCGTCTTCAGCTGCTTCCTACGCAGATTAGCTTTTTCATTAAACACGAAGCTTTGAAAAGAAGCTTAAGAGCATCCACAAGCTCTATTAATTATTTAGAACGATTACTCCAACACAAATTACAACATCAAAGAAAAGATATTTTAAAGAAAACTGTTTTAGTATGTGTAAATCAATTGCCGTGTTTCTTGTAGCCTGTGATCTTCTGTTAAGTGAAGCGAGGGATAATTCAGTGTGAAAAGATCAAAATTAAATCACAGACCACGATTGTTCATTCAGCATTTGGTTGAGTGCGAATGTTTTGATGCTGGTTCCCGACAAGACAAGTGGATAAGCAAATAAACAACAACAACACAGAGGTATGGCAACAACTTCCAGATATGTTAAGTATCATTGACGCAAAAATTGATAATAAAATGTTGATTGTGATGATTTATGCATGTTAATCATGATTTTAAGAAATAGAATTCCTAATTGAATTTTGAAAATATGTTGCCTGTATAAAATATATAAATATCAAGTATAAAGGGGAAGCTTTTTGAGGAAATTTATTCATTTTAAAATATTTTTGGTGAAGAAGATGAAGCTACTGTTTCTTGAGAAGATTATAAAAAAATGATTAACATTTGAATAAAAGTGTCAATTTCCTGGTCCAAAATGTGACTGGAAATTTCAAATTGAAAAAATTAAAAACAATCGTTTAAGAAAAAGACAGAAAATAAATTAAAAAGAATGAATATCAATGACATTTTGTTCTTTATGTGAATCAATGCTTCTAAAAAAACATACTTTTTTAATCTCTGGTAATTAACAACTTTTCAATATTTCTACGTATCTATAAAAATTTTAACAAATAACACATCAAAAACATTAAAGTCATGTTGAAAAGAATTTTCAAGAATTTTGTGAAAGTGAAAGAATTTCATCGGTTGTCAATGGATTGATTCTCAAAAGCACCTGTCATTCTGCTTTTAAAGTGAAGGTTTGAAGAATAAGTGAATTTTTCTAAGCTTTTAGCCTTGATTGTATTATTTCTATTGAAAGATTTATGAGGCAATGAGAGCAAGTTAAGAAAAACCTAATACGTTTATGCAATGCTTATTTTTAAAAGAGCGTTCTATTGTTGAATGTTTTACAATCAAACCATCTCCTAACAAGAACAGAAAGACAGGCAACCACAATTGTTCCTTCTAATTTCACTAATTTTTGTAAAATCAATCCTCCTTGTACCAAACTGATTGTTTGCACAATCTAGAGTCTTCCTGGAAAATTTTGAAACCAGTGCCTATCCAGCACAACATATGTTTACAAAAATTTTTTTGTTTGGTTTCAACTCAAATAAGTTTTGTTATTCTTTCATCCTTTATGATCCAAAGTCCTTTGCATAATAGTTATGCTATAAATTATGCTGATTTATTCCTCAATTTTCCATTAAGTTAAGCAGGTAGTAAGATTAATTTTGATTTCGAAACATGTTGCAAACGTTCATGTTTATGTTTTGTCAATCATGATAAGAAAATGCCAGACAATGATTAATCGCTGCCTTGTGCTAACATACAAAGGAATAAGGCAGGGATGAGCATTTGGTCTTTTTATAGAAATGATGTTTATGAATGAATGAATGAATGCAGACAGGTCCCTCCGGATAGGGAGAAAGTAGAACAATGGGTCAAAATTGGATGAATTATTTGAAATAAATTATCAAGCATGTGACGGCAAATTACAACCAATATTTGCAAATTTAGTTTTTAATGCTACCAAATACAGATGATAACACTGAATAAGATGATTTTCCTACATATTTGCTCACAGTGATATTTTTTCATACTTAAGAAAGAACTGAAGTGCAATTTTAGCGTATCCTTTCATAAACAGAACACTGTAGTATTTCATTTAAATATCTTTTTGCATATTATTGAAGCCTTTGTTTGCGAAAACGGTTTGAACTATTGAGTTAAAAAACTGAGCGATCTCTCAGACGTAACACGGCCGATTTTAAAAAGACAAAAGTCGTAGGAATGAAAATATCATAATTCTATTTGTTCCATGTGACAAAGAGTTTTCTTTGATCTTATTCAGGCCATTTCTTCAACAAAGATGGATAAATTCATAAAACCAATAAGAACTTAAAGTCATTGCTTGCTTAAAACTTAAGAAAACCCACAATTCAATTTAAGTAAAGCAAAGGCAAGGAACCTGAGTGTCATGAATTTTCGTATTTACCATCTGTCCCTTCTAACGAGCAAATTCAGGTAGGCCTAATCTCGTTCTTTTTGAAAATAACGTTGATTTTTACTCTAGAATTTACCTGTTTAGCAATTTACCTTCTTAGGTAATTATTTCTTGAAAGCATTTTGCCATTCATTTTACAAATAACTGACTTTATAGACACATTTATTATTTCGACTTCTTTACTTGGGCTATTTAAGCCATAATCATAATGGTAAGCCCAGTTTTACCTGTTTTGCTTTTTATATCACTGCCTTACGATTTATCAGATGCAAGTCAACATTGAACCGTTTGGTTTTCATTTTGGACAGGCCTGTGTAGGAGCTACTTCCGGCTAAATAAAAAGGCATTCTTTGTACAATTGCATCATCGGCCGATAACCCAAAACACAGTTCCAAGATGTGGAAAATCATAAATTGGAGAAAGTCTGCAAGAGATTACGCAGAGGCAAGAAGGGATGCAGATGTGCGTTATCCAGGTACAACCTTCAATTTTCGCTCTAATACTGTACTTATGACATTCAACGTTCAACGTTCATGACGTCAACATTCACACATTGACGCCTTTATAGATAGGTTGCATAAATTAGAAGCAGAATTTTCAGAGGTTTCAGAAATTCATAGATTGCGTTGTTCTACTTCATTGACCAAGTTTGGCGTGGTTGCAAGTTTACTTGGGGATATTCCACAATCTTATACACTACGTAAAACAATCAAAGTGTGGAATTATATTTTTTGTAAATGTAAATAGATAATGTTTAGTTTCAATGATCAGTGACTGGATTGCTTAAGGAATGTTTGCTATCTAAGAATGTTTTATAACCATTTGTGGCGTTGTCGTTAATTAAAGTTAAAGGAAATCATTAAAAGATAATGAGCTCTTTTTAATGACTGGTGGTGCAAAAAGTTTCCTTCAACTCAATTATTTTAATTTCTTAGTTTCATTGATATGCTTACAATCAATCATTAATACAAACTACTGCCTTTTGTAAAATATATTATTTCGTTACTTTAATTTTGGGATCGTTGCAGGAATTCCAGAAAAAGCATTCCAAATGGAGCAGAGAAGGAAACGAAAGAGAAATGAAGAGCATGTCAATAATTTCATTTCAAATTCAACACTTCATGGCCTGCATTTCTGTTTCGATAAAAAACATTTGATACGAAGAATAATTTGGACATTGATATTGGTTGGTGCCTTTGGATATGTTGGTGAAAAAATATATGCAAGTCTCGTGCAGTTTTTTCAGTATCCAATGAGCACAACAACAACACTCGTCTATGATGAACAGAATATTAACCTCCCAGCTATTTCAATATGCAACCTTAATGACTTTCGTAGGTCGAAATTCGAAAACACTCTATTAGCAAAAACTTTCATCTCCATGGATTTCAGTAAAATTAATGGAAGTGTTTATAGAGATACAGTCCTAGAAGCAAATCACAGATTGTCAGATATGTTAGTGGATATAACCGTAAATAGAAAGGCATACAACGCATCAAGTTTTGTTGAATACTGGGACCGTTCAGGAACAACGAGATGTTACACTTTCAATTCAGGAAAAAACGAGAATATTCTGTCCGTAAACCTGACAGGTCCTAACAATGGCATCGAAGTGGTACTCGATATTCAACAGTATGATTATTACGATACGACGCAAGCTGGTATAAAACTGGTTTTACATGGACAAGAAGAAACACCAGTCAAAGTTGCTGGAATGTTATTAATGCCAGGCACATTAACACATATCGAAATTGCTAAAAGAAGGGTTCGTTTTTTCAACTGCATTGCTTTTATTAAAAATTGTGTGGAAGTATCACTGTAATGTTGTTTTCTTACATAAAAGCTAATAATCCCGTACATCTTCTGGTAGATATCTACAACTTCAAATTGTTATCTTATATACAGCTGGTTTATCCAATGCCCAGCTGATGCTGTTACTTCCATTTTGCCTCATTTTTCTCACATGCCTATAAGAGCTTTTACATACAATGAAATGTCTGCTACATGCTACATTTTACAGAATCATCATTTCCGTTCAACATTCCGATCTCTTTACTCTTTATTAAAAAACATTTTTAACCCCTCCCCCTTAATGGCTGTGCCCACCTTTCATAATGGTCTGATATTGCAATCGTTCATTTCTTGGTTTTTCTAGAGGAAAAATCTCAAGAAACCATACAGAACGAACTGTGGAAGTTTAAAATTGAAACATTTCAAGGGATACTCGCAAGATCTTTGTTGGCTTGATAAACTCACCTCACACGTTGTACAAGAGTGTGGTTGCATCGATTCATTTATGCCTGGTAAGTATAACCGTCCTTTTTAAATATATTTTAATTCTTACTTCTTACAAAAAAGGAATGCTAAATTCACAAAAAACCTCAATTTTTTATATCTTTCACTGGTTTTTTTCAATCTCTGTTTTCTTTTAAAGGCCATGGTTTACTTAATCCTAGAAATTGACTCTGATATTTAAGTCTTTTTAGGTTAAAAATTCGACGTAAATTTACTATTTACATCTTCATACTTTATATCAGTATCAAGTAATGATAAAGTTCTTAATTTCAATGTCGTTCGATAAATTTTCATTCTAGAATAATTGGAAGCAACAATTTAAACCAATGATACGCTTGTTTTCAGGGCAATATCCTATTTGTAACTTGACAAGGTTGATGGCATGCACATGGAACGCGTGGGGTACGTTATCTCAGAATATAATTCCAATATTTATCAACCATTATACCATTCATAGAATAAAAGTTTCTCCGATTCGGTAGTTAGTATTCACTTCAAAGAGATTTGCTCATAGTTTCATGGGTGAGTCTAACTCATGTCAGGTGGTGTAAATATGAAGAAAATGCATGTAAAAATGGATTTTCTACAGCATAAAGAATCTTTCATTGGAAATCCCAAATCGTAGAGCTGCTCAATCTTAATTAGATTTCATTTCTCAGATTAACCTGATTTTCATGTGTATTTTTCACCTCATGATTCACGTTATTATTCTTTTCAGAAAGCTTTGACAAAACACAAAATTACCACTGCCCAATTCCATGCAAAACTGAGGAATTTCTCATGAAGACATCTACGGCTCTTTACCCGTCAAATTCATTTGCTGACAGACTTGCACAGGCCAAGAATCTAAGTGGGTTTCCAATGGAAAACAGAATGCTCATCAGGTAACGATAAGTTCAAAATTTACTTTGCTACTTGAGTAGTTCAAGATTATGTTTAATAGAAAGGGTCTGCTTGCATCAAAAAGACTAGATATCCTATTGGTGATCCTATGACGAATTACGGCTTCCATATTTCGTTATATCTTAGTACCATTATTATTAATACTTTCGTTTAGTGTTAACACCTCTTGTTATGATTAATTCATAATGATTACTTGAGCAGTCACGATAGCCAATTATATTATTCGCTACTAAATTTCTTACGCTTGTACGCATTGACAGAGGTACATTCAATTCTGCAAATTATATTGTTTAAAATCAATAAACTTTAAAATGTGTTCCTTTGTAGAGAAAATTACTTAAAATTTGTCGTTTTCTACGGTGAACTGAGTTACGAATTGGTGGAGCAAGAACCGAGCTATGATTTAAAAGTTTTACTTGGTAAGAATTTACCATGATGATGGTGAACGTAACTATTTTCTGGCATACTTTCATCACAGATGTCATCGAATCAAAATTTTCATTTCATTGGTGTGAATGAAAGCACATACCCTTGTTAGAGCATCTAGATATCCTTGTACATAGAAGATAATGCAATTTTTAAAACGAACAATTTAAAAAAGAACCACTTCGATTCTTTGATTTGTTTTCATGCCAAAGCTTGAGCACCACCATATTAAGGAAAATCATGGAAGTATATTGGAAGCTCTTTTGGTATTGACTTATAAAGAGCCAAAATCATAAGGATACAGTCTGTGTCATATTTGAATTCGCTTAACTATCTTTGTTCTCTCTATTGTTATAAAATGCATGATTACTTTTTGCAAATGTCATTTCCATTTATATCAAATACTAAATTTGTTAATTTTTATTTCAGGTGATATTGGTGGTCAACTTGGCTTGTTTCTTGGCTCCAGTCTCTTAACCTATGTCGAGTTTTTTGATTGCTTTCTGATGGTTATTTACACAAAGTATTTCGAAGTACTTCTACCAAGATAACTGGATTGAATTTCTAAAAATCACAAGACTTGATTGGCCTAATATCTTAAATCGCTTTGTTTCAAAAATATCAAGTTATAATATAAACACTTGCGCTAGTTGGAGACTGCACTCTTTGTAACTAACTGAATGGGACCCACCGTAGGAATTTGAAGGAGGATTTAGATCAAACTGACGAATGGCAACACCAATTAATGCCAAGGTGATTGCTTCAAAGCATAAGAGCTCGATGCTTTTCTTAAAAATAATGCCCCATCAATTGTATAACTTCATCCGTGGAAATTTATGATAAAAACACACCAAATGCACGCACAAAAACTCTAATGATCTTATTTCTAAATCATCAAAAACAAGCAGAGATCTAAGTCCTGTAAATCTTTGCAGTTTTAACATTTGTACATATTCAATAGTTGTTTTTTTTAGTTTAATCAGCGCTTATTTAATTTATTTTTCATGTATTTAAATTGAACAGATGCTGTATACATTCTTAATTTGTATCTAGCCTTGTTTGACCGTTTTAAGTCAGATTAAAGGAAACATGTATCAAGTCTAAAATAACCAATAGGAAGATTTTATGCAATTTTCATTCCAAGTCGTGACTAAATAATTATTTTTTGCATTAACATTGTACTTATGAATGAATCCAAGGAACCTGCAAGATCAGCCACTAGAGTGAGCATTTACATATTGAATAATCATGACCTTGAGTAAACTCTTCCATGTATAATTCATTAGCATTTTCCAGCAATCTTCACATATCAATTATATGCTGTATGTAATCACAAGTGTCTCGAAGTTTATTTCATCATTTCACAGTTAAGTGGCCATATGCCTTCTTCAAAACTCATTTATGTAGTTTTTCTCAGCGTTAATCCTTTGAAAACTTTTTTGCGATTCATCATCTACTTTTCGACTGAAATTCAACAATGAAATCAATTTGTGATCGTCTTCCGTTCCATGCACTCAAACAGACAGAATTTCAAGTCTTCTTTTTATACAATCCAAAAAGATTCCGTGAATTCATTTCATTTCTTAGATTCAAATGAAAGAATTGACAAAATTCTTCATAAGTTCAGCTCCGTTTCAATGATGAACTTGTGGGACACTAGTTACTTGAGTTGAATCTAAATTTCGTCTCGGAGAATTGATTCGTCACTAATTTTACCGCATTCAAATTGTGCAAAATTATCATATTAATGCATTTTTCAATTATTGAGATCACCACATCGCAAAATTCATGAAAACAACCAATGAAAAGGACCAGAACAAAGTTTATCAGTTTAATTAGGACGTTTGAAATATTTTTTATCAGTATTTCACTCCAGCAAACAAGAATTTTTCGCATCAGATCTGTTGTCTGTGAATGAGCCTGTCTAAATGCAGCTGTCAAATTTCTTATCAAAGTTACTAGCAAATCACTATATTTGTTGTACACCTAGGTATTCAAAATCGTTATCCCGTTCCAGATTGATACTTTTCCATCCACAACAACAACCACTTTGTTTCCAGAATCAAAGATGGATGCCAAACATGAAGATACCTTTACTCTCCGAGATTGGAATGACGAAGATAGAATGAATTTTATGTTCTCAGCTTTTCCAAAAGATAGAAACATAAATCCACGTCATTGGGATAGTAAAATGAATTATTGGATTGAAGAAATTAAGCGTTGCTGCTTGTTTTATGGTGATGTATGCATCAACTGCGAAAAACTAAGGGAAAGATTTTCAAGGAAAGATAGGGTGCCACACGGTAATCTGGAGAAAAACATTGATTTAGCTTTCAAATTTTATCAATTACATGCTATTTCATCTTTAGCTTTATATAGTAAAGAAAGTTTGTTTAGTTCGAATAATAAAGTAAGTTTAAACATGTCTTATGCTGCAAATATATTTCATTCATGCTGTAATATATATGGAACCTTAAATTTAATAGGTTACTGTATATCAATCTTGTTATCTTTTCTGTAAGGTTTAAATATTGTTATATCCCAAATGGAAAAGCAAGGGCTGCTAACAAATGAAGAAACATTGTTGCAAAACCTTGGAAATCATTGGTTGGGTTGGACATATGCAATCATAAAAGAATCAACAAAGTGGGCATTGTCAAATTTATGGGGAAGTGGCACAACATCCGATAATAAAGACTTTGTCTTTTGTGAAACACTTGATGTATGCTTTCTATTCATTTTTATCTCTACCACACAACTAACATATACTCATGCCTTAAAGTTTTAAATAAATTTACTGAAATGACAAAAAAACAATAATAAACAACAACATGAAAATATTAATCTTACTAGGAAAGGGTAACCACTCTCTTGCCCCTTGCTAGAGGCATCTTTTGCCCTCAAATGGTTTCTCTTAAAATTCTCTTGGGAGCACAGTCAAAGTGGTACTTTAATACAGAGTGTTTTGACAGGGTGCTTCTGTAGACATCTGCAAGTTTGGTGTTGACATAACTGCACCTGATACTTGATCAATTAATTGTATACCAGATATTTATCTCATTCTTCTTCTTGCATGTTCCATTCTGACTGGGACAAATACTAACTTTATTTACAACAGTGTTTAGTTATTTAAATGATGTTTGTAATTAAATATAAAGGAAAATAACAATTAATATTAGTTATTGTTACTTGCAATGCCCTGAATTAATCAATTCTTTTGTAGGTGCTTGGAAGTGAAATTTTAACAAAACATCATCAAGTTGCTAAATTTGACAAAACAGACCATGTCGTTCCTTGGAAGGTAGTTAAAGAGTTTTACCTCAGAACTAAGCAAGACTTAAGTGACAATGAGCTCATGTTGATTGTTGCCCATTTAAAATCGAAAAGGATGGTAGACATAGCTACAAATACCCAAGGTGAAAAGGTAGGCTGATGTTTATTCAGAAAGTCATGATGCATTTTCATGTAGAAATTTACTTTTACTGTTCATTGTTTTATGTTTGACAGTTTATTTCTTTTCACATGTAAACATTTGTAGATTTTTGACCAAATCAATACATCAATATATAATATTTCTTGGCAGTTGCTCAAGTTTGCAAGGAATAAAGACACCCCGGTCCAAGGAATAAATGAAAATGATTGGCATATTTTGAGGTATATTGTAATCAGTTAACAATATGAAATGAATATGAAACAAAATACTACATTATTGAAGTTTTTGTATTTGTTATATTTTATTTTTGCCAGTTATAAAGGCAGTTTCACTACTTCTGTAAAGTGACCAGAAAACATTTGAATTGAAATTTGAACAAGGCTCTTGATATATTAATTACATAGTGAAAACTGATGTAAATATAGAGAATTAAACCATGATAAAATGCTTTACTTAGAAGACTTTCCTTTTCTTTTTCGTAATGCATTCTTTTGGTTTTCATACAGGCTAAAAAAGGCATTAGCCAAACTGAAGATCCAAACTGTTGAAGACAAAAAGGAACTATCAAGGTATGATCATTTTTGTTTTTGTTAACAGGACTAAATATTGTGCTTCAATCACATCAATAACAGTGTAATTCCAATACTTAAATTCTGATTGAATCAAATCCCAAGCAATCAATGAACAAATAAGGAAAGTTCATCTTGAAGAAGGAGGTGTAATGCCACCAAATTAGGGTGATCATTCGACTTAGCTACAATTATTTGTCAACTGATGAAGAAATGATGTTTATTCTTTCCTCATTTTATTTGTAGAATTAAAGGTGATACAGTTGGCTGCCTAAAGCAAAAGGACAAAGCCCAGGTAATGGAAATAAATGCCAAATGTGTTTCACATTTTGCGAATTCGGAAATTATATCTTGTTTTATACCAGAACATTGTTCTGTCAGCAGCACTAATTGGTGGATGGTAAATATGTTTTTATTTTAGTGAAATTGGCAATTTGTATTTTTCATTCAATCTTTTATTTCTAGGCCAAGAGATTGATGTATCAAAAACGCAAATTAGAGAAAAGTTTGAATCAGAAACAGGATACTTTGCTTACATTAACTGATCAACTCACAACCATTCAAAATGCAGACTCAAATAGAATGGTATGATAACCTATACATTTTTTAATGCAAACAAATTTAAATTTCATATTTGTCAAGTCCCTTCATCATCTCTTGAATAAAATGCAAATGGTGAATTTCTCTAAAATATATTCTTATTTTTGTGCATATTCATTCCGTTGTAAATGCACTTTCCAGTATATCGTTTTTGCTAATGAGATTTCCAGTCTACAGAATTGCACATCACAGAGGTGCTATTTGTTGTAATTCACCATTGCAAAATTTAAAATTGATCAGGATTCTTGCTTTTGCAGATTGAATAACAATTCATAATATTTCAAGCTAATTTTTAATTTCAGATACTAGATGCCATTAGCAGCAGTAGTGCTATTTTGAATGCCTCTTTGCAAGATGAGAATTTGTCACCAGAAAAAGTTGATGAAATTTTTGAAAAAAGTATTGAGGTATCATTTTTCTTTCAATTTCTAGAAATCAGTAGACTTATTTCTGTCAATTTTGCTTTTCATGAATTGGTTATTCCCCCCCCCCCCCTCAAGAAATGTATGTCATATCTTGGTCAAACGTTTCATTAAATAATGCTTTTCGTATTGGATTATGCACATCATCTTTTCTATGCTGTATGGTTATTTGTTTATTAAATTTGATTTTTATAGATTATTGCACTTCCTTGAGAAAAATTTTTAAAATAATACCTTGATTTATTTTGATGCTAATTGTGATTTTGTATTGTCAATTAGACTGCTGATTATGCTAAAGAAATTGACAGTTCCATATTACAAGGTTTGGCTCAATTTAATTTGATAAGTGTGCAAACGTACATGTTGATTGACCAAATTAATTTGTATCATCACATTAAACACTTTTCTTTTTTGAAGTTGCAAATGTTCAATTTCCTGTGCTTAATTTCATCTAACTGCATGACCATGAGGGTATAGGCAATCAAACAGTTGTAGTATGCGCATGGCATTGGCAGGCACCCAAGATAAGATCTTGCACAGTCACCCATCTGAAGTACTTTGAATCAATTTTTTTAGGTCTTACTCAGTTGGAAGGAGAAGCTGTTGATTTGCAGGAGTTAGAAGATGAATTATCCGAACTCCTTTTGGAAAATGGTATTCTTGATTCTTTCTTAAATGATTCATTGATTGTTTCATAATACCATTTTCTTAATACAATAAAATTAATTAATTTCCTTTTTCTTTTTAATTCAGAAATCGAAAGAAAGCCAACAGCAGAGGAGGTTCTTGATTTGCCAAAAGTGCCAAGTTTTTCACCTGGAGCAGCAACAAAAAAAAAGGATATCAAAATGCGTGCATTGGCCAAATGATGATGCTGACAATAAAATCTTTTATTCTGTTAGATCTTACCCTAGTATTCATACTCAATTCAATAAATATACATTTGCAGTGAAAATTTTACTTAAAGTGGCAAAATGGAAATTTTTTGCAACACAGGTTTTGTTTTGCTTTGATGTGTTTTAAATTTTTCTCATTTTTGAAAGCAGTTTTGTTCTCTTCCGTTTCAAAAAATGCTAATATGCATCTATAAAAATCGGGGGAGGGGGGCGTTCCTTGATTTTCCTCCCAGGTACGAGCTCCCTGTTTAGTGGCGTTGTGCAGCCTCATAATCAAGACGAGTTTTGTAAACTAAATGACATCATCACTGTCGGCCTAAGGTCAGTTTATGTTTTTAATGGTTTCATGGTAGAAGTTACTGGAACCTTTAGTTGTAAATCAATCAAACACCAGTTTATGGACCAAGTTGCAATGGATGGATGAAAAATGAAGCTTTTTGCGTTCATTAAACCAGTTTTTGCAGCCCTGTCGATTTATGCTATTTTTATATCAATAGCTACAGATATTTCTCCCCTGAGGCACACGAGTTTTGTTGTGAGTGCAGCTCGGTATGCTGATGTTACCGAAGATGGAATTGAACATGAGTTAGCAAGAACAAGTAGCTGTGACACAAAATCAAGAAAGTATGGATATCATTCTCTGTCAATATTTAAACTAAAAGCCTTTAACTTAATTTTTCAAATTTTTTCATCACACATCTTACAATAGCCGTTTTTTTTTCGCGCCCAAGGTTTGCGTTGTCATAATGTATCCTTATCTACTGTCATGCTATAAAACTCAGTGCCTGTTTTTACTGCTGCTTTTGTCGTGGACTCGATCTAGCTTGTCCGTCAAATTGAGCAACTTAGGTTTTGAAGATAAGTACCATAATGATGGTCTTCATTACTTTTGTATTGTTTAACCTCCAGCTCATTGACATTAGTAAGTACTCTCGATGGTGGTTTTGTTGCATTGGATTCACACTCTGGACAACTCATTTGGAAATTAAAAGAATCAACTGATCCTCTCTTATCTTCAAGTCTTAGTTCTGTTAAGGTATGCTTTATTATTTATTTATTTATTTATTTATTTATTTATTTCATTTACAGAATCAAGAATGCATCTCCAGTTTTTAGAGTATGGGCGATCTTGACACGATCTTGGGTGCCCCACGGTCCTGCACCCCAGGTGTGGGTGCACAAAAACCGTCCAAAATCACCACTGTAAGGTGCACCACTGCACCACTGCACCAAAGGAACCACTGACAAACATACAAACATAAGAACTGTAAAATCTGAGGGGGGCCTAGGTTGTGCTATTTTAGGCATTTAAGAATTATCTTGGGTGTGCCATTGCCATAAGCTGCATTCTGGATGCACATAACGGGCACCCTCAGATTGCAAGGTGCCTTTTCATTGATTTGTTTTGGCAAAAAGTCTCTTTTAAAATGATTGTTGTTTAGATGATTCTTGATAAAGTGATCTGAGACGTGGTTATTAAAATGAAATTGGCCCACTGATTGCCGAAAGGAGAGTAAACATGCAAATAAGAGCATCAATTTTAGCTGCCTCATAATGCAAGTTCATTAATAAAACTTACTTCATTTCTAATCACATTGACCATTTGATTTTGACATTGAATCTGTCTTGATTTTAGTTGAAAGAAGACATTGCAAAACTCAAATTTGTCCCTTCTTTAGATGGTGGAATTTACCAATTAAAAACAGACAAAATTGAGGTAAGGTTTTTCCGTTGTGACAGCCTGATTTATCAAGGTTTGCTTCTATCAACTTTTGCCTGCATCTGTTTGTTATAATTATACTGAAAGACGCAGTAATGCATTTCTTTAATGAGTGTGTTTTGTTTAAGGCAATTTGCAATTTTGTATTTAGACAACTTTTTTGCCCTTGTTTTTATCAGGCAGTACCTCTATCAGCTGAGCTATTGCTTGGGAAATTTCAAAAACTTCCTGATGGTACACATATAGTAGGAGGCAAAGAAATAAAAAGTTATGGAATTGATGCTGAAACAGGCAAGGTGAGGTCATGTTGAAAAATGTGTTCATGATTAGAGTTAACTGATAGACATTCAACTTCCTTTGTAATGATGTTGGTTTGTAGCAACTGCATCACTATGTTGGCACAAGACGGACTGTGTGTCTTTTTCATCCAAATGCAATTGGACCCTCTTAGCCTTGTAAACACTTTCATTCATAAAATCATGCTTAAATCTCCTGTTTTGCCCTGTTATTAAAACCAATGATCATTTTCATATTTCTGTTAGCTTATCTATGAGTGCAGCATAAATGGTTGTAAGCCAGTGAGCAAAAGATGGAATCTTTCAGAAAGAGATGTTTTCGTTGTAAGAAGAACACAACAAATCATCAGGGCAGTTAGCCAAACAACTGGAGAAGAAAGGTATGCTCCATCAGACAACATTTTCAATTTGTAAAAATAGTTTTGGAATACATGTTTTCTTCTTATTTGTTATGCAAGGAAATTTGTTGGAGTTACAGTTGATAGAAGAAATATAGAAGGGAGTTATTGTTAAAGGTAGAAAGAGAAGTTTCTAACAGCAAAAATACTTCAACTGATAAAAAGAAAGATGGAACTTTGGAAAATCTTTGCTATAGTTTTAATCAAATTGTTATCCATCCTAACTTTAGAAGCTAGTTGTTGTTAAAGGACAAAGGAGTTTGTTTGCAAATATGAAAATTAATTTCAACTTTTTATTCAGGTGGAATTTCTCTGTAGGTTCTTATGATGTTAGCTACATGGACCATCCTGATCAAACATTTGATTGTAATAAATATGTTGGCCATGTGAATTTAGAAATGAGGTTCAATATTGCTTATGGTTTATTGGAAGCAGTTACTCCTGACGTTGAGAAGCAGGTTGAATGGAGTTTTAAGTTTGACTCACCCATTGCTGATGTTTGGAGATTCCATAATGGAATTGTTGAACCAGTTGACATCTTTAGGCATGGATTGTTGAAAGATTTGAATGATGCAGAAGTCCCAGATGATCCATTGCTGTACCTTGGTTTGTTTTTCTAATGTAATATTTTTAAGGCAAAGAAGAAAAGAATTCAAAAGCTTTAACTATGCTTGACCCATCTACCTCTCCAAAAATGTCTTATTTTTTATGAAAATGCTACTCCATTGACAGAAAATAAACATTTTGGAGTAGAAAGTACTAAGAGAAAGAGCCACATGATTCCTTATTCTAATCTCCATGCATCTCTTTTGTGCTTGTTAATTCTATTGACAATTCCTTATTCTTGTAGGAGTTCATGATGGTCAAATGTATGCCCAATCTTCAAAGTTTTCTCACCCAAGTTCTTTGCCCAATGCTCCCAATCATTCATCAGAAAAACCTTCTCAAACTGGCACAGAGATGATGGTTGTTGAACAACCCTATGTTGGAACTTGGCGACCATACGTTGGATCATCTCCATCACGAACACCTTCACTGATGAATAAAAATAGTTTGACTGTTTGGAATCAACTTGATTATCCATTTGGTGATGATTTGATTTTTTGCAAGACTCTTTTTGTGAAAATGGTTTTGATTGTTTTTTTGAGAGCTTAAAGAATGAACGGTTTCAAGCATTTAGCATAGATAATGAAAAGATGACTTATGTTGGAAACTATAATAGGAAGATATATCCATAAAGTTACATTTGAGCGTTTGCAACACAATATCAATCATGTATAAAACTAGTTACCATCTTATTGACAATTGAATGCTTTTCAGAAAGCCAACAATTAGTTAAATATGTATAGAATTTATTCAAGGGTTTCTTATTTCTTTGTTTCTAAAAGTAAAGATAAATTGTTTATTTTTAAGATAATGGATTCTGCATGATAGCACTAAAACGTATTACAACTTTGAAGAAGTTGAACAAAAAGGAAGATGTGCATCTAGGGAATAAAAGTTTTTCAAACCCTGAGAATGATTATGAAGCAATTCCTGTGTCTCTTATTGAAAGATGGTTTGTTCATATTTTGTTTATTTGAGCTTTATAAAGTAAAATGTTGTAATGGAATTATCACTATCATCTCCACTCTAATTTTAATTACATCATTAAATTGAATTGAAAATATCATTTTCAATGCGAGCTAGCTATGAAACCGCATTTCAACGTTGTGGTTACTGAAACAATACAACAGTTAAAAGTAGCAACTGCAAATGGATAAAAGCAGAATGAAGTAAAGAAAATTTGCTTGAGAATGATGCTTCAAGATGAAGTTACGTAAATGATGTTATTGACACATTTGTATCTAACCTATTCATCTAAAGTGTGAGATATTCAAGTGGTTTTTATTTGAAATTACCACAGCTCAACTATGATTAATTTGATTTTTCAGGAGAGAAATTTTCTTACTGGCTGTTTTCATATCCATATTTTTACAATACACTATTTTTAAATTTATATGGAGAAAATGGAAAAATATTGACAAAGAAAACGTATGTATTTGTTTTTTACTAACCCTTTATTAAATGCATGTTTTAAGCGTTTTTTTCATTAATTTAATTCATGTTTTTCTCATTAATATGCATTAAATTTCAATTTTGTTATCAACATGGCGAAGCGGGATTTGATTATAATCACTAGTCTGAGATTTTGTTCATTTACTTTTCTTTCCATAATGATTTATTATTTTGTAATTGATTTCAGGATGAAGTTCATCCACAAGAAACAATGAAAAGAGTGAAATCAGTAACAACAAATGTATCAACATCAACTGATCCAACAACCATAACGGTATTTAATTTGTATTATTGTATCCACTTTATCATTTCTAGAATATACATGATGCACATTGACTACCTTAGAGTTTGCGAGTTTGAATCACAATCTGGCTTCCAGAATCTCCCTTGCTTGTGGCTTAGTATTCTGAATTATTCATTTGCAGCTTGGCTTTGGGTTAAATTTTTTGTTTGGTTTTCAGTTGTGGAGTTTTTAATTTAAATATAGCAATTGCAAAAGAACTTATGGTTTTCAGTTCCTTTTTTATTGCATGCATTTGTCATTTAGACGAAAACTCATATTCAGTTCCGCTAAGTGGATTATAGCTTTCGAGTGAACTTAAAGAACATTTTGAATGATTGCAGCAATCAACTGGATATGATATTCAAGGATTTTCATCATTAGAAGTATATTTGTCAAGGTTGGTAGCCGGTTTTCCAATTCTTTTAAAGGGTTTTATGGTCAGCCAACATGCAACCAACAATCTCTTCAGGCGCATTCTCTTTTTTTTATCTTCCTTGATTTTGTGGTTGTGTGAATCGCTTCTCTAGCTTCCTTTGTTGAACTGCATCCCTAGACCTTATTGTTTCACAAATTGGTCAAAAATGACGTCATTCTCTCGACCATCTTAAGAACTAGCCGGCATAAAGCCCCTACAATTTTTATCTTCGGCATCCATAAACAATTCTCAGTAAAATCTAATGCGGAAAAGAATAAAGCAGGTTTTTGCGCAAAGCATGTTGTAATGAAGGGTAACTAGAGATATTAACATACGCTTGATTCCAATGAAATCATCGTCATATCAATGAAAGGAAAATCATTTTATCACAACTGACTGCCATTTCTGTTGCTTTTTGTTTTGTCTGCTTATAAATCTGATACGGAATGATAGTTATTTTGATTCTCAAAAATGTTGCCACAACGCTATGTTATCATCATTTGTAGGTATCTAAGCGACTTTGATCACATTGAATGTATTGGAAAGGGTGGCTTTGGTGTTGTTTTCAAAGCAAAGAATAAAATTGATGGATGTGATTATGCAGTAAAAAGAATCTACCTTCCAAATTGGTAATGATTTTTAATGTGGAGTTATTCAATGATTTTTTAATTCGGTAGCATATTTCATTAGCCTGGCTAAAAACTATGAGATTGTTTATTTTCTCATGTTTTATTCATAATATTTTGTTAACATCAAATTTTTGTGTTTTGTTATAGTAATGAAGCACGTGAAAAAGTGACCAGGGAAGTGAAGGCGTTAGCAAAACTTGATTATCCTGGAATTGTTCGGTTTTTTCATTCATGGTGGGAATCACCACCAAAAGGATGGCAAGAAACAACAGATCAAAAACAACTCATGACCAAGTGAGCATTTACTTTTCATCTGAAACATTATATATCTAAAGATAATCCTCATTGTTGTGTCCCTTTTTCTTCTATCCCTTATTTATCTTATTTTTATCTTTTAGTTTGCTTATTTTGCAAGTTTTTCGTATTCTGTTGCTTCCATCTTTTTTAACATTTCTTTTTTTTTTGAAGTAATATACCCCTATAGTTCTACCAGTATTACATCAGCATCTTTTGTGATAGAAGGGGGTAAAGCCACTTCCAAGTGGAATTTTGTTTAGAGCTGGTTTGTTTTCTTTAATAAGTGAATATTTGATTTTTTGCAGAATCAAATGTTTTCATTTATTGTCTGGGTTATACCAAGAACATTCAAATTGTAAACTTTCTCTACTTCTTTGTATTCAGCACTAAACTAATTTCGATTTTACTGTTGTTTTCTTTATGAATCTTGTTCGTCAAATTGACATGTTTTTATGAGGTTGATTTTTAGCCAATTTCGTTTGAAAAACATTCATAAGGCAGCGCAAAGGTTGCAAAGAATATTTGAGAACGATTAGAGGTGGAAGAGGAGAGGAACATTTCCATGTGAGGGGAACCATAAAATAGTCTAATTTATGGATTGGAAACTGCTTTTTAAAATGAATTTTTTGCCGGAATTTTTATTCTTTATTGTAGCATACCTGGTGGACCAAATATTGGATTTCCAAAGGAGTGGTATATTCACATTCAAAGCGATGAAGAGGATGACCTTATTAGTGGTAATTGTGAATTGAACATTTCTAACTGGTCTTTGTTATTGTACTGGGATATGATTTGCAATTTAGATAAACGAAACAATGGCAAGAGACAGAACCACACTGATACGAGGCACGGAGACACTGGTAAGAGGCTGACCAACACTTTAGGTTTATAGGCAGTTCTTCATTCTTAACTTTTAATGGTTTGAAAAGAGTGAAGATGAAACTGACGCAATTGATTTCCTTCCTGTTTAGACTCTTCTTCAGGCGAAAGTGGGATTACAATAAAAAGAAAAAGAAACAAAAGTAGCATGTCGATTTCATCGAAAAGATCTTCAAAAAGTATTGGAGATGATCCACTAGGGAAAAAGGTCAACGATTTCCTTGGATTAGATGAAGACATAAGTAACATGGACTTATCAAAAAATAATGACGTATTTAATGAGGAGAACACTGATGACTCCTTTAATATTGAATTTAAAAATGAAAGTTGCACAGAAAATGAAATGCAGGAATCTGATGTGGAAATAAATCAAATAGAGGACTTGTCAATTACAGATGACAATTTTGATAGTAAAAATGGAAATATTTATAAAAGACAATTAATTGAAAATGCTTCGAAAAGTACGACAACGAACTCAAATAAAAGGATACTCAGGTCACGAATGTCAACAAAGCTAGTTGGTATGAAATTTAAAATCTATTTTTATTATCTACTCATTTCACTCGTTCTCTTTCACTTATTTTCAACTACATTTTGCAAGCATCCATTGCTTTTCCTTTTTTAAATAAGGGAAATTGTTCTCCTGGACAAAATAACACCCCTTTTTCAACCTCATCGCGTATTTTTAGCCAATTTTATCACTTCATTTTTTTTTCTTGTTTATAACTGCAATTGCAACAATCAATTTTCCAACTTCTGGCCTTCAACATATTTCCAGTCTTTTTTGTTAAAACAGATATCATGATGTAGACATTCATATTGATTATAATCGTAATGTTGAAACGCTAATTCAATAATCCGTTAAATCGTCACACCAAACATTTTGTCTCGTTAAAAAAATGCCAGATTTTTTATTATAATTTTGTAACGGGTTGAGTACATGTTCAAATGTAAAAGTGTCAATTTGATCACTAATTATGATAAATCATGATAATTATTCAAATTGAAGGTCGTTGTTGTTGCAAATCTGAAGAATGCATAAAGGCACCTCCTCTTTATTTGTACATTCAAATGCAATTATGCATGAGCAGCACTTTAAAGGATTGGTTGAATGAAAATGTTAATGGAAGATCTCGAACTCATATCATCGATATTTTTAAACAAGTAAGTGTTTTATAGCAATTCGTATATGATTTTGTCAAATTATATTAATTTTTGTATCAATTACCAATGGAGTGAATGTTTTTTATTTTTATCATGATGATAATCAAGATTGTTTACTTAAAGTGATTATACGGAATGGTTATCTTGTTTTTTTGTTTTGATTACTTTTGTTCATTTGCATTTCATTTTCATTTACATTTCATTTACATTTCATTTACAGATTTTAAATGCGGTTGAATACTGCCATAAGCAAGGAATGATGCATCGAGACTTAAAGGTATTCAACTTATTAAATTAATAAAAATAAACTTTGCACCATCAATGTTCTTTGCAATCAATCACCTTTTGATAATCCTTCACTTTAAAACGATTTTTATTTTCTTATTTATATATTTTTATCATTAAATTGATATACATTACTTTGTAGCCTTCCAATATATTTTTTGCAATGGATGGAACGGTCAAAATTGGAGATTTTGGCTTGGTTACTGCCATTACAAGACCTGCAGAAGGAAAAGGTTTAAAATTGATCTTTTAAAAGGAATTATTACATTGTATGATATCGTTATCATAATTGTTAAAACCTACAATTATCTTTAAATTATCTATATTTATATTAAATTTTCAGGTGCTGGGCAGCCAGCCATTGATGAGAATCATACTGGAAATGTTGGAACACATTTGTATATGAGCCCAGAACAGGTTTGATTCTCTTGGGTCTTAATAATCAGGACTTAACGTGTGAAAAGCAAAATGATGGAAGAGATTTCTTTGATTTTGTTATATCTGCTCATGTCTTTATATATTCATGCTCTTAATTTATAGATTTAATTATTTATATTGTTATTTTTATATTTTAAAGGAATATGGTGCTTCATACAATCATAAAGTTGATATTTATGCGCTTGGTTTGATTCTATTCGAATTGCTTGTTCCATTCTCAACCCAAATGGAACGAATTAAGGTACATTTTCAGTATATGCTTTGCATATGGCTTCCCCAGCTTTTGATCTTGGTACTCTTTTCTGTCGCTGCAATTGTGAAACGAAAAGTCATTTGATTTGCATTGCCTTTGCAAAATACTTAAACTTACGAATTGGCTCATTGCAGAGTGGGAGGGGGGAGGATGTTTGCAAAATATTCCCCTGCCGCCTTGTGACATAATGTTCAGCTCATGTATTTAATGAATGGTATAATCAACGAAAGCAGACAAAAGTAAATTGAACCGATTGTGAAAAGTGACTGTAAAAAGCGATTGGTTGTGGATGCTGCTGGAATTTTCAATCCAGTTTTTATCATCCTTGAATCAAGGTTTCTTTGATTCGTTGCTCAAAATACCCCAGCCGTAGTTCAAATTATTTGCAGTATTTAATTCTGGTATCAATTTCTTTTTAATTTTAGTATTTATTTCTCTTTCATAGACTCTTTTTGGGATAAAACAGAGGATATTGCCGAATGGTTTTGAAGAACAATATCCCACTGAGGTATTTAATAGTATATTGTACATAAAATGTATAAAATATCAAGGTGATCAAAAACCCTACAACTTTATCAATCTGCTATTGGTATTGATTTCCTTTTGATAAATTTTCAGATAACCATTAACTAATTGACAGAATATTCAAATTATAAAATAGGAATAACTTTCGTTTCCAGGCAAAGATTCTTCGATGGCTGCTATGTGAAAATCCTAACGAAAGACCGGAAGCAAGACATTTCAAAACAAGTGAATTATTCCAAAAAATTTGTATACTTACTTGATTTTTCGGTTTATGCTTCAAGTTATAAATCTGCTTGTTTTTTTAAACTTACCATTTTCTGAAGCGGATAGTGAAAAATGGGAGCATTTCATGACGATCCCGATAAACGCTTTTGAGCGAAGATGATTGTCAGGACAAGAAAATATCATTTGAAGAAAACAATGTTTCTTGACGTATTTTTGGATGAAATTTCAGTTGAAACGGATAAGGAAGGCGAGATAACAAATGAACCTTCAAGTAAAAAGGGAGTGGAGAAAAAACATTTCATTACGTTAAAACTTTTGTTTGTTTAAAAATCTGGGAGCTTTGCAAAATTTATCAGCCATACCAAGACTTATTTCTTTTTTTAAAATTTTGGGAGATTAAATTGTGAACCATATGAAATTTGTCAAAAATATCTGCAATATTCTTATTCTATCTTACTGAAGATTGACGAAAGAGAAAAGAATAACATAAGTTGTTAGTAATGTTGGTATAAGTGAGCATAATTTACAATTAAAGTACAAAAAAGAATGTTTAATTTGAATCGACGTCAAGAGTAAGATCCACTTTTGTCATTTTTGTTCGTGTTGAATTAGAACCACGCAAACCAGCAACGAAAACTGAAGGTTTTGGAACATTTGTCGAATTGTCACGTTTTGTTTGTGTCTCAGCATTCCTAAAAATCAAAAACATCACTGATATCAACACTAAGAATTAACAACTCTAATAAACTCTGCATTTTTAAAGTATTGCATATCTGTAGGTGTGTATTTATTTTAAATTTTCTTCTTGTTTACAGTATTTATTAGTTTCATAGAGAGAATTATAAAATATAGATAAAATGCAAATATATCAAAAAAAGCTAATTAAAAATAATGCTAATATACATCAATGTATGAACATTCTTGCAAACGTGGATAACATCAAACGACACTTGACAGTGAAAAAATATTCAATTCTCAATCATAAAATGATTCTTTTTGCATACTTACTTTGGTAGATAAACTTGAGTATCATTATCTCTTTTGTAATTACTCAAATCTGTTTGCATCGAATGTGTTATCTTGGTGCGCAAATTTGCCTGCAATGAATAAGACAGACTCTATTTAAAAAATCCACATATGAATTATCAAAATAGTTCAGTTTGTAAAATAGCATTTAAGAAACAAACAGCAGAGAAATGCAAAGTTACCAATTTGATGGCCTTGCGTCTCAATTCCCATTCGTTCCATTCATAAGTTTTCACAATGTTTGATTCCATGATGTGAGTGTCAGTCTGCGTTCCACAGTCCGCTTTTTTGACTGGAGCTTCAATTAGTCCACCAGGAATTTTCCCCTAATATAATTGAAAATATTTTATTGAATAGATTCTTGTTGGATGCATGTGAATTTTAAAGAGTTATTGTATCAATTATAGTCAATGGGTAACTCATGTATGAATAATCCACCTTAATGTGTTTACGCATAAACACATAAGGGACGTGGTTACTGTACTAAACATAATTAAAATAACAATCATGTTTTTAAAATGTAAACACATACCTTTGCATATGGCGTTATTGCTGCAAATTGCTTGTGAAGTTCTAGTAATTGAATGAGTTCTGGTGATTTTTTTGCCCTTTCAGCCACATTATCAATGTAATAATCCGGTCTGCTTGCAAATGCATATGCAAAATTGGCATTGCTAAATGCATAATAATTCTCTTTGTATAACAAAACACCAATTTCTGGATTTGAAGGTAGCAATAATCGATCGTTTTCAACAATGCTTGTTGTACAAAAACCCTGCAAAAATAATTAAATGACATTAAAACCGTTGAGTTTTCTCTTCATTAAGACATTAAATATTACAGGGAATTTAAATATTACATGACATTTTCTGCCTTTTATACTGTATCCTAAATGCTGCCACCAAATGTTGTGACGAGTGTCGCACAAAAACGTTCTTTTTCTGTCCTAAATGCATTGTGTTTCTTCCTATTGCGGCATTCATTGCATGGAATGATCGATTATTTTGATTTGCATGATTTCGTTATCTAGCTTTTGCTGCGTGTGGGTTCTAAGAAGCATTGCTGTTTTCAAGGTAAATGTAAATTTTTAAAAAGGAAATTTAACGATAATTACCCTGTACTGAATAGGAAGTTTCTCGAAGTTTTTTGTTGTTTCTTGAAATAGAACATCGATATCTTTGTTGGCAACCCGGGAATTTAGGATGCGATTTTCCTCTGAACTGGTCTGTGGATGAGTGAAAATGTTTTAGAAAAGGAAATCATTCAGCAAGAGTATTTCTACTGTGGATGCTTGTTTGTAGGTACTTGAGATAGTTTGGAGTTGAAAAGAGCTCACCTCAATAATTCTGTCATCGTCTGTTTTTATCGTAACATTTTGCAACAAATCATCCAAATATTCCTCATGAAATATATCATGTCGAGTCTGTTTAAAAGAAAAAAATGGAAACTTGAAAAATGACAGCAAATCGGAACAGAGCAAAAAAATCGATCTTTTGATAAAAACAAAACTGCATCAGAATAATCGTTTCTGATTTGCTTAACTTTAATTCTTTATAAATTTATCTCTGGATTTTAAGTTTCTCTTTTCTAGCCCAAGAAAGAAAGAAATTCAATTTTGAATAATGGCTTTAGAATGGTAAACTACAGATGAAGAAGGAAGAAATAATATATTTACTTTGCTGAATTGTTCAAGGCTTGCGAATATATTGCTTAAGACACTCAACAAAACCATTTCATCTTGGAATCCGGTCCAGATGTGAGCAAGGTTTATAAACTGCGGCTGCAATAAAACGTTATGAATAAAAGGTAAAAATTTGTCGTCGTAAAACAAACAAATGAAAAGGTGTTCCTGGGAAGAACAGCGTTATTTAAATCCAAGCTTATCATTGGCAATTTAACACTGTCAGGAGAAATTGTGAAGGCAAGTCAATTCTTCCTTCCTTCGATGTTGTTAGCTGGTATTCTAGTGAACTTTTGATGCCGCAAGACGGCCGAGAACAAAAGCGATCAAGTATTACTAGCCAAGGTGAATGAATTAAAAATTGCTGTTTGATTGACTGTTTGTTGCATGTTTGTTGCATGTTTGTTGCATGTTTCCTTTTGGATTTGTTGCATTTCGTATCTCTTTTTCCCATAGTTTCTTGTTTACAAGGCTTGCATCAAATAATTGTTAAACTTACATAAACTTGCGACGTTGGCACGGCTGTTTTCGATGCAACTGTTTCTTTTAAAGCGTTCATTCGAGATGAGTATTGTGATTCCAATGATTCAATCTGCGCTTTGCAATTTTTAATATCATTCTGAAAACGAGATGATAAACAGTTTTGGCTATTAAACGGTTACGATAACCATATGTTGATGCAATTTAGCAAGAATGCAAAAGGAAGTCAAGTTGCTTGAAGATTCGGAATAAGATGAAGAAAATGAAAAATAATCACAAAAACCGAATTGATCAAGTAGTTTTGTTTTACTGTGTCAATCAAACGTACGTTTCAGGTCAAAATCATCCAAAAGAATTTAAACAACAATTGAGAGTTTCCAAAACAAGATAAAGAATGAATATTTCATAAAAATTAGATTTGTTTATTGTTTTTCCATTTTGAAATGATTGCTTAACACACTCACCAAAAGTAAGCTGAGAAATGCTTCATGTTGCCGTCCATTAATTTGCACATCTCTTATTCCATCCCATTCAGCATCAAACCCAATCTTTTGTAGGTCTTTACAGTTTTCAAGAATTCCTGCATTTAGAGAGAAATTCACTTATGAAACTTGAATGACCCAACAAATTCACAAGTTTACAAATAATCATAATATTTTCATTTGAAAAATGAATTGGCACGTACCAGTAAAATCATAAACAGTTGCAGATACACTGTCATATTCTGTTTGCACATTTTCAATGGTTGATGGCACTGCTTCACGTAATATTGTTGGCACTAAAATGATAAACCATTCATGAAATGAGTTAAATGGTGTCATTTTCTTTCAATAGAGTTCATGAGTTCATTAAGAAAGGATAAAATAACTAAATAAAACCAAACAGAAAACATTTTGACTTACGATCATCAATTCCTTCACCACCTTTGCCACACTCCTTGTTAAAAAGACGAATTCCTGATGTAATTAATGCAAGTTCAATAATCTGTCTTTCTTTGTCTTTTTTTATCAGGGACATAAAAGTTCCCAATTCTGTTTGTGGAAAGACACTTTGAAGAGCAGCTGAAAGAACAAGCAATATTTATATACATATTTCATTTGGTAAACAATCAATGATATTGGTATGTCAATACAATACAATGCAATACAATATTATACAATACAATGCAATATAATATAATATAATGCAGTGCAATACAATGTAATATATGATAAGATACAATACAATGCAATACAATATAATACAATACAATGCAATACAATGCAATACAATGCATTACAATGCAATACAATACAATATATAACACAATACAATATAATAAAATACAATATAATACAATGCAATACAATACAATGCAATGCAATACAATACAATAGAATCTAGTGCAATACAATATAATATATGATAAACTACAATGCAATGCAATAAAATACAGTATATGAGTCTATGTAGAAACCATTTTAGCAAACAATAGATGCGTAGACATTTGTATCGACCCACAATGGGTTGTAAAATGTATTTTTGATGATGATGATGATGATACAATAAAATATAATACAATACAATGCATTAGAAAACAGTACAATACATTACAATGCTATACAATATACACTACAATATAATGCAATGCAGTGCAATACAGTCAAATATAACAATAGCATTATAGCCCCCACCTGTAGCCTCTCTGACAGCTGCAATATCAGTAGGAGACCCAAGTCCTGATCTTAATAGAATGTATGATACAATTTTCCTGTATAAACCTAAAAAGATAGATGATTAATATTAAAAATTATGCTGTTGATAAATATGCAATTAGCATTAAATGATTAATTGATGAATATCACATATCTACTTACTCTCCAATTCTTCTCTGGTCCTAGCCCTGCTGTCTGTTATCTCTCTTGCAATTGGCTGCAGCCTCATGTCCAAAACTCTTCTATGCTCCTCTAGGAAATCATTTCTGCTAGTGTAGTTCATATCAAAGTAGACTTGCATTTTGATTGTGTCAAGAGCGACATCATTATCATTTAGTAATCTTGTCACACAGATCTGAATTGAAAAGCAACTTTTTATTATTATTTTAATTAATTACATATTATGTTAATATTTCATTGATAATATTGCCACTTTCAAGTCATGTATTTATCAGAACTAATAACAGCATTACTTGAATTATGATGGGTCAGCACCTTTGAGAATTCATGCCAATGATTGCTTACGATGAAATTAAAATATAAAATCAGGTAACCTTTATGAGTCTTTGAACATCGTCTTTTGTAAGTGTTCTATCAACATTAAAACCATTATCTGGATCTAATACAGCAGCTTTCACCTAAAAATTTATCAAAAAATATATTCTTAGATATGTATGTTACTCATTACAAAAACTAGTGGCTAACGATGATACAAAAACACAAAAATGAATTCTTAAAACTTATAATCATAATTAAAAATCACCATAAAAGCAACGAGGGTTTCAGAGACTACTTGATGCCTGTTTGCACATTCCTGCGCTATTTCTCTGATTATATTTTTTATTACACTTTCAGCTTGAGCTCGAGACATTTTTCTTTTCTGATATTTTTCAAAATGGCGTCTGCTGTCTTTACTACTGTTGCTATAGTTACTAATTTTGAGAGAGGTTGAATTGAAAAGGAGGCTGCGGCTCGAAATTCAAAACATGTTTACAATGGAAGAGACCAGCGGTGGAGAGTATCGCAATGTAAAGCAAATTTATTTATTTACTTAAACTGTGATGATATTGCAAGAATCAAATCTTTGGTAAACAAATCATTTGCATGGAATTCATTATGTTTTATTAGAGCACGTTTTTCTATTTGCTAATCCATGGAAACATCACTGTTCAGTTCATAAGGATTTATTCATTTCTAATTGTGGCAAATGCAGTTAAAGGTTCAATAAAAGATGCACGAAAAGAGCCTCTTGGATTTCTGCGTTGTTAATTGATTTCAATGTCAAGTTTATTTCAATGCAAAGAAAGGAATTAAAGTGAAATTAGAATGGCAAACAAGCAGGGAAGTTTAACAAGATGGAATTCAGAACCAAATATAGCGGATCGTATTTTTCAGCGAATGAAGAGATCAAAAAGTGTAGGAGATATTCAATACAAAAAAGCTTTAGAAGAACAAATGAGAGACCATTTGAAATGTTTGAAAGATGATTTGGCTAAGGAAAGATTTTATTCTGCCGAACTAAAACGTGAAAATGTATCGAACATACGAGCCGCAAAGGAAGAAGAAATTTGCGAAGCAAGGGCGATGCAAGATGAGGTGGTTCTTAAACTAATAATGGAAAAAGATAAAGAAATAGAAGAGCTTAAAAGAAGTGCAAAAAAGTATGTAAATGAGAAGATAGACGAAGTTGAAGAGCGCAAAAATGGAGAAATGCGAAAATTGCGAAAAGAATTCGAGTATGAAAAAGAACAATTGATCAACGCGTTGGCGGAAAAGTTTCGAGAGGAAGCGCGCAATGAAATTGGTTACGAATTTAACTATGCGAAGAGGCAAATGGAAACAGATTATTTCATGATGGCATCAGAAAACAAGAAATTGAAAGAAGATTTAAATGTTGCGAGGGATGCTGATGCGACAAAAGCGGATGAAATTCGAAAACTTTATCGGGAATATAACAAAGCAATGTCGAAAATAAAGCGAGATGCGTCCCAGGACAGCAAACGGCAGGTAAATTATAGTTGCAAGCTTTGACCTTACGCGTGGTCGAATTGTTCGAAACCGCGTAACTCATTTATGCGTTTGAGCAAGCTGTTTCAACAAATTAGAAACAAAAATACCAATTAATTACAATTGCATTTAGCAATATATAAAACAACAATACAAAATTATTCGGTAAAAAATATTCGGCATCTTATCAATACTTTACCCATTTATCGGCAGTAAGAAATTTTCTATCAAATTAAAGTAAAATTCTTTCTCCTAACAATCGGCATTTTGAGTTTCTTTGCTGATTTCCTGCATGCGTGCAGAAATCTTCTCCCGTAGCATTCCTTCCCCGGCACTGTTTAATTCGTTAGTAAGTAGTGGACGAAGTATGTTTTGCTGTCATGAAAGAATTCAAGGTCACGTGGTTAGCGATTGATGGAAAATCAAGAAATAAACAAATGCAAAAATTAGGACACACCTGGACCACACCCATTCTCTATTGTTTTTTATTCCAGGTAGATTTGGTCTCGAATATAGTTTATCGGAGGAAATTCCAGAGGAGAGCATGTTAAGTTTTCTTCCTTCTACAAGCACCAACGTTCATCTCTTCTTTAGAAATTTTGACTGTATTAATTAAATTTTTATATTTCCAAGCCAAAGCCGGCAAATCAATTTGTGCAATGATAAAGGGATTTAATTTCGTGTAAATGTGTTAGTCTTTCACTTATTGGTAATAAAAGATATGTGCTAAGTGCGCTAAAATTGATTAGAAGTTTAAAATCGTTGCAACAGAGCCATGAAAGATCACATGCCTATGATTGTATGTTGATATCGTAAATTATCTTAACAGATGGGTGAAATAAAGGAATTGCAAAAGATAATTGCAGAACTGGAAAAGAAACTTGGATTAGAATCGGGAACTTGTTTGAAATTGCAGATGGAAAAAGAGACATTAGATGATGAAATGGCACGATTGAAATTAGCTGATTCTTGGGATAAACGAGCCTACAAATCAAATTTGAAAGCAATAGGAGGAATTGATATCGAGGCTGCTTACGCAACTAGCTTTGCCCCAAAAATTGTAAGCTTTCCATTAATCTTTTCTCACAAATTAAGCTTAACATGAAGTTGCAGTTTTATCCTTGCATTATAAATGTAAAATGCAAGTACATGCAAAGTCAAAAAAGGTGGTAACCTTCCTCCGGACAAAAACACAACGAGAGGGAAACTTTCTTCACAAGACATTATAAAATTTGCATGGCTTGGGTGTGTCACAGGAGTTTCTATTGTTTTTGGTGGACCTTCCTCCAGCTAGTGACAGTGTGATCGTAATATTTTCCTTAATCTAACAACATACTTATCTCTTCAGTCATTTCCATTAATTTTAGTCTTTTTTTCGTTATTTAATATATATTATTGCTTTTATTTAAATATTTTGATCTTTTTAGTCAACTAAACCTCATAATTCACCAGAAAGAATATTACAACGAAAGCTACTGGAGATGACGTCATTGGTAAGAAGATTGGATAATTCAAATCAAGAATTTGCAGCCAGAAACCAAGAATTGGTGAGAAAATCTGATTCAATTTTTAAATTTTTAATCATATTGCTCATTTACGTTCGAAAGTATCTACCGAGCCATTTGGATTATGCAGTAGTTGATATGAGTGTGTGCGAAGAAATTAAAAAAAAATATTCAAAATAAATTATCAATGTTTCAACTATTACGATACTCTCAATTGGATATTTATTCAATTGAAGTGTTGTTAATGTATTCTACTTAATTGTTTTTTCACCACATTACTTTATGACCTTTTTGTTCTCCTCTCTTTTGGGGATTCTTTCGGGATTAGGCCCATTGTTTCTTTGGATTTTGAGATTAAGAGAATTCAACTGACCTTTGACTTTCAAAATGGAAATAAATCGCGTCAAGACCGCATCAATCGCATCAAGGCCTTTTATTCAACACGAGTCCTTGGCAACAGATGATGGCCTAAGACACTCTTGCATAACATTTTCGAAATGTTTGGAAATTTTTACGAAAGGTCGATTGAATATTGTTCGATTAATCTTGAACAGAATGGAAACAGTCCCGAGTTAAAATTCAGGTGCACTTTACAAGTTGTTTGTAAGATATTAAGATCATATCTAATCGAATTTCTTTACTTTTTTAAACCGATGCATTGTGCTCTTTGCCGATTTTTAGCTTGATATTTCCCCCTTATATTTTCTATCCCCGATATCTGATTGCACAAATTTGATAGTTCTTGGTTGCGATATAGCCAAGATTTTCAAACAAACGTTTTGTTTAATGCAAGCTCATTGATGAGCATTGCAAATGGTTAAAATTTAAAAGCAATGGGCTTTAAAGCAATTTAAATGCCGGTAGATTTATGCAAATGTATCAAATGTTCACAGTACCAAGATTACATGGAATAAAATTTTGCGGTTTTTGCTTAGAAAAGCGACCCCTTTGTTTGAAATGTAGCAATTACAAAACCAAGATCCTTCCTGTTTTAACAATTGCAAAATTTTGCTAGAAGTGACATGGTGTACCACGACTTTCAGAGTAAAGTAGAACGCTAATGCTTTAAAAGTAAGGAGATTGCGAGGGAGATTTTTTACTTCCTTGTAGGTTGATGAAATTGAAAACATGAAAAATGAAAGAGAACCAACGAAGGAAAAAGCGAAAAGATTGGGAACAAAAAACATGGAACTGGTGCAGGAAAATAGACGGAAAGAGGAAAGAATTGTTGACCAACAACAAGAAATTTTATCATTGGTAATAAAACAATTAGAAAAGCTATGATTGTACCATTTACATATTCTTAAATTTTTAAGCGAACATCAATTTGCATGAAAATGTGGCTGCAGATTGTCCAGATATAAGGATATTTTGAAGTAAAATTAGATGATCTAGGGAAAGGAAATTCAGAGAATCAAGTATGTCTGCAAGTGTTTTAGGAGGGTTACTTATTCTAAGGGAACGAGTCACATTCCTAAAATTCAAGACATTTTATCGCTGGCGCTGTGCATTGTTCTTGGCAGATTTGCGGTGCAAAAATCCAATGGAATTTAGGATGTACCTGGGGATGATTCTCTGTCACTCGTCGTTAACCGCATCGTAATGAACAGAAATGAAGGAAAGAATTATTTGCTCATAATAAGTATTATTTCACATAACCATAATTGAAAGTCTCCAGTTTGTTTTTTATTGTTCATTCATTGTTATCATTATTTTTATAGAAAGAGAAACTAAAGACATACGATGAGATAATAAGCAGAAAAAACAAAGAAATATCAAAGATGAAATCAAAAGTACAAATTCAAAATGAAACGGAAATAAATGTGAGATTATTTCAAACATTTCGTTTTTATATTCTATATTCATTTTGCTTGTTTGTTCTTTTAGAATATATTATTTTTGATTAGTTGAAAATGATTTTGAAATGTTAACATTTATTCTCTTGACGTTTCTTTAATAAACTTTGAATTTGTTATTATCTACGATTAGAGTTTGTTTCTAATTCGTTTTTAATATTGCGATCATTTACAATTAGAGAGAAGAAGTTGATAATTTGCAAGTTGCCATTCAAGAACAGCTTCAAATAATTTATGAACTGAGGCAACAAGCAGTGGTACGTCTGTCATAAATTTTAATTATACTAAAACAAAATAATAAATTTAAGCTCCTATTTGTGATATGTCGCATCTCTCTATCTCTTATTTTCTAATAAAACTAAAGTCTATAAAGAGTTTTTAACCTTCCTCGAGACAAAAAGTACCTGAAGGCAAACCTTCCTTACAAGACAATAGAAAATAGACATAACTTGGGTACGTGATAGCAGTTTCGATTCTGTTTCGAGGACCTTCCTTCAGCTAGTGACCGTGTGACCGCAGTTTTTCCCTAACTCTGGCTGAATCATTTCAATATGTTACTGAATGCCTCGTTTTACTTCACTTGCTTCACTTCTTTATAATGTAATTTAAAACAACACTTATATCTATCCAAATTTTTCGTTGAATCTAAATTGTATTTAATTACTTGCTACATTATGACGCAAAAATTCTTAATTTTAATTAGATTTATAATTTTTTACTTAAGATTTATGAATGTTGTAGGATAAAGATCGTAGAATTGATGTTTTGAGAGAAAGAATGCAAAAGATGAAATCAAAGAAGCACCGAAAAGTATTAACTTATTAAATCATGCATCATTTTAAATTATTGAAAATACTTTTTCATCGATTCTCGTTGTTTTTCAAATTTAAATATCCGATGAAAATTTCAAACATTCATGTTTCAAGTACCAGCTTTGCATATCGCAACTGGAGCAACAAGAACCCAATCCAACTTAGCAATATAAAGAACAATCAATATTCCGTTATGTTGTAATCCTTTGGGACAATTTGTTTCATATATTGTTATTCATCAGATTCCTTTTCTAAAGACAAATATTAAGAAACTTCAAAGATGAAAAATTCTTGCCAATCTGAATTAAAATGTTACAAACATTTTGTTATACATTCAAATTTTATATATCTTTGATATGAGTCCTCAACCTTTTGTCAAAAGATTTTGATTCATTATGGATTTCAATTTAAAAAAAAGTTTAATTTTTTAGGAAAATGGGCGAAAATCAACATCTCCAGACAGTCTAAACAATGCATCACTAGATGAGGATAGTTTGTCAACATCTGGGGAAAGTTTCAATGACGCACATTTCAATGATTTGGAGGTAAGTGTTAATTCTATTTTAATGACTATTAGCCGGGATTGTTATCAATTTATTCGACTTTGTCTAGTTTTTGGTTATATCCCGAGAGAGTGGTACAAACGCAGCGATACAAAGGGCTGTGAAGAACACACACAGATGCTAGGATAGGCATTTTTTTAAATTAAACGCTTTGGGCTATAGCGTCATAGTTCCGTGTGTATGGCTAATTATCACAACAAATATTTGAAATTATATCTACGGTTATTATTTGATTCTTAACTTTAAATTGATCAATAATGTTTCGTGATTTTAAAAGTAAAATGGTTTGCATGAGAGTCATCCGCGTTTTGGATCGAGATTGTAAAACCAGAAATGCAATATTAAGATTAAGATGATAATGTAAGTGGTGCTTCTCAACTGATGAACATAATAACATGTGTGCTCATCCTTCGTTTGTGTTAAGACTTTGAGTAAGATCAAGTTTACATTGGAATATTCTATTTACAAATATTCGTTTTGTCGCATTGAATTGAAATTTTCAACTACAACTGCGAATAGTGAAGATGTTTACATAGGGCTCTTGTAGTTCCACATAAGTTAAATGTATTCGAAAACGTTTGCACAGCATCAGACTTCAAACTGTGTGACTCAATTTTCAATAAAACTGGCAACAAAATGAACAGATTTTCAGGATGCCTTATTCGTCGCAGTGTTTACGTGCGAAGGTTCAGATTGTTGTAACCGATGTTGAAGAGGTACATCGTCATTTACACTTTGTGAGGACAATCTTTCAGTCAAAATAATAAATATAGACCAATCATTTAGAAACCATTTCATGAAACCGTTTTAACTATTTCATAACAAACAATTTAATTTGTTTGTTTTGGGAACCATGGACGAAGATGTTTAATTCAGAGCAGATTCTAGTTGGTCTTTCATTATTCAATTATTTTGTTATTTTGAATGTTTGTTTTTAGAATATTTCCCTCTATTTTTCATGATTTACGTCTTAGATAGGTTGTCTGATCAATTAATGCATATTAATGCCATAGTCATTAAATTGTTTAAATAGACACCTTAAGTGGGTTTATAGTTCAGTTTTGGTTACCTAAATTGACCTTCCAAATTAGTGTTTTTTCCAATTTTAAGGCATCTTTTGACGAATTTGATGCGACTAACGATGATAAATATAAACAACTTCAAATGGAAAAACTGGAAATGGAAAGAGCGTATACAATGTTACAAAATCAAGTGGGTGGACACATTGATCCTGACAGAATGCAATTGGTAAGCAGAGGATTGTTTCATTTTAATTTTTGTTCTTGTACCTCTCATTCCGTTTCTCAGCATACATATGACAATGTTCCTTCACTGCTGAATAACACCACTGCTTTTTACCCTTGCCAGACAAACATCCCAGTTTTAATAACTGCTAATTTTGATTCACATTTAAACCAATGGCGGAAAGAAACGGAAAGAATTATTCCAACCCATTTTATTTTTCAGATTGCTTACATTTTATGATAAGAGCGCTGTCCATCACATTACCCTCAAGGTCATCATTAATATGGCAAAACGATATTATAGTGAGTTACTTAATGTTGATATTTTTCAATATTTTACAGCAAATTGACTCATTGCAATCAGATCTGCTTGTGTCACAAGCTAATATACAAAATCTTGAAAGTCAGCTAGAAGATGCAAGAAGGGAACAACTTGAGGTGCGTATTAAAATTGTTTGCTAAAATAACGAAAAACGATTTGCAGGAAACACAAATCTGTCTCAATTATACCTCTGTGCTCTTGTGATTTTTGTTTTTTCAATTTAAATCAGTTGGCAGTTAAATCTGTTTCTCTGAACTGATATTAATTAAATTGGTGTAACTTTTGCAATCCATTTTCCTTCATTTATTAACAAAGATCTTTTATGTAATATAGTTGAGATTGCAAAACATATATTCAGATCCATATCAATTTCAATAGTTCTTTCACTAAAATCTTTTCAACTTTTTAAGATAAACATAAGTTTATTTCAAAAATTTAGAACACCAATCTTCAGATGAGAGTGGATGGTTTTAATGAAGAAAAAGAAAGATTAAGAAATGCAAACAAAGTTCTACACGATAAGGTTTTCCATTGGATTTTTATATATTTTAAATAATATTTTCATTTTTTTATGTCTTTGACAATTTGCTTTAAGGACATCGCAATATCATTTTATCTTATTTTATTTCATTTCATTTTGGTTTGTCATTTTAATTTTCTTATTTTCTTCTTGTAGCTTATAAGCACTGAATCAGAAATGTTATCAAAAAATATCGAAATAAGAAGGTTAACTCAGGTAAAGTTGTTTAAAACTTTTTACTCTTTCTTTAGAGACAATTGTAAAAAAGAAGTTTATTTTATGGTCAATATTAAACTTGTTTACAATTTTAACAGAAATACCATGAAGATGTAAACTTTTCATTTGATCTTTATCGAAATAAGTGAAAATATCTTATTAGAAGAACCATATGAATAAATGTAATTAAAGTGAGAGGTCACTGCAATCATAGCACGAAGAAAAATCTACGACAGCGATAAAGCGATATAGATGTTTTCATGAATTCATAAATATTTATCCTTTAGGATTTAATAGACGTTGAAGAACAAAGAGATCTTCTTGAATTTAGAATTGCTGAAATTGAAGAGAAATCAAGGGTGAGTCAGTTTTCAAGAATGATGCTATTTCAGTAGTACACGTAGGTATTTTCTTTATTAAATTGACGCTGCCCCTTCATCATACCCTCTTCAAATCAAACATATTTTTTCCGATAACATTGGCAACATGATCGAATTACAATGTTAATTATTTCAAAATTAAATTCACAGTTTTGCCGATGAATATTTAATTGTGATATTGGTTATTTTATTTAAAAACAGCAGGAAAAATGTGAAGTAAGTATTTCTCGCTGCACAACAAACAATTTTGATATCTATAATTAATGTAGTTTCAACTATCTGTTGCCAGCTGTGGAATCGACTATTATTTCTAATCCTCTTCTGCATAAATCATTGGTAATTATGCGTGTTTTACAGTTCATCTCATCTCAAATTAATGATTTTTTAAAGGCAAAATCTCCTGAATTTGAATCATGGCAACTGACTGATGATGACAAACTGGGAATTAGCCTGGTAAATAAGTAAATTCAAATTGATTTGTGATTGATTGATTAAGTGATCAGTTGATTAATTGATTCATTGGTCAATTGATTAATTGATTATTTAATTAATTCGTTAATCCATTCCCTGATTTCAACCACCATTCATTCAATCTGAAAGTTTTGATTTGTTCATCTTCATATTTATGTCAAATATTTGGGTAGGAAATTTTCTCTTTTTCTTTTCCTTTCCTTAAAATTGCAATTTTTCTTGATGGAAAAGTTTTCAAAAAACTTTTATTTGCAGGAAATGGATGAAGTTGAATGTGATGTTGTATCAGTTCGAATTGCATTAAAAGAACTTGAAATTAATCGGGTATGTAATCTATGTTTCATTACCACGGTTATTTAGCAAAAATAGCAGCCACATCAGGTGGAAAGCTGCCAGAAAACCCTTTGATTTACTGTTTGCTTGTTTCAATGCTTATGAAAATGTTAATTTGCTTGTTTATTTCATATCACCAATGTAATTTTTCTATTATTGTGCATGATTTTGTTGCGAATTTGTATTTCATTCTTTAGCAAACTATTCTCAATCAAAGAGAGTTGAGTACGATAGAGAAAACTTTGGATTTGATTGAAATTCAAGAAAAGGTAATTTTGTTACTCTTTTGATTCTTAATTCATTTCATGGAATTGAAATTATTCATATATTTGCATATGATTATGATTTGATGAAGCAATTATTGAATATTTTCTGATCAAACTTTCCATTTCCAGCTTAAATCAATAATTATACATTCTATTTTGACAAATAGGAGATTCGAGTTTTTGAATCCAAGGAAAAGAATTTGAAAAAGAGAGTTGCTGAGATTGAGTGCAAGGTAGCATTAAATTTAAATCTTTTAGCTTGTTTTCTTTAAAGCCTAGCATTTGTGATTAATTTTAAGGGTTCCACTCCCCTCTCACTTTGAGTGCCCCCCACCTCCATCCCGACGTTCTCCCTCTTGCATTTACCTTGGCCTCTCGAATAGGCATGGACGTGCTACTTTTTTACAAAGACTTTTCTCTTCTGCTAGGACTCCTCTTAACGATATTTCAAACCTCCTCTTTTCCTAGATACTCCCAGATTGGACAGTTTCTTGCAGTTCATGTTTCTTCTGAACTTTTAAGACAACCCAAATCAAATTGTTTGGGCGAATAGTTTTAATCACATTTAGACACAATATGAACTTTTAGTCAACCACCTTTTTTTATTTTCTATCCATCTGCAGGCATGTTCTCATTTTATCATGACAAAGATTAAAGAAATTAATTTTGTTTACAGCTGTTCATTTAATAATTTATAAATTGTCTGAAATCTTGTGAATCTTAATCTCTTGAATTGATTACTTTCTTGATAAATGCACTCATCTTCTCTGAATCGGCAGTTTTTCGACCTGGTTTTTTAAAAATAATCGTTTCTCTATCAATTCTAGTACAACAACATCAAGAATGAGCTCGCAGAAAAGGTGAAAGAATTTTAATTTTGATCTTTTTTGGCGTAATGTTTTTTGTGAATCATATGCAAACGTTTGCAATGCGGATAGCCAACGTAGAGCATCATATTTTAGTTTTAGACACAAATGAAACAGGTATCGTTCCCTTAATGATAAGATGAATATTAAAGTAAATCAAACTTTTTAGGCAAGTAAATGAGATGCTTTGACTTTCCATTTTGTTTTAATATTATTTTGAAACAATTTTTGCAGGATAAGCAAATAACGATGATGAGTGAAGAAAAATGCAAAGCAGAAGAGACTGAACTCTTAAGCATTCAAGATATTCTTAAAGGTTGGTATCTCATTGCTTGATGAAATTCAATTTATATTTGGATTCTTTTATTTAGAAAATTCATTTTTTTGAAAATATATTTTAACAATAATTACCATCGTAATTGTTATTTTTACATTTTGTAAATTCATTGTCCCAAGCCCAAGGAATGTTTGGTGGGACTGGGCAACTACGTGCTTGAAGTCTTTGAAGTTTTATTAGCTTTACCTGCCATAAATTGATCTTTCAGTGTCTGTAACTGTGTAGAGAAATAAATAGATATTTAAAATTTGCAATTAAGTTTGGCTGCAGCATAAGAAGTTAAATTTTTTTATTTCTTCCATTGAAGCCTTTTAATTAACCATCCGCGGCGAATCTTCGATGATTTAACACTAGAGCCACTCCCCCCCCCCCCCTAAAACAAGTTTTTTATCAAGACTCACTTTGAATATATTCGGATCCTTAAGGTCAATTTTAAGTCCACCTCCCTCCTCCCCAGTTATTGCAGATATTAAACGCCCTTGGATTAACTGTTTTGAGTTATTGCATAACGTGTAATTCTGATCATCTGTTTTCTGAATAAAGTGATTTTGATCAAATTAAATTTATGGTGGGTTATAAAAGATTAGATAAATAAGAGTTTATCATTATAGCAATATATTCATTGGAAAGAACGAGTTATTGATAATGCACTTGCTTCAATTGAGGACTAATTTAATTAGCAAGGTTTACCTGCAATTTGCAGTGCAATAAAGAAAACATGAGTAAAATGTTGGTTTTGGCTTCCCAATGATCAAGAAAAATTGCAACCACGATTAAACGAGTAAAGTTTAATGCAGCAATGTCTTCATATTCAGCTTTATTATAAGCTGTGATGATTATTTACATTGTTTTGAATACCACATTTAAATATTTATTATATTTACATTTATTTGCTCTTGTATTTTGCTTGTTTAAACTTTGCATTTCACCAGAGTACATTCAAGACATTTATCAAATATAAATAGATTTTTGCTGCCGATTCATTTTAAACATTTGCAGATTGCCAAAACTTAATTCTGATATCTTGTGATGTAAGCTATTTGTAAAAAGGGTATGATCGTATTTTGTCACTCACTTGATGTATTTATTAATTGTTAAAGATGTCATAAGAATAGTTCTTTTAAATCTACATCCTTGCAGAAATCAGATTTTACATCGATATGTTTTCATTTTCAGCTTAATGAGAAAACTAAACAATCTTTTTCAGATGATGAGAAAGCTCTTGAAAATAACAACGAAAATTTGCAGCAAATGAATGAAAATCAAAGAGAACTTCTGATCACAGCTCAAAAAGTATTTTTATTGTTATATTCATTTTTACAAAAAGTCATTGATTTTTATTGCCTTTTTATTTCAATTGAATATACAAAAAATGATAGTTTTAAACTATAGATTGGTTATTAATTTTTTATTAATTTTGATTTCGCAGAGCATTGCAGAAATGGAAATTGCAAATGATTTGTTACAACAGAAATTAGACAGATATGAGAATGAAAAGGTAACTAGTGCTTAACGAGTTTTCATTGCCTGCTCAATGTCACTATTGGTAACCTCAATGAAGAACACATCAACACATTGTTCAAAAGTTGCGATAAGGGAAATTGGAAGTTAATTTGGCGCAAACAGAGATGGACACAGTGCCCCAGTCTATTTGAATTTAAATACATTAAGGAAAAGACTTAGTAACAATACATTAAACAATACATTTTGATATTTGTAACAGTTCATTGGAAGATTTTTAATGATACTTGCTCTGGTACCATTTAATCAGTTATTTAATTCCTAATATTTTTCGCAGAAAACAGAGTTGTCCAAAAGTGAAATGAAAATATTAGCGGATAAAATTTTAGAATTAGAACAAGTCAAAGTCGTAAGTAAAACCATTTTTAGGAAAATTTTTAGTCTGTTTTGCATTCAAGAACTGCACAGCAATTGCATTTCTGTTAATCATCAATCATCAGAAAATACGCTTGATTGTTTAAATAAAGAGGTAATGTGGTTAATAAATCAAGGAAGAGAATAAATTGAATAGTAATGAAAAGAATGCATTATAATAGTTTAGAATAGTTATGAGGTACATTTTTGTCAAATAATCTTTTTGAAATTCAAAATGCAAATCTTTCAATTTTAATCAATTAAAAATTATTTTAGTTCACATTTGAATATTTTGCAAAAGCAATTTCTCAAATTTACTCCTTTTTGACTCATTTTCATCAGATTTTAAATTCACTATTATATTAACCAATGTAATTCATTTTTATAAGCTCTCAATTTAATTGTAGCGCCTGGAGAAAATGGAAAGCATGAACTTTGAACTGGAATATAAGCTTCAGGAAAGCAAGATTGAAAAAGTATTTACTTTTATTTATAGAAACGTTTTACAAGCATTAGGCTGATAAAATGTTCTTCTTTGGTAGTAGTTAATAGGAATTTTCAAGCTATCTTTTATTTTTTAAAATTCGAAATTAATGTATCAAGTTTGAATGGCCTTCTATGTGAAAAAAGTTATTTTCATTTTGTGAAAACTAATTCGGTTTTTGTATCTATTTATACAATAACGCAGCTGCTGAAATGCGATGTTATTGAATAATTGCTAAACCTCGTGTTCGGATTAGCCTCGTGTTGTTAATTTTAGAAAAGCACTGTGCGTTGAACAGTTCTTTTGTGTGGCAATGCCTGGTTTAACGTGATTCCAAATGTAAAAATAAAATTTGAAGTGCATGCTGTTTGCAGATTCCTCTTTTTAAACATCTGCCATTCACTTGCACAGGCTTCAAGCTATCAGCTTTTCAATGTTGAGATCTTTACATCGGTTTGAATTTTAAAAAGTTTCAAGTTATTCTTTGCAAATTTGAGTCCATCAAAACATATATGATTTTTACTAAACATCCAAAATATAGAAATTGTTCTTACATTTGAAGTTTCTCTCAAAAATTAACGTATTTTAATGCTTTGTTTCAAAACTGTTTTATTGCTGAATTTGAACCTCTAAAAATCTTCTTGAAATTCTGTTAACAATTGGGGTGCTTTTGCCAAAGTTGGTTAAATTCACGCAAAGGACGCTAGGCAATATTGTCAGTGGTTGAGAGTCCTTCAAAATGGAAAATATTTATTTTTTATCTCACCCTAAAATACTAATTTTTTTCTCTTTATGACATGACAAATTTTATGATTTTTGCTTCATTCATAATTTGTTTTCCAGACAGCAAGGGATCTTGTTGACAATGTTGTTTTTGGTCTTCCAAATTCGATAGCTGAGGTTATTTTCTTATTTTATATTATTATTACATTTTATAGCATAAACGTTTTTATCACTTTGCTTTTAAGGTCATTTTTTCTCTGTAAAGAATCCGGTAATTTGCTATCATGTTCATAAGATTTTTGTGCATTTAATTACATTTTACTCTTTTCTAATGGTTTCCCTTCTTTTATAAATTGGGAATAAATGTGCTTATTCTTAGGAGATAAAAAACCTTGATGAGGAGAAAAAGAATTTGCAAGATGAACTTGAAAGGATGAGAAGTCGCTCAAAGGTGAAAATAGTTTTTGCTTGTTGGAACTTTTTAACTTGTTTTGTTTCATATTTCGTTGTATTCTTGATAATAGATTAGCAATTGAACTTTCCTAGTAATATCATGTATATTTTAGACATATATTTCATCAGTAAAAATTCGATCGATTCGACTTTGTTGCTGCTGTAATCATGAACATATAAAAGTTTGATTATTCAACTTTGTAACTGAACACGATGGTTTAATTTGTAACTTAAAGCTGTGTTGTCTGAAGATCACATCAAACGTGAAATTTGAAGAAGCAACTCAAACCGTTGTTCTGTCATTAAATTTTAGTATAGCTCTGCTTCCACGGCATCGAGCACTATTGTCAGTAGACCGGTTAACAGTAAACTTGATTAAATTGAATCATTCTGTATTTCTAACTTTTAATTCCTCATCATCTTTTTCAATCATGTCTAAGTGAGCTTTATCGTACTGCTATTTGTTTCAGGAACCAGTTTTTGTGGATTTAAAAGACCATGTTGTCATCCGCACAGAGCAATGTACACAAACGGATGGAGTAATGGATGAAGTGCCTTGGCAGTTAGTTCCTTTTTGTGGTTTTCTTGTATTCTTTATTGTATTATTTCTTTTATCTGATGCAGATTCAACAAATTTATCACTACTAGTGGATTTTCTTCACTTTCAAAACTCTGTCCAACTGTGCCAATGAAATATTAATGCTTCTTGCATTGTGATAAGAGACATATTTGCCATCATCATTCTTTTCATGCGACATTTCAAGTTGCTTCACGTTAAGTGAGCAACAGAGGATTCGAACAAATTAAAAGTTAAATAAATTTTCAGAAATATATCTCAGAAAATGTTTGGATATTACCGGTGAATTTTTTCTTTGCTATTTCCTTTATATTTGAATTTTTTCGTTCTTTATAACTTTCATAGTTAATCTTTGTGCGGAAAATATCAAACCATCACAGTTTTCATAATTTTTGAATACTTTTGTATAATTTGCATCTATGCTCGTAATAAACATACGCTATTTGGTTAAAAGAATCTTTCACTCTGGCGCAATTTGTTGCAACCAATTTCGTATAGTAAATGTTTCGCATCTTGGCAATTGAGTAATTGCTTTTAAACTAACTTTTTAGCAAATATATGTCACCTCGGTCTGAAAGAAGTTTGTCTCGAAATGACAGTGGTTTGACATCGAGGCTGCAAACTGATGAAGGAACACAAACACCCAGAATACGGGATTTAGACGATCGTTTGGTAAGAAATTCACTTTTTCAACACAGGTTTAATCCTCGAGTATTTTTGCAGTAATTTAATGACATAGTAATTCTGCAATTGCAAAGAAGCTCCTCTGCATTTGATTTTTGAATTTTGCTTTTCACATGTTCTTGAAAATTAAGCAGAAAGGATTACTTAGCTGAAATCTTTTGATCAAAAGTAGAGGTGAAGCAAAATCTCAATCTTGCAAATTTCATATTCTGTTTTCATATATATGAAAGTTGATCTTGAAATTTTTTGGTTTATAGGAGCGATTAGCGTTTGAAGATCACGTGTTATCTGCATCCATGCCAATCGGAAATACAGAAATCGAACCTCATGTTGATGACGTAATGATGACGTCAAATTTGAGCCCTGATGGTGTATTAAATGAGCCTTCTATTGAGTCTCTTTTACGATTTGCTGATCGGATTGTAGACGAGGCCACGTTTGAAGCGAAACAGGCGATAAGAGATGAATTAAATGCAACCATGTCGATGACCCTCCAGCCATCCATCGATGAAACATTGAGCCCATTTGAAATAGAAGTAGTGGATGGACCTGGGGAGATGATCGATATCTTTGTAAAAGAGTATGAAAAAAAGAAAATGGAAAAAGCTGCACACTACTACAGAGATTACGACATCTTAGAGCCAAACAACTTTTACAATGGCAGGGTTAATGATAACATCACACAAAGTCTGACTTTGGAATTTAATCCCAACCAAATCGAGACATCATCTGTTGATGAAAATTCGAGGCAAACTCCTCCTGAGGGGACCATTAAAATGGTAGAAATGATTGATGTTGGGACGCAAATTGATGACTTTTTCTTTACTTGTAATGAGCGTGAATTGGATTTCCATGCCCAAAAGAACGTGAATCAAGATAATGATAATTATGAAAATGAAAGTTTTGTTGATAAACAGAAATTAAAAGAACTGAATAAGAGTTTATCGTCTCAAAGTGCTGCGTCTGAGGATATTGCAGATTTGTTGGCGTATGGGGCAATATTACGGGAAGAATATAAAGTCAGTTTAAATGTATCTAGACATGATAGTGATGAGATATTAGTGGAACAACCAATGAAACCAATTCAAAGTAAGGGTTTCGATTACGATGAAAGTTTTGCTGTTGAAAGTAACAACAGTACAATTGACAGCAAAAGTGTAACTTATTGCGAGGAAAAGACTCTAGAAAATGAAAATGAAATTGATGAAAGCCAAACAACACGAGGTACAAAACAAATTTTTCCACAAAATGAAGACGATGTACCAGCACATGAAACAAACAAGGGTTTCCATTTGAACCAATTCATTTCTGGTCCAAACTATGCGAGAGGCTTTCCCGAAAATAGCATAAGTTTTGACGAAGCGATGCTAAACAATGATGATGATGAGTTTCACGTGACAAGGTTAAATCAGACAGACGATGATTCTTTCAGGTTGCATACTGCAATTGACATTAGGCTGCCATTGGAGCCCATAAAAACATCATCAAGATACAATGAAGTCACATCCAATGTTTTCACCAACCAAAGTAGGAGACAATCAAAACACGTTAGTAATTTTCTTCCTGTTGAGCCGAAAAACCGCTTTAGATCACGGTCACTTTCTCCCAGACGGACAAATGAAAATGAAGAGACGTTTTTCAGATGTGCTTCTGTCGGTAAAGATCTTTACAAAATTCAAAGCAAACTTGAAACAAATATGTTTTCAAACAACGATGATTTTGAGCAAAATGAAATTACAGGGTGCTCCTCCCCACTTTCAGTTCATGGTAGAAGCCGTTCCTCGGATGTTTATCTGCCTTGTAAAAGTGTGGATGAGGCGAGGAATACCGTTGGAAATGTTGTACAACGGAAAAATAGAGCAAAGAGACCGCCTGCTGTCTTGCCTAAACCAAAGATGGTGTATTTGTATGAAAACGCAAAAGAAAAGAACCGAATAAATTATCAATTTAAAAGGGATGAAAACGAAAATGGAAGTTTGAAAAAAGAAGTGAATAGATTGAGAGAAGAATGTGCATCATTAGAAAGACAAATCAAGGTTTGTTATCTTTAGATTTCATTACATCTAATATTGTTATAAATATGTTGTGTTTATTATTAATATGTGTTTGGTTATTAGAAATGGTTGTTAAGGTGAAATAGTTTGTAACTAAAAGCCTTAATGCTCAATTAACAATTAAGGAATTATTGAGGAAAACAGACTCTCAATGTTTAGTTTCAGATTGTTAATTTTTATGTCTGAGCGAACCAGAAGTAGTTCATGTTTTGAGGACCTTTTTCTTCTTTATTCTGATACTGAATTTGATTGGTCAGTGATCATAATGACATACTATGACATCTGACATAATGCGACATGTCATAGCATTCAATGCTCACATGATAAACACAATAGGTGAATTGAAAGTGTCATTGAATAGTTTTTGAATGTTTTTAACCACAAAATTAATTGCCTTGTGGAATTGTGTCGAATCATGTATTAAGATTAAGGACTATTTATTATTGGTTTAACCAGATCATCATTTATTCATAAGATATTGCAAAATGGCTATTAATTTTCAATTGATCTTTGATGTTCATCAATGGGATGCTTTTCTCTTCTGCCCGTCTTTGAATAAAAGTCGTAAAACCACCTCAAATTCTTATAAATAGTTTCTTTATGCCTGTGTTCTTGTATAAACTAGCTCTATAATCGATCCAGTCCTTGTTTTGACGATAACAAAATTCTAATTTTTACTTGTTTTTAAGTTTCCCATACTTGCGCTGATACGAAGAAAGACCTTAGAAGAGCCCTTCAAAACTCTTGCACGTTTTTCATTTTTATTTTATAAGAAACTTCGATCAGTCCTTAGCACTTAAAGTTTCTTAGCTGGTTTCATAATTTGAGGACCAAATATTGCCATATTGTTTTGATGTTGAGTATTTTAGGGTCCAAATTGTTACAAAGAAACCATCCACAATAACATCATATCTACACTGTTAATGTCATTAAATGATTGCGCAATCTTCAGGTCTGTGGATCTAATGGAGCCAAAAATATTCAAAAAAATTAATGTTTGTAAAATTGAAATATTCTAGTTTCTTGGGTTTTCTTGAACCATTATGGTAGAGTTTCCTATATTTTTGACCAAGGTAGTACTAGTTTCGTATAAATCAGTTCCTCGTGAGCAAAAAACGTTTAAGTAGAAGAGGCCTGAATCCATTTGCAAGAATAGTATGATGTAATCGAACGGTCAAGACAGAAAGGGTACGAAAGGATGGGGGAATGACCCTTTATCTTGTCAAAAAAAAGATGTTTTCATAAGCTGTCCGTGATCTTAAAAAATAAAGACAACTTCATCATTGGATTATGCACTGGTTGCTTTGACATGCGGATACATTTGACTTTGTATTTCTGGTTGGTTATAAGTTTGAAATCCCATGTTTCGACTTGATTGGATCAATTTAGATTCGTAAATATCGAATAATTGAGGGGCAACCTGATTGAATGTATCATTTTTAGCCATGAAGTTTCTTTCATACCAAATCAGATTACATACACAAGAATCCAACACATTTTTGAGAGATTTTCCTGCCTCTTGGGAACTGTTCTTCCCTCGCTGTACGCTGCAATGATATTGGTGTTTGAAAATTTCAGCTATTTTTGGGATCTCACTTGCTTTCCTTTGTTTGCGGATCGTAGATTTGACCAAAATGTCTGGAAGGCAAATGGCCTAAGTTTAATTGCAAATTAATTATATTTATCATTTTGTAATTGAATGATTTTGAAAATTAAAAGCAATTTAACCAGGTGTCTTTAAGGTGTAGCTATTAATCTTCAAATTAAAAAAAATAAATAAATTTTATCGGAAATGGTTTAAAAACATTTCACAAGATTTAAACAAAAAGCAAAAACAAAACTTTTCCAAAACAAGTTTATTTCTAATAATGAGTGTAATAATGACTGTCCTTTAGCGTTGTTGTTGCTGTCATTTGTTGTTGTTGCTGCTTTCCATTGTATTTTGAAAGTAATTGAGTAATCCTATTTATTGGTTGTACCCGATGTCCTGCGTCGTTACTACGCAACAAACATCCCATTTGAATCGAGGCTTGGTAGGCCAACACCCGCACTCTCCTTTCATTAATTATTCAAGCGCTTCCCTTGATGATGAATAATTAACAGCTATTGTTTTAATTTGTTTGAGTGAGGAGCAAATTGGGGTTGTAGATACAGACAGTGCTCAATAAGTGATAGTATGCTGAATGCATCTCTATGCCTTCGCAATTCTACTAGTGTTAATTTCATCTAAGTTCTCGACAAGTTTTTGCATCTGAAAATTAGAAAACCAAATATGTCCAGTGGTTATTATTCGAGACGTTCCCGTTACGGAAGTACTTCATATAAGGATGGAGGTTATGTTTCTGATGGAGGCTACCAGAACCATAGATCGGACTCAAGGCTGAATAAAACACGTTCTTTGGAAGATCTTACATCAACAAGGGCTCTTGCATCGAATACCAGCGGAGTCTACTCTTCAAAATCTTTAGCTGATGTTTACGGTGCATCCTCAACAAGAGGGAATCGATTATCAAGCGATGCAAGGCCTACCCGTAGATCGTACGGCTCAGCTGTTTATGGAAGGGAAGCCGAAGACAGAGAGGGAAGATTTGGTCGCTCATATGGCAGCCGAGAAAACTTGAATGATGCAAACAGAAGAGGTGCTTTTGACAGTCGTTACGCAAGTGGTGTCTACAGACGAGGTGAAATTGGTGGAAGAGCAGATGTGGCCGGAAGAGAAGTATCTGGACGAGGAAATATTCAGCAACAAGATTCTTCAACTCCAGTAAAATATCGAATTTCTGGTGAGATTGTTAGAGAAACATCTGATGCTAATTTAAGAGGATATTATAGTGATACAGGTCTTTTAAGCAAAGATCGTATCGATGATGTTGGCTATGAGAGTGAAAAGGCATATGGCTCAAAAACAAGTTTATCAAATCGACATTTACAAGACCGAAGGAATGAAAGATCGGTAAATTGGCATTCACGTTCACTTGAACGAAATAACTTTGAGTCAGATGTTAAGAGAGATAGACCGAGAGTGGGCCGTGAGCTGTATGGGTCTGATAGCAGAGACCAATCAGATGCTGAAAGAGACAGACCAAGAATGGGCCGTGAGCTGTATGGACCTGGCAGCAGAGATCCCAGCAGAGAGTACCATAGAGGACGAAGTGACGATGTAATGCCTGGTGAAAGAAGGCGCCCAGTTGATACGGAAAATGGCCCTGATTCTATGAAACCTCGCTCTAGAAGTTCAAGTCCAATGCGGCGGTCTAGTTCAGGTTTATCTCCAAAAATTGGCTCACCAAATCGAAGAATTAGGAAAGGCCCTTATATGAGCGGTGGTCGAGGAAATGAAGGAGAGCTGGATGTTACTGCAGCTTTCCCTGTTTGTAGTCGATGGCCTAATTGTACAGTTTGCTCGATTGATATTCCTAATTCTCAAATTGTGAGTATAAATCATACAGCATTGAATACCTCTCTACAAAGCCCATATGGGAGAATGTCTTTTGAGATTGTTTATGGGCCCCTCCCATTGCCTTAACAAGTATCCATAATTGTTTGATTTACAAATGAGATCCAAGGTTTTTAACTATGAAAGGAAATTGACGATAGTCATTGTGTAATTGAAGTGCTCTTAATTTCTGCAATTTTCAGTTTCCTTCTCCACATTTTTACGTTATCCATAATAAGCATTGGTTACAATATCTTGCATATTTGCATAATCAGAACCATTGCATAATTAATTCACATTATCATGCAATCTGTTTTATATTAAGCCGAAAATGTTAAAATTTGAGGAACGAGCTTAGAGAGAAAAGTTGATTTTGATAACATTAGTGACCAAAATAAGATAGCTAATTCAATGTAAATCCAGTAGTCAAAACAACAAATGTTACTGAATATATTTGTTAATTTTCGATTTTGATAGCACAAAAGCCTAATCAATTGTTTGTTTTATTACGATATTCACAGTCTTGTGGTTTTGTGTTTCAAAGAAACCCCATTTAGCACCTCTCTTGTTCTTACTACTTTCTGATATACAATGCTATTTGTTTACGTATCATGACAGGCCTCGCATTCACGCAAAATTGACGAATACATGTTGAGCTTTTGACCTCCTTTCAGTTTGATTTCAGACTTAAATGTTACAACCTGCCTTGTTTGATTTTGACATATCCAGCCTCGTTCCAAACCAATTCTCGGTTTCAAGCGAATAACAATCTGGCCTCCATTGAAGGGTTTTTCTTAGGTTAATGTTTACATGCGTATCTAATCCATGCTCTTAGATAAAAAAGCGACCTTTGTTGCATAATATTTACTTTTACAAGATCAATTGTATTATAAAGTTATATTCCACATCGTAAAACTCATTTAAAGATAAACAGTTCAAGCTGTCTAGACTTGCCATAATTAACATTCAAGTTTTGTGTTTCTCACCTGATAAAATCGAGGCATTTCTGAAGAGCGTTTGAATATAGTATTTCTTATTCATGGTCCTCATTGCTTTGATTTAGTTTTGTTGCTAAAAATGGCAAATTTTGTCAAATGATCATATCTGAAATGCATAAGAATGTTTGTAAGAATAGATGAATAATTTAAATATGAATAAAATTGAAATGAAATTGATATAATTTCAATAAAAGTCATTAAGATTCAATCACACATGTTGATAACTTATATTAAGAAATTAAAAAAAACTTAAAACTTATAAATATGAAATCTGTGATTTATTTTGACAAACTATTTCTTCATGTTTCCTGTTTTATTTTGCAAAAAATCCCACTGTAAAATGTTATCCATTATTTCATTTCAGAATAAAGACAGTATAATGAAAACAATGAAGGTACTGCAAAGATCTTTTATTTCAATCGACATTATTTGTTGCACATTTAAACTTTTCTATTCAACACCTATGTATTCCTTTATGACAATATACGAAAATTAACTGTTCATAACAATAATTCAATTACTTTTCGTTTTAATGAGTCAATTTGCATTGGTTTTAATGATTTATTGTCAACGTATTTACAATTAATGTTATTGTAAATTTCAGGCTGAATTGAAGGAGGAAGTTGAGAACATTGCGTTGGTAAGCATTCTCCATCATCTTGTCAGATTCAGAGTCACTCATTTGACATTTGATGATGTGAAAAGCAGTAGATTTTTGTTTACATGGAGCAGGAATGGAATCGAATATAAGGGAGGAGAGGCTCTTTAAGATTAGGCCGAAGATTTCGGGGAGTGGGGTCGTGACAAAATAACAGACAGGATAATACTTAAGATAAAAAATTCTGCCTTGAATTGTTGGGTGTAACTCTAAGGTCATCCTCCGTATTTGAACGTGTATTTATAGTACTCTCTGTGTAAAAGGAAAAAGTGTCTATGGAACATCATGAAAGACAGACAGGATATCAAGATTCGAAATTTTAAGTGTAGCAAATGATAACGGAGGCATTTGTGCCAACCACATAGAAAAGATTTAACACTGCCTCTTGCAATTTGATACTTTCCAGCATACTTTCATCGATATTTGTAGATTCACAAAGAATCTTAGCAACACAAAAAAAGTGTCCGGATGGAGCCCTGTCCGGATTGAGCCCTGTCCGTCGGTATACAAATGTCGTCCGCCTTGCCTCATTTAATCAGGCATTTTCAACTGGTGAATTGACTTATCAACTAGTATCAAGTGAAGCAATTGTTTTTCAATAGAAATTAAAATTGATTAAAAGGATCATCGTGCAGACACAACGATGTGTAAACATCCGTCAATATCAACAAAATCATTGAGAATGTGCTTTAGAATAAATCAATTAATTTGTATTCTAAATATTTAATAATTAATTGAGCATCTTAAGCGTCCTTTGATTAAATTGTATTAACAACGCACCCTCAAGTCATAGCAGGGTATAAATTGTTAGCAGGTGGGAAGGGTTTTATCCAACCACGCATTTACCGATTTATCATGGGAACTCTGTGCCCTTTTTCTGTTTTCATTTTGTGATAAAAACCTCATATTATTAAGAATTTAAGAACTCACGTTAAGTTTTGAGATTTTGAAGATTAAACATGAATGCACAGTGGGTGAAAACAGAATCCTAACTGCTGTTTGGTTTCAATGTGTCTGATGTTCATGTCTGATTTTCATGTCTGGTTTTCAAATAGTGTCTAATATCATATCAAGTTTATCTCCTTTATTGTAGCATTTGTTTTGAACCAAATACAAAAAGTTGAAAAATGATTGTACTTGAATAAACGGGGTAAAGTGATGGGATCAGTTAAGAGGGAATACGGAGGGAAAAGAGGAGAGGAGAAGGGGAACGTGGGAGGAAATTCAAGGGGACTCGCCATCAACGTGCTAAAATCTAAACAATTGGGGATGTAAGAACTCTGCCTTGAGTTTAAGTTGTACCTTGTTTTAAACATCCAAATGTCCACTTTTATTTTTGCAAGCACGGAAAACTCAATCTAAGTCTTGTTTTGAATAAAAATGCAGAAATGTTGCACAACATACCTTTTCTTTCGACACTCATCAGAACATGAAATATCAGATAGCGACGAAACGGTGGACAGTGATGAAATACCAATTGCGGATTTCTTGGTCTTTCATTTTCTTCCATAATTTCCTTTTCCCTTTTATAGCTTGAGAAGAAAGAGAAATTGATTCAAGAAAAGGCAGAAAGCAATGCTCAACTCACCCAAGAATTGCAAAGATACCAAAAAGAACTTGATGGGAAAAATGCGGAAATTAATCGAAAAGATTACGAGGTAAGCGTAAAATATTACGACATTTTAAAGGACAATTCTTGTCCTGAGAAATATTTCAATTTTATAATCGAGACAAAGCAACGAACATTTGCTTAAATATGACGATAAATTGGTTATTATTTTTCTGTTGCTTCTGCTTAAACCTGTATTCATTTATAAAAATTAATAGAATATTAATTTATAAAACTTTGATTCGTTTATAAAACTTAATAGAATATTAATTTATAAAACTTTGATCCGTTTATAAAACTTGAAAGAATATTAATTTTTAACAGATAAGCCAACTGAAAACAGAAATAAAAAACCTGGAAATATCCAAAAAGCATACAGAACAATCTTACACTGAAGTTCAAGTAAGTACCGAAATTATCAATTTTCAAAGTTGAAGAAATAAAATCAAAATTGTAAGATATAAATCATTGCATTGAAGAAATGATATTTGAGGAATGATTTACATTTTATCGGTGGAAGCATAAAGAGTAGTCAGAGCTTTTGAAAAGAAGAATTTATCAAATTATTCAACCTTTTATTTACAATTTTAATCATTATTAGGTACAAGTAAATAAGATGGAAGTTGTAGAGAGAAAACTGGCAGACATGCAAGAAGAATATGACACTGTTTTGCTTAAAAACAGAGAACTGATCGACAGAGTAAGTGGATCTCAATTTTTGATTTCATCATTGATATCTTCATTTTGTGTCTCATTATTATCATCATTATGTATCATTATCTTTAATTACTATCTAGTTTAAAAAATACAAGTGTCTCTGTTTCATTTTGTTATGCTTTTGCAAATTAACCAGAAACATGTCAGTCTGATGATGCAATTTATAATCACTAATTTGTTTTAATCTTTTATTCAATCAGGACTTTTTAACAAATATTTTCTTATTGCAGATAAAGTTCTTGGAAGTTGCAGAGAAGGAATTCATAGAATTAGAAAGAAACGTTATCGATTTGCAGGTAAATCATTTTCAAACTCTATCAGCTAAATGAACTTTCTGGCAAATTCTGACCATTGCATCGTTTTTAGAAAATACTGGATTTAGGAATAAAATTAGATAAGTTAGAAAATTAGAAAGGATTTTCATGCTTTTATAATGTTCAAATTGTATCTTTTTCCTATGATTAAGAGTTGATTGGCAGGGTGAGGCTGACAATACAAGTAGTAAAACAGTAGACTTTTAAATTGGGTTAATGAAGAATTAAGCTGCTTTTTAAGCATGAAAAGTTTTGAATTGGCTGTAAATTCAAGCTCAATTTTAACAAACCAGCTCGTTGTGCAGATTCTTGAAAGAGTATTTCTTAATTCTTCTAAAATTACAAATATTTTGCCTAGGAACAACTTCAAGATTTTGAGAACATTGAAGCTCATCGTGATGAACTTTTTGACAAGTTCCAAAACGTAAGAAGACAACGGGATGAATTTTTAGAAAAGGGAAGGATGGTTGAAGAGGAAAGAAATGACTTTTTGAGAACAAATCAAACGATGGAACAACGATTGGAAGAATTTAAAAAGAAATATAACAATTTGAAAAAAGATTGCGGTGAACTGAATAGGACTGTAAGTAAATGACAAATCATATCTTTAAATTAGATTTATTATTTATATGAAACTTACAATGAAGCTTGATGCAAATGATAATAATTAGATTTTAACTCAGTTATATTCTCAATCTTTTTATTTTTCTGATTTCAGATTTTGATTCTTGAACGGGAGAAAAAGGAGTTAGAGTCAAAAATTTTAGATGTTCAAAATGATCGAAATGTCATGCAAACAGCGCTCGGAAAATTGGAAGTAGAAAGAGACGATTTGATACGAGAAGTGAAAGAAGCTACTTCTGAAAAATATATTTTAGAACAGAAGTTGACAGAAATGGATGAAATGCTGAGGTATTTTGTTATTTAAAGCATTCAAATCAATTTCACCTATATAACTTTGTTAAATTTGTACTTCTAAACTGCATTAAAAATATTTGTTTTTACAGGTTCAGCCCTTTATCTAGCTTGATATTTTTACAAAAAATTGTTTTATCTAATAATTTCAAAAGTCTGCAACATCTCGAAACTCTTAGATATTTTTAAATCATCTTTTAATTTGATTGAATGACGAATTTATGAGTATTTTCATGCATTAATTTTTCATTATCTAACTTTAATCACTTAATAGTTGCATTTTACAATTAATTTGTTATTTTTTAATGCAGTGATCATGATCATCTAGAGGAAGGATTTCACAGCCTGAGATTAAAAGTAAGTTATTTTAAAGATCGAAACCAAATGAAAATGAATATTCTAAACTTAAACGGTTGAAATTTACTCTACAGGAATTTGAGCTGTATTTGACTATTTTAGGCACAATGAAAGGCATAAAAATGCTACTTAATTGACACTAATAATATTCCATTAATTTCAAAGCATTCGCATAAGTTAAACATAATTCCTGTTTGATATTGATGTCATATTTTACTTCACAGCTGGGAGAAATCACTCGCCAACGCGATGATGCAGAAATGTTGATCCCTTCATTGAAAGCCAAGATTGCATTGCTTAAAAAGGCATGCAGAGAGAAAGACGAGACAGTGACACGTTATATTGAGGAACTAAAACAGTTTAAACATGGCACAGCAAACTTAACAACTAAAGGCAGAACATATGAACACGTTCATCAGGTTTACAGTCTATATTTTATTGTCTTTATGTTTATTCCTTACTTTATTCATCAAATATTTTGGACTTATGTGAACTTAACGACATACGGGGCTACTGACTGCGTTGCCAGTACCTTTGATTTTGAAACAGCTAATTGCAACTATTGCACTTTGGTTGTCATTCCTTGGGGAATAACAGTGAAGTCAGCATTAGAGATGTTGCGTATTCACTCATCTTACCTTGATTAAGGCCTGTTTCGATCTAACAATTAATCTCTCAAGATTTCAATAACTGTTTACTCATAAAACGATAATTTTTATCATCAGCAACCAACAAGAAATCGAAGTGCTTCATCATATTTCACAGAAAATAGAAGAGAAGAAATCTATAACACCAAGGTATCAATATCAAAAAATTATATCATATTTTTTCAATGATGGTGACTCTAAATCAGTTTCATATCATAATATTATTAAACTTTGTACAATTTAAATTGCTTCTTTTACCCAACAGCAAAAATTGGAGTATGATGTTTCCGATGAAAGTGTTGTATTGTCAGAAGATGATCCATCTTTGCTTGATGACGGAAGCATTGATTACAGAAATAACAGGCGAATGCAAACAATAAACAAGACTGTTCGTGTTTATGATCGAAGGGCGCGGCCGACAGGGAGGAGAAAAATGTATCGTGCCCTCTATGATTACGACCCATATAAATCGAGTGCATCGCAGTATCCTGAACGGGAACTGCGCTTAAAAGAAGGTGATTACGTCACAGTGTATGGAGAAATGGATATTGATGGATATTTAGAGGCAGAAATTGATGGTAAGAAATTGAATTTGTGATGAGAAAATGAATTGAACAGAATTGATGGTGATAAATCTAATCCGTGTAAAATTTTGATTAATTTTCATCGAGCCACGAAGGTTAATTTCCAGAATAATGTTTCTGCAAAGTTGTTTGAATTTAACAAAAAGGTTTGAAAAGAAAATTTCTGGTTGGATTTCATCTGTAATTTATGAAAACATTTTAGCCCAAAATGTATTGAATTACAATGTTTGTAACATTCAAATTTAATCGAGAAATTAATTTATTAAGTCTGGTAAGAGTGATATTTATGAAAAGTGTAGACCAATTATGATGACTATTGACTAACAATGATGTAGTCCAATGCTAATTACGTCATGATTTGCAGGTGAAACTGGATTAGTGCCAAGCATTTATGTCGAAGAATCAAACGATGAAGGAAATTATACAACTCAAAGAAATACTGAACACAGTGTAAGTTCATAAGAATTGTTCTCATTTTTATTAAGAGCCAAATCAGTTAAGTGTTAAAAGAGGTTATGCAATCCAAGGTAGCAAAGACCTTTTCTAAATTTTATGAAATAAGATCAAGCAGTGCAAAGTCAGAAAAAAGGAAATAAAGATGAGATGAAAATCGGGTTGGTTTCTTCAAATATGTAGAATTGCTTTTGGGCCCCGCAAACAAAATTGTCTGCTGAAAAATCATTGATTGGTACGCTTTTTCCAGAAGTGGTACAAGATCTCTCCCTCTTCAGCCTCATTTGTTTTCATGCATTATTTATAGCAAATGAAGATCAAAATAGAATTTTAATAAAGACAATAAACACTAAATTTTATCAAATATTTTTCTAGCCGTTGCCCATTTTCATTTTATCATAAGTTGTTTATTTTGAATAATGATATTAAATATCAAGCCATTTTCTTCAGACAAGGGAGCTGACAACACGAAGTACTTACGGTGCACGCCAGCGCAAATTTGTATGCATTTACGATTATGATCCATACACCATGGGACGTGGTGGAAGAGCAGAACAACAGTTGAGTTTAAGAAAGGGAGATGTCATTACAGTTATTGGTGATATTGATATCGATGGATATTATACTGCTGAAATACATGGTATATTTTTAAGCTTTTCTTCGTATGATTATTTTGTAAGTTTAACGAATTAGAAATTTTGGAAAAGACAGTTTCTTTATAGCCATGAAAACAGAATTTACTTGGAAAATGACTGCTTTGTGCTGTGATACTATTTCATTCATCAAATCATCAAAATATCACATTTAATTTCTCAGGGCGAAGTGGCCTAGTGCCTTCAACATTTGTTCGGGAGCTGGGTGTTTCAAGATCAGGGGAATTGTCATCTTATGGAACAACAACACAAGGAAGAGGACAAAAGACTTATGAACACAATTCTACAGCTGTAACTGAAAATAGCAGGAATTCCGGAATGAGAAGTGGATCTGTTGATATTCTGCGTGATGATGTTGTAGGTAAGATTCAACCTTGAGTTTTAGTTCATGTCTATGGAAATCTTGTTTGATCATTAAATTGTTTGTTTGATTTACTCATTTATTTATTGAATTATCAAACATTAATATGCTATTTAGTAAATACAACCTCAATTCATGAAACCATTCGTTTCTTTATTCATTACTTTCTAATTTGGTTTGTTGATTAAACAATCATAAGCTATTTTCTTGTCCCGTTTGCATTTATATTTATTTTTTCTTATATAGTAATCAATTCAGTTATGCTTTTATTCATTTCTTTGTAGATAATTATTAAAAATAAATAGATTGAATTGTATATAGTTGATGATTCATCTGTTCATTTGTTTGTTTGATAAGTAATGGTTTTGTTTCATTATTTTTTGATTCATACTTAATATAAATTTGTTTTCATTTAATTGATTGGTTTATTAACAAGTTAAGCATTTGATTTCATTTGTAGGTCCACCATTTGCACCAAGCAATTTAAAAGTGCTTAGAATTGTCAGCAATGACTCACTTATTTTGACATGGAATATGCCGCCAATTGACAAAAATGGACGAAGCAATGGTGCCCTTGTTACAGGCTATAAGGTATTTACAGTATTTACATTTTTTCATCATTTATTCAATTATCATCAAAACAAACAGAAATAGAACAGTAAACAAGAAATTATCAATTCAAATTTTTATGCCTTATTTTAAAATGTTCCTTATTTCTTGATGAAATTCTTTTACAGAAGTTCCTAGACAAAATTTAACATCAAATTTGACTTTGTTTTAATTTTATTTTAGATTTGGGTGAATGGAAAACCAGTACAGGATGTCAAGAAATACCTAATGACAAAGGTAAACAAATCAAATCAAATCAAGTCAAATCAAATCGTTGCTTCATCAAGATATTTGTCATTTTCTATCAAAATCTACCATTTTTATGACGCAATTATCATTCTGTTAACCAAAATTTACCTCATCATCAAAATAATCAGATTGAAGTTGGTAGTAATGTTAATTTTAAAATATGATTTTGTTTTAGGCCTTGATTTCTGGACTAAATTTGCGTGATCATCTTGAATTTGACATTCAAACTGTTGCTGAAAATGGATTTTGTTCTGAAAAATGTCATTTCAATATAACAGGAGCCGATTCGCTAAGGGTTCGTATATATCTTTAAATTTATATCTATTGATATCTCAAGTAGATTTCTATTAACCGGTCTGCTAATGATATTGAAGCAAATGCTTTGGAAGCAATGGCACTATTTTTTGTTTTGGTCTTACCTTAAGCATTGACAGAAATTCTTCTTTTTTGTAGAATCCAGTTTATGAAGAATTTTTTGTAAAAGCTGCAGGAAATTATAGAACAGTAAGTTAGAAATTTTTCTATTTGTTATCTTAACTTTTTGCATATCGCAACATTTGTTTTCTTCGATTCTTATTTGCAATTTATTACGGTATTATTTTTACCGTTATGATACTATTTCACATGAGGACGCTGAAAGAAGCTCAAATTTGGGGAAGCCTGGGTAACATTTAGCCCTCTCTTTCTCCTCCCACCTCCTAAATAAAGTGATTAGGATTGCATCTATGAATAATCTAATTTTTTATCATTTTTTTTTTCAGTTTATTGCATTGTTTGATTATGATCCATACAAAAGTTCTCCAAATCAAAATCCTTCTCTTGAGCTGCAATTCAATGAAGGTGATTTACTCAAAGTTTACGACACTTCACGAAGTGATGGTTTTTATCATGCTGAGGTAATCTCAATAATATTTTTTCCTTTTTAATTTAGAGATTCTAGTTTATCGACATTAATGTTCTTTTTAAATCAACTCCACCGCAGGGGCTGAATCCGCCCCTGCACCGGAATCGTCAAAATAAAGTAAGCTTTTTAGTGTGTCAATAAATGATAAAAGACTGATAATTCGTGTAACAGTGGCTTTTAATTTCATGGTGCCTTTTTGCCCCAGATACCTCTACCTGACAATGAGATTTCGTGCGGTGACTGGGAACATGATTAAGAACGTCATCAGGACGACTTTCTCAACTTCTCTTTGAAGCTCACATTCCCTTGATCGGCTTCGAAACATGCCAGTCATTTTAGAGAGTAGAACATTCGGATAAAAATCAGCATTAGCTTCTTAGTTGTCAAGTCTCTTTTTTGCTCCATTTTCTCATTCACTCTTTGATTTATGATGTAACTAGCATCTGATTATGCAAAACACAACAGAATGACTAAATATACAAGAACCTTCTTTTTGATCCATCACAAACGGAGAATTGGAAAAAGGAAGGACATGACTTTGTTTTAATGTTGTTTAAGTACATTGGATTATTTTTTGATAAAAATTACTTTTATTGAATTATTTAATCAACAAATTATACTTGACTTAAACTGAAATTATTGGTTATTTTTGTGTTCAGGTGCGTGGTAAAAAGGGCCTGGTTCCGTCGAATTTTATTGAAGAAATTTCAATGCCGGAAAGCAGCCAATCGAGAGGGTCTGAATTATATGCAAGTCGCAGTGGTAACCAATCATATTCAAGATCAATGCAAACTGGTCGAACTTCATATGGACAAAGCTCATCACATCACCAAAGCTCACAACAACAACAACAGCAAAGAACATCAGCTGCTGATTATGAAAAAAGATCAAGTTTATCATTAACCAACGGAGGAAGACGACGAGTATTTTTTTTTCACGAGCTACCAAATGGATGTTGATTAGTGTATATTTCTGTTCCCCTTTATTAACTTATTTAAAGGGTCCCGGTATCTCTGGTGTTAAATTGATGAAAATGTGCAGGGATTTGATAGTTTACGCTGATCTGCAGCTAACCTTAATGTTTATTTGTACTGAACAGGGAATATTTAGTATTCAGAATGAGGCAGAATACATTCACTAATCATTAGATGCATTGACCAAGCTTTCTTTGCCTTAATATTTTAATATTGGCCCTAATGAATTGTTTTGATGTTTGAACAGAAAATGGTTGCAAGTTATGATTATGATCCACTAAAACAATCACCATCGAAAGACAAATCAAAAGAACTTAATTTAAGAAAAGGTCAATATGTGACGGTTATTGGAGATATGGTAAATATTAGCTTCAAATCTTGTTCTGATCATAGACTGATGTCGTATTCATGCAGTATTTAATAACTACATAAGCATGCCTCTTAACTCTTTAGAATTAGGAACTAAGTGAATTAAGAATTTGGATCATTTCAAAAGTCGTTTTAATACGTAGGAACAGATTCGTAGGAGTAGGAAGCGGTTTAGAAAAGCATTATTATTGGATGATGAAAAATGATGAAAAAATATTTTGTACATTAGAAACCTATATATCAAAAGAAGCCTAATCCTAGAGGAAACACAGTTTATGTTTAGAAAAGGGACGTTGCCCTTCAAAAGTACATCCTTGGTTGCTTTATACGTCCTAATGATGATTCCTATAAATTTGATCTAATTTTTTATGATGTTTAATAGCGTCCAGATGGGTTCTATCTTGGTGAAATCGATGGTCGACAAGGTTTTGTTCCCGGAGACTTCTTGGAACCTTCAAAAGACGATGATACGGTACTTACTGCTATTTGTTAACATCACATCTATGTTATCTATTTGCTTACATCACATCCATTAGAGTCTTTGCTTACGGCAACCAGTCCTTTTTAATCGGCCCAAGTAGGTTTCTGTTTCCTCTTGTAAAAACACTCACCTTTCCTTTGTGTTCACCTTTTATATTACATCTTCATCATTTTTATTCCATTTTGTCATTTCTTCATCAAATTTTATATCTATTCTTGCATTTATTTCATTTAATTGATATTTAACAATACTTTCAGACCTTTGATAATCTCTTGAAACTAATGATTATTTTTATTCAGGATTCAAGAAGAGTGCAATTTGCTTCAGGCAACGATGCGAAATAGATTCAAGGTGAATTTGTGTTTCTTACTTGTTTTTTGCTTTAATAATCAATAAACATTTCTTGGCATCAGTAGACCCCACTCTGCAAATGCTATTATTTGATATCTATATTTGCAAACCACTTAATTTGAAATATTTTTCTAATTTTAGTTGCAACCAGAGATGTAAAAAGCAAGGACAGATTTTATGGAAAGTTTCATTTTAAGTAGTGTCTTTTTATGCTATTTTTATCTTAGTTTGTTTAACTTATCTTCTTATTTCTAGTATTAGCATCTTAACAATATACATTGCTTCAATCGTAGTTTAAATACCATAAGTTTAATCCATTTCATTTCATTTCATTGTCGTTGCGTTTCTCGCTAGCTAGATAACACCTCTAACTAGCTATTTTTGTGGCCTTTTACCAAGTTTTTGTTGCCATTTTATTCCATGTTTTTACTACACAATTTGCATTTTTATTCTTAAGCATTAGAATACAATATATGATAATCATCAAGGAACTTAAAAAGACAGATCAAAGGTCGAAAATTAACTTCATTATTTATAGTTTCCGGTTGGCAACATGGGTTAAAAATTCAGAAGCTTTTTAAGTTTGCAATTAATTTGCAATCGAAACTTCAATACTGTTTGCATGGCCTTTGGCAAATTTAAATCCTCTTTTTATTGCCCATTTACCCCCAGTGCAAATGCATATCTATGCATATCTACATACCCATCAATTCATGAACCAGGGGGGATCCAATCCACATTTTCAAAGGCATGATTTCATGAAATTCAATGTTTAGTTACTGATTGTATGTTTATATTATTCATCATTTTTATCAGTATAAACATAAACTATATATTATCATTAATGTAATATTTATCGATTAAAAGGAACTTTGGTAGACTTTAATAATTTATTGGATTAATTAAATATACAAATTGATTTAGCATCAAGTTTCACATTAGATGTCAAATATCGCATTATTTTCCTGTTTTTGTCATCACATTCAATGAGGCCTGCTTCTCTCCCGGGGGTAGCAACCATGGAAAGTAGGGGCAAACATTTTCATATACATTTATTGAAAATTATCTTCAATATTGACAGTCCATCTTTCATTCTTGCAAGGTAAACACTTTTCAACAATAAGATAAGGAAGGTGATGTGATATAAGCTGTATACATTTATCCTGTGTATACATAGCTATATCCCCACCCCCAAAAAATCCCACCCCTCCCCCCCCCCCCCCAAAAAAAAAAGGAAAGTAAACGCTTTGAATGATCCCATTCCCTTTCAGCCTCGTTTTGAAACACAATTTCCTTCCTTGTTCTATGTTGTTGTTGATGAGAACAAAACTTCACTTTCGATTCAGGAAATTTGCGTTCGATTTTCAAAAAATGAGAAAATTTCCGTGTTGAAGACATTAAACTGTTAAAAATGCATGTGTTTTTAACAAATGGCAAACAGAAGAAGTTATTGATGGTAGATTTGGTTGATGGTTATATTCCATCGTTGATTGGTTACTCAGGGAAGTCAAATATCACGAACAACTTAGAACCAGCAAGTTGGTTTAAAGTAATGGTTATTGAATCAATTAGTATTGATTGTGAAAAAAATATCGTATGTTGGACCATCAATTCTTCAGGTATCTGTTTCGTAATTTAGGGGATGGGATGGGGGTGGGAGGATATGCAACCAGTTTATAGAATTTCGTTCTTTTTCTTAATTCCCTGGTAGTCTGTAAGTCAGCCAGTCTGCAGAGCATGGCAACTGCACGCACAAGAAAATTTGCAGCAAGTCGAAGTGCACGCCAAAAATTAAGCTTTGCACACGCTCATTGTATGCGTATAGGCACAATAAAAACCTAAGCGTCTTGGTGCACCCAAGGGAATAAGATGTGCACGCAGTGCACCCTCCATTTTTTTGCCTTGTACGCGCGAGATCTCATCGAGTTCCGCCATGCTCTGCAGACAAGGCTGTTGTTAGTGATCAAAACTGTTGGTATAGAAGCAATAATATTTTTTTTCTATTTTAAAATTGGATAGTCCTCTGTTTCTGTATACTCTATCTGCACTTGAACTTGTAATCTTCATTTTAACGTAATTTTTCTCACCTATCTTTCATTTTTAGATGCTTCAACGGGAAAGGAGCACACAATGTTTGATGATGTGGATCAAAATTACTATGATTTTGATGATGATTTAGATGAGCTCTATCAACTTGCTTTGTTTCTTGTTAGAACCAATCCCATGTCAGTTCTTAATGAAGTAAGCTTCAAATTATATACAATAATAAACTTTTAACAACAATGAGAATTTTTATTGTGGTATTTAAATCTTGAGGCAAGACATTTCATTGGTTAATAAACCCTGATATGTTAATGATATTTCTTTCTTGTCAGCAACTTTTCTGTTTTGTTCAGAGAGACAGACATGATTTAATTGAAGAGTATGAAAGAAGTTTATTTCGATTGTTGCATTGTTACATTTTGGATAAAATCAAATTACACCCAGAAGATGTGGCACAAGTAGAAAGGGCTTTTGATAAGCAGTTGCAAGCAATTGCCCTCTTAGAAGATGCAATACTCATGCATAGACGGCTTGCAGAACAATCTTTTATTGAACTGAGGGAACTACAGGAGTCAAGGATTTTGCCATTTTTCCATCACATTGTGGCTAATGGTGGGTGCACTAAACAAACGATTTCACTTTTGCGAGAAAACGTCAGCAGAGATTTGAGAAAAATAACAAGTGACGTTAGTATTTTTAATTTCCAATTTATTGATATGATGGTAATTGTGCAAATCAACTCAACTTTCTTCTGCCTATGTTGACCCACATTTTTGGAGGCATGCTCTTTGCAACATATGAAGTTCTTACTACCTTGATTTCAGATTTGCTTCTTTGGAGGCAATCAAGTATCTGTTTTGCTTTGTATTTTTAACTTCCCATTGGCTGCTTTGTGTTACACTAAATCTGCAGGGTTTTTGAGTTGCAAAAAAGTGACTTAAAATAAAATATGCACTTGAGATAACCAAAATTTAACATTAATTTCAAAAGCATGTTTCCATCAAGAAACTTGCCTTGCATGTTGAAATTTTCGTGCATTTTTAGGTTGATGTTGCACAGAGAAAAGTTGATCAGGTGAAACTGAGCATGAACCAAGGTGCAACAAGCAAAGATTTTGCGAACACATTGGCAACAGCAAGGGGGAAAAGGGACATACTTGTTGCAAAAATGCATCAGTTGCTAGAATGGAGGGAAATGTTATCAATGCAAGAGAAAAATCTAAAGGTTATTGATGTGAATGGACCCACTGAACCTGTTTTTTTGCAATATATGGAAATTTATGAAAAATTTCAAGCTGAGAAAATGGCTGCTAATGAGTTGGTAGATAAAAAGGTAGAGTGTTGTATTTGAGCATTATGTTATTTTTGCATCAGTATTAAAATGGGAACCATGTGATCACCCCAGGTTGATGACAGGAGAACAACACCAATGCTATTTTCATTAAAACAGCCACTTTTTATGCAAGTATTTCAAGACCAATTATGCAGTGCACATTTCTTATAGGTGATTGTGAGTGGAGGTTGTGAGTGGAACATTATTCTCGGAGAACCTTTTCTTTTTCTTTTGCACACTTTTTATGAAAGTTTTTTGTTTCACTTTTGTAGCCTCTCTGATTCTCCTCTCAATCCTTTTGTGTGTCTTTTACCCCGCTTGATCACATTTTCAAATATGAAAGTATGCCTGTGTGGTTGATAATTATTAAAATAAAGTTATTTGATCATGATTATAATGATTCTGAGAACTCACAGTCTTGGAATAAATCAGAATCTTTTTCAGGTGAGAGCAGCAAGTGTTCGTGTTTCAATTGAAACTTCATTAAAAGATTTAAGAAAAGGAAAAGAATCAATTGGAGAAGGGATTGCTACTGATGGACATAAACCAACTGATGGTATGTTATTAACCTTTGTCTGCACTTCTTTAAAGAATTGAATGTGTTTATTTATTTTGTCACTTTTTAGAGGGTCATAAATACCCATGTCACAATTTGAAAGTCAAGAAAATAGCATTCCTTTTGATGTTTAATAGTTTGTGATCATGCTTTGTTTAGGAAGACCTCCAATTTGATGAGGCTTCTTTAAAAAACGAAGGTGAATGCTTTTGATGTGTCCATTGTTCTATCTTATGTGTTGAAACACCTTGTTGCCAGCCATAGAACTGTAATATTTTCTTGACTCTCGTCTCATTAAACTTGAACTAGTGATATATTCAGATAAATGTGAAAAGAAAAATGCAGTAATTATGTCCATTTTGTGACAATCTAACTTTCGTTGCTTCTTAGTCATCATGGATGAAGGCTCGAACACTGAATGGAAAACACTTGGTGGGCGCCTTGCTTCAATACTTCACAATGCTGACCACCCAAATGGTAAACGTTTCCTTGATTTCACTTCCAACATAAAACAGAAATGCCATCAGATTTTTCGCACTTATGAGCAATTACTTGAAACACGCTCAGTTGCTGATGTTGAAGGGTTTTTTATTGTGGGTCATCAAAACGTTGACTTTGAACAAGAACTGAGGGAAATCAATTCTGAAATTATGGATCATTTGGAGCATTCATCAGCTTTGCTCATGGAATATTTTCAAAAAGGAAGTCAAATGTTTTGGAGAAAGTTGAGACTTTGCTATGAAAGATATTTCTTCAATGAAGTTGGTGATTACCTCATCAGATTGTATCGTATTGTAAATGGTAATGTTATGTTGGATCTTGAGAAACGTGTCACGAGGCTCAAGGATTTACCTGTCTGCAGTTTAGGCTTACAAATGAAAAATGAATGGTGGCTTTCATTGTTTGATCCAATTTCAGTGTATGCTAGTCCCTCTTATGATGAGAAGGCAAGTTGTAGCACAGACTATGTTGATGTATATGATGGTTGTTGTAGTGATCATGGGGATAATGGTAACTGTGGTGATAGTGGTGATCATGTTTGTGATAATGAAAGGTATTTGGATGACCAGCGCATGCTCTGTGAAAACCATTCGTGCGATGAAGACTTGACGATGATTGGCCGTGATGATTCCAGTAAATGTTACAAAAATGTTGATTTAATGAGAGAGAAATTGCAAACGGGAGCTGCAAAAGTATTGTCACGCTCATGGAGTGAATTGTCGATTGTAAGTGACAAAAATATCGTGAGATTTGGCGCGAATTTAATGACAAATGAAATAAATTCAAAAGTTGCGAACAATCTGCATTTGATCCCACACAGAAAAGTGTTTGGTTCTTTTAAAAAGGAAAACAGAAGCCTTACAACTTATAATGCAACAAATTTGGATCAAAGCCATCGAAATCGCTCAGTTTCGACTCCAAATTTCCTGAATTCAGAGTTCAAAAGGAGGGAATCAGAGAGTGACCGCATTTCCTCACCTTCAATTGCAAATGAAACATTGCCACTCAATCGAAGGGACAGTTTTAACCGCCATTTCGGTGAAGTTATTAAATGTATAAGAGGCGTTTTTAAATCATCAAATCCTTTAAGCAAAGGACAATGTCTCACTGAATCACTCAGCAAAATGGTGCAAAAAGTTGCTAAGCTGCGCAGCCGAGACCACCCAGGAGCTTCAAATGAAGCTGCGTTTGCCGTCTCCGCAGAGGACTTGTTACCACTGCTCGTGTTGATGTTTTTGAAGCTAAAACCAGAAGAAGTTGCGAAACTTTATGTTGAAATGTGTTTTGTCTCAGAT